>PVIU01000546.1:0-302889 GCA_004026605.1 Ondatra zibethicus | reverse complement strand
CCATCATCACCATTACCATCACCACCATCTCCATTACCACCATCACCACCAGGATACCATGGCCATCATCACCATGACTACCATCACCACCATCAGAGCCATCACCATCTTCTTCACCATGACCACAACTGTCACCCAGTTCCTGCTCCCCTGGCAGCCAGGTTGACAGACATTCTGCCTGCACTGTGTAGGCTTGAAGACTCATAACTTCTCTCCCACAGGAAAAGGGGTAAAACTCATTCCGAATGGCATTAACACCGAAAATGGTGATCCATGAGGCAGAGAAGGCAAACATGTCTGCCTATCTGAAGTTATGCCTTGTTCAGGACAGTGTATTCCATGGCCAAGTTTGTACATATGCGGGGTGGGGGCTGGAGAGAACACACATGTGCTACTGCTATATGGTGGAATAGTCTTTAGCAATAGGAAGCAGCAGATGTTACAACACCACATGCAATTGAAAGAAGAAAACAAAGACTGCAGTTATCAGGTTTCTATTTGAGGGGAAATTTTCAGAACGAACAAATTAATTGAAACGGGAAGCAGATCGGCGGTGGCCTATGGCTTGGGAGGGGCACAGCAGGCGAAAGAAGCTTTAGGAATTGGTGGGAGGGTCTAAAATAAACTAGTTTATGGTGCTATCAGGTTGCCCCTCCTTATAAAGCCCCCCTCTCCCCAAATCCCTGCATACTTACAAGAGTGGAATTTCATGTCTGCGAATAACACTTCAATGTAACGATTCACAAAAAGCAAGATATGAATCTGGGGATGTGTATCTGACTAAAAGATCAATTCACGGATACCTGAGTCAGTGTCTTAAAAGAAGAATCAGTCTAGTGAACAGGCAGCCAGTTCCCAGCAGAGAAACCACACACAGGCTACCACATAGGCCATAGTCACAAGGCACCCAATCCTCCCAGAAAGCAGTGAAATACGAGTTAAAGCAATGAGACCCTGTAATCTCTTCTGCTCATCTCAGTAACCATGTAAGAGAACATGGTCATTCCCATTTTGCTGAGAAGAAACAGAGACCCAGAGGGTACTGGCAACTTGTCCGGGCTTTCTCACTCAATTTCTGATGAAGAAGTACTTTCTCATGACTGCGTATCATGCCAGCACCTGGCTCGTCAATGATTCTAGTCCTAATCCAACATCTGTGTGTAGTGCAACAAGCAATTGGGGGTGTTACAGATAGTGATGAACTGAACCGGCTCGCTTAGCTCAGTAATGTGCACTGTGAGACATTTGTATTATTCTTATTAACATCTAATGGCCCATCAGAGTCTGCAATGGATTTTTTGTTTTTCTCTTCATGGGTAGATATTGAGATTTCATTAGTGACAATTTGTCACCAGAACCCTGTCCAGTGAGTACAGCCAGAATCACTGTAGAAGCTGAAGTATATGAGTGAGATGGTTGGGTACAGTTCTTAGAGATTTGGTTCAAACCCTTTAACTCTGTCACTCAAATATCACCTGGAAATAAGAGGCTCTTAACTGTGGCTCCAGTCACGACTCACACATTTGAGGCCCCAGTTGGTCATTCCAACTTTCTTGGACTTCAGTTTTCTTCTGTAAGATACTTCCTAATCTTGCTGAATTGAGCAAATCAGAGAAGTTGGATGTAGATGGATTGAGGTACAAAAGCAACACAAAGGCAGACATCTCCACAAGCAATGTCTACTATGACCTAGAAACTCTGAAACCTCTGATCTTGCCGCCACAGACACAGAGATGTCTAACGTTGAGCTTTGACAGTACACTCCAGGCATCAAAAAATGCAACCAAACTTACATCTGTCAGAACAAAAGAACACTGCAGTTCACGTGAATACAAAGAACCTTTGTCTCTATGAACACCTCCAGAACTAGGAGCCCTCTGAGTCTTCCCACATCTGACTGAAGGGCACAGGAGAGAAAGAAGAGATGGGGTGTTGGGGGTGTACTGTGGCCCCATGATTCTGTCACAGCTGGTACTGAAAATGAAGATCAACCTAGCTTGATCGTCAGCTCACAATGTCCCCAAGGTGGCTGACGTGTTCATTAAAGTGTGAGACCCTAGTACATCAGGATAGCAAAGAATGAAGGGCACCCTGAGGCTTCATGAAACTTCCATTTGCATCTTAAAGGTCATCATCTCCCCATCACTTAGGAGCCTGAACCCCACCCTTAGTTTCTTCTTCTCTATCGTTTTCCTTCAAAGATGCTTGGAGGAAGATGACTAACTGTGGGTGGTGGCGCATTTGGCCTCTTCCCTATGTAAAATAAGCTCCAAGGGCAGGGGCTGCACCTGCTTCTTCATCGCTGGGCCAACAGCACTCCCAAAAGTAAGATATAAGTTTCATAATGGATTAATCGGGCTGTCAAATGCCATTCAAATGAGTACTCCAAAAATTCAGGTGTTGAAAGTTAATCTGCAAATTCCTCTGCTAAAGACATGTGGAGGCAGGGGCTGTTGGAAAATGCTTAGTACTACATGAGGTCCTGAGCATCCACAGCTCACGAGAAGATGAAGAGAGATCTCATCCACACAGTTGCTCTGTGTCTATGTGTGGTACCCCACCCCATGCCATGATGCAGCAAGAAGGTCCTCACCGAATGTCAAACAGATGTGACATCACTTTCTTGCGCTTTTCAGCTTATAGAAACAAGAGCCGAGGAAATTTCATTTCTAAAAATCGATTACCTAGTCTCAAGGATTTGGGGATAGCAACATAAAACAGAGGAAGACACTGTAAATCGCTGGGTGTGGGCAGTTTGGATACATTTGAGCATGTTTCACTAAAACCTTAGCTTTCTGCTTCCAAGTAATTCACAAACCCAGACAGGTCTCGTATTGTTTGCCTCCTTTTCTGCTTTCATTTCTGTTTTGCAGCAAATACCACGACCAAAAGCAGCTAAATGGGGCAAAGGCTTATTTGGCTTACACTTCCTGGTCACAGTCCATCACTGGGGAAAGACAGGCATGAACTCAAGCAAGATCTTGAAACAGAAACCACAGAGGAGCACCGCTTTTGACTTACTTACAGGTCTATGCTTAGTTGGCTTTCTTATGCATCTCAGGACCACTTATCCAGGGAATGGTGCCACCCACAGTGGACTGTGCTCGCCTACATCAGTTAACAATCAAGACACTCCCCTATAGACACATTCACAGAACAATCCGGCCTAGGTAATCCCTCAGTTTGAAACTCCTTTCTCACATGACTCTAAGCTGTGCCAAGTTGAATTAAAAACTAACTAGAACACCTCTTTAACTATTTTTAACATTCTTCATTCTCCTGATTCTAGCATGGCTTCTCAAAAAATCCATGGTTTGCTGCACATGACTCCCTATGAACCATGCCACTATTGAGAAATCCTGAGATGGTGCATAACAGAGAGCTCATATGTAAATCTGACTGGCGGCTCCAGCAGATACATTTAAGACAACTCAGAAAAAGAGGGGGGAGGGGAAGAGTGTGCAGCCCTCTTATCAACTAATTTCATTTTCAGATCATCAAATATATAGACTTCACATAAAGAAGAGAAAGATTAGAACACATATTGATATAGGACCTCAGAATCTGAGGTCCTTCAGAAACCAAACCAATCAGGATTTCATTGAAGCTGTGAGCATTCCCAGGAATGTGTTAAATAATATCATGAACTGCACCGCCTGGGAAGATAATTGGGACATGAGAATGGGGACCTCCGCTCACTCCAGCAACTGTGAACCCACATTTAGTGCGGCTTGTCTGAGATAGAAGGTGCTGGTGAAAAATGCCAAGAAACCAAGTGGGTAAGTCAGACATCAGCTCTTCCCTGTGCCCCCCCCTCTCTCTCTCTCACTGAGCCACTTGGTAAAAGCATCAAATAGTGAGGATACTTCAGGGAACTGAACTTAAAGAAGCCCCCATGTGGGAAACTTAGACTCTCGTGGGGGAGACAGATAACAGTCAAGTAACTGTGTAGTGCTGGGTGTTGAAAAGCATTATGAAGATAAAATAAAGCAGAGCTGGCATAGAGGGAATGCCAGGGATGGGTCGTCAACTGAAATATGGTAGATAGGGTTGTACAAACCAGAAAGTGGGGTCTCTGGAGCCTCCGAAGCTTCCTGTTCTCTGGAGAACATTCTTGGATTCAGGGCATGAAGTGTGCGTTTTCCCAGGTGTGAGCATGTTTGCCTGTGCCACTTTTTTTTATTTGTTTGTTTTTTGAGACAGGGTTTCTCTGTGGCTTCGGAGCCTGTCCTGGAACTAGCCCTTGTAGACCAGGCTGGCCTCGAACTCACAGAGATCCTCCTGCCTCTGCCTCCCAAGTGCTGGGATTAAAGGCGTGCGCCACCACCGCCTGCCCTGTGCCACTTTCAAAGCACAAGGACCACTGTTTGCAGCAGAGAGAACGGGCACAGGGAGGAGTAGAGAATGGTGGGTGTAGGAAGACAGAGACCAGAGCAGCACAAATGGGCTCTGCAGCCTGAACAAGGGTGTGGGAGGCATTACAGAAAGATATCTGACCAAAAATGCAATGTCCACTCTGTATGATCAGAAAGGCGGTAGACGTGTAATGAATGAGCAAAGCGCCTACTGATATTCTGCTGTGTGTGTGTGTGGGGATGTGTGCACACACATATGAACGGGACATGCCTGTTGTGGAGGCACGAGACAGCAACTTTAAGTATCGTTCCACTATCACCCCCTTTAAAACAGGCTCTTTCACTGGGCTGGAACTCAACAAGTAGGCTAAGCTGTTCAGCGAGGGGTCTGTCTGTTCCTGCCTCCCCAGTCCAGAGACAACTGCACATGCCACCAAGCCTGGCTATTTTTCCATGGGTTCTGGGGACCAAACTCAGGTCCCTGTACTTACAAACCTGGTACTTTATTGACCAAACTCCTGTCACCTACCTATACACGTCTATAGCTTAATATCACTTACAACAATTGGGATACCCGCTGGCAACACCTCGTATGCACTTGGGGAATGTGGTCCAAGGTGCTTGCTGCTCCCCACCTTTTCTCATGAACTAGGGATGGAGATAGATTGACCTGAGTGCCCCCATCTCTCACCAGAAGTGAGAGAAATCGCCATCTCAAGACAGCAAATAGGTTCCTTGATATTTTTAGGAGTTCAGCAGTTGAATTCCCTGAACTCAAAAAGTGTGCTCTTGATCAAAGAGACCTGAAAGGATTCTTCAGTTCAGAGAGCTGTGTCTCTAATAGGATTATGTCTGAGAGGGAAAATGTTTTAAGTCAGATGTTTCTAACTCCAAATGTTCTGAGTTTGAAGTTTTGCCTCAGCAAACAGTCTGTTTTGACGCACTGCAAAGCTGGTGCCTGACAAGAAACCTGCAACGCCCCCAAGCAGAGAGCCTCATGCCAGATACTTGCGGAGAAGAAAGGTGTGTGTGTGCACACATGCACGTGTGCACACGCATATGTATGAGCACACATACATTTACATTCAATGCAAACTCCTAGATGATGTCTAAACCAGCATGTATCCAATACTAGGGTTGGGTGGATACAGATGAATATAACATAGTTTAGCCTCCAAATTATTCATGGAGAGAACAACAGGAAGAAGAAGGAGGAAGAGGAGCCACAAGGAGGAGGGGGTAAAGGTTGGCAGAGCAACTTCACACCTCCCCCGACCCATGGACAACGAAAGCAACAAAGAAAAGATCAATAGTGATTGAGTCACTGACTGAATGTTTCTGATCTTTCCTTCCTTGCTTCTTGTCAAGCCATAACCCGCTCATCCCTTTATATTTGTTCAACAACCCCTCCCTCAGGAAGCCTTTCCACACCTCCCAGCATGCCCTACTCTAACAAAGCACCATTTTCTCTCTGCACCTCAGCATTCCACTCCATTGGTTCCCATTGCTGAGGTACTAGTCGCTATGGGTTTGTTGCCTCATGGATACCAGAAATTCCTATCAATTCTCCTCTCAATACAGATTTCAAATATTTGAAATGAGCCTTACACAATTAGTTAAGGTGCTGTCTGGGCTTGTTTCTTCTAGAAACTTCCATTGAGTAATCCTTTCCAGTTTTCAGGGACCACCTACATTTCTCAGCTTGTGGCTACATCTCATCTTCTTCTTGTCCTGTCTTCCATCTATAGAGACATTTGCAACCCTTTTCACATATTCCCCTTTATCAAGATTCTTAGTTTAGTCATATCATCAAACATCCTTGCTCTCCAAGGAATGGTCTAGATATTAACACAAATGTATTTTAGTATACCATTATATAACTTATTGTATTCACATTCTGTTTTTCTGTTAGGAATGACTTTCCCCCTAAGTGACAAAAATCTAGCTAACCCTGGTTAATTTCCCACATATAAAATAAATCTGGAGGTAGCAAACTGGTGTTCAAGAGCAAAGTCAACACAAGCAACTCTGAAATTGTCCTGGCCAATCTCTCCTAGACACAAGATGGTACATGTAGCTTTGGGTGGCGTTTGAAGAAGCTATCCATGGCAACATCACTCACGTCTTTTCCGTATCCACTGGGGAAAGCATCGCTTTCCAGAAACCTTCATGCTGTCTTAACCAGGCCCACATCTTAGATACACAAAGCAGTCTCCAATGTTACACATGATCTCTTCCATGTTTTCCCTATTAACTCCTACAATGAGTCATTACATTCAATCCTCAATCGAAAGGAAGAAAATTAGACTCTGCTTCTTGAGTAGAAAAGAACCAAACACGTTATAAGCGTGCTTTAAGCTGCAACACAGTGAGATCGTTTTTACACTTTGGTCAGAGTCATTAATAAGGGCCTGAAATGGCAGTAGACACGTGCCTGGACACACTGGCTAATGGTAGATAGTTAACAGCTGCATGGTTTAGGCACATAAAAGATTCCAGGATTTATGGAAGTGTTTTATATACCATGATGTATTATTTTATTGTGTCTTTTCTTTTGAAGATATTCTTTCATTTTTGATTATATGTATAGGGATGTTGAGTTTGCACACATGAGTACAAATGGTCCTGGAGACCAGAAGAGATCACTGTATTCCCCTAGAGCTAGAGTTACAGGTCATTGTGAGCTGCCTGATATCAGTTCTGGGAAGTGAACCCAGGACCTCTCCACGAGCATTGCATTCTCTTAAGTGGTGAGCTGCCTGTCTAGCCTCTATTTCACTGCATCTCAACAGCATCCTTGGAAACCAGGCCTTTACAGTAGAACAGATTGGTTATTGTTCAGAAATACTGCACCCGGCCACCAGCACCCAAAGGAGAAACATTCCTGCTTGCCTCCCATTGTGCTGGGTCATGTGACTCACACTGGCCAATGAGATGTTAACAGAAGTGTCAAAGGCTTAACTGGTATTGTATGTATGATTAGACCTGCACTCTGACCCATCTACCATCACCATGACAAGAACATGCTTCAGCCAGGCTTCTGCCCCAAAGAGGATGTAGGAAGCAGAGCCTCCCCAGTGTGGAATCCAGCCAACCAGGAAGTGACATGAGTAAGTCCAACCCAATAACTTCAGAGGACTCCATTCCACATTGGGACACATAAGGGATACAAAGAGATGTTGGTTTCCGACACTGAATTTTGGGGCATTTTGTGAACATTTTAATGTTTAAATTGGAAGCGTCACCTCTACTTTATGGACATGGAAACAGACCCAAAGTAACACAGCAGTAAACCATCAGGGCCAGGCTGAACACCCAAACCTGACTGCAGTTCAAACTTAATTCTCTTAGTTATTATGAAAGTCTGTCCATTGTTAAATCAATTCCTAAATGTTAAATCATAAGAAGCAAGGTGTGGGCGCACATACCTATGTTTCCAGCACTGGGGAAGAGGAGGCATGAGGACTCCCCAGGCTCAATGGCTGACCAATCTCGCACAGTCAAGGAGTTCCATGTCCCAGGGAGAGACCCAAACACACACACACATACACTTATGCGCCGGCACATGCACAAGAAAAAAAGAAAGAAAGAAACAAGAGCATTCTGGTACCACAAGTCACCAAAAGTCAGTATACAACTCTGTGACAAAAGAATTAAGCATTAAAGTATAAAGCAGAGTCACTTCTGACAAAGCCCATCCATGGGGCAGAGAGCAAACAGAACGGATTTACATTTTAATTTAACCGCAAGGGTTTCTTTGGCTCAGAAGCAACTCATTTCCCTTTAATTTATCAGAAGACCCAGTAATAAAACCAGACAAAATATCTTCCAAGGTGTAAAACACATCTACTCTCAGAATGTCTCCAAACTGTCTATTAGTTCATATTGAATTTATTCTCCGGCTGAGATTGCCTGCGCGCTACAGCAGACCTCAAAGATGCCAGGGAAGCTGGGCAACGGGAGAGAGAACCAACAGTCCCAGAAAAGAAAGGCTCCCCCACTTCTTCAACCTTCTAGAACTCTCTGAAGAGATGCTAGACAGGCACAAAGCAGGCTCAGCATGGCCGTCCTCAGTGGGGCTGATGCACTGTGGGGGCTCTCCTGAGCACCTCCCATGGGCCCCTGTGTTCAGTGTTAAGTACATGAATTACCTAGTTCATCCTCACTGGAATTCTGTAAGACATATATGGTCTCAGTTTTGCAATTCAAGGACAAGTTTTGGGAAGCTTTAAGAAAAATTAGGCCAGGCTCAACAGTACAAACCTATATTCCCAGGTACTTAGGAAGCTGAGGCAGGAGGATCACAAGTTTAAAACTTGCTTGAAAATTGTACTGAAATATTGTCTCAAAAAGTTTTAAGTAAAAGAGAAAAAAAATAAGAGGATTGGAGATGTGGCTCAGAGATAAAGCACTACCTAACATGCATGAAAGAGGCCTTGCATTCGACTCTGTATAAAGGGGAAGCCCACCTATGTCACTATTTGGAGGGCTGGGACCCAGAGGCTATACAGCCCAGAGAACTAGCATAGAACCAAACATGACTGGTCAAAAAAAATAAAAGTCAATGAAATGATTCCTAATGAAATTCCTCTGTACTCATAGATGGTTGCCTAGCCCAATTGTCATCAAAGAGGCTTCCCCCAGCAACTGATGGATACAGATGCAGAGACCCACACCCAAACATTAGGCAGAGCTCTGGGAATCCTGTGGAAGATGGGAAGGAAGGATTATGGGAACCAGAGGAGTAAAGGACATAGCAAGAAAACCCATAGAATCATTTAACCTGCTCTCATAGAGGTCACATAGACTGAATGGCCAACCAGAGAGCTTGCACAGGGTTTACCTTGGCCCTCTGCACATATGTTACAGTTGTGTGGTTTGATCTTTTTATAGGACTCCCAACAGAAGGAGCAGGCGCTATCTCTGACTCTTACCTGCTTTGGAGACTCTTTCCTCCTACTTGGTTGCCTCCTCCAGCCTTAACAGGAGAGGAGGAGCCTAGTGTCACTGCAACTTGATAGGCCCTGGCTGCCTGATATACAGGGGAGACTGCACTTTCTAAAGAGGAGGGAGGAGTGAGTGGGGGAGGAATAGAGAAGAGAGGAGGGAGGGAGGGGAAACTGTGATCCAGTTGGAAAAATTAATTAATTAATTAATTAATTAAAAAGGATAAGAAGCCAGGTGTAGTGGCGCATGCCCTTAATCCCAGCTCTTGAGAGGCAGAGGCAGGCGGATCTCTGTGAGTTTGAGGCCAGCCTGGTCTACAGAGTGAGTTCTGTGACAGCCCAGGGTATTAGACAGAGAAACTCTGTGCCCATAATAGAAACTGTTAAAATGTGGTCAAGTTAGGGTCTGGTTACTCAACTAGAAACCAGAAGAACGGGGGATGGGGAGGTGGCTCAGTGGTGAACAACACTCGCTGCTCAGCTTAGAGCGCCTGGATTCAGTTCCCAGCATCCACATCAGGTGCCTCGGAACCACCTATAACTCCAGCTCAAGAGGCTCCAGCACCCTCTTCCAGCCTCCAGGGGCAACCATACACATGTGGTAACATACACACATACAGACTTTTCTTAAAGAAAAATTTAAAGAAAGAATATTTGAGAATTTGTGTACCATATGTGGGTCTCACTCAAACATATGACTTATTTCAGGACAAAAGTCATAATTTCTAAATCAAAAACTTCTCTTGAAAGCTTATGATTAGTGAATAAAAATGTGTAGTGAAGAAACTTTTAGCTCATATAAAACACACACACACACACATATTGGCCTGGGCATATGGCTCAGTTGGTAGAGTGATTACCTACCACATTGGCAAGCCTGGGTTGGAGCCCAGCACTACAGAAAGTGGGCATGGTGGTGCACACCTGTGATTTCTCCGCTTGGGAGGGAAAGGCAGGAAGAGGAGAAGGTCAAGGTCATACTCAGCTACCTTCGTGACCTCAAGGCCATCCTGGGCTACTCAAGAAAGAAAAGTGACGACTACTCACGTGATACGTTATCTCATGTAATAGTGTTGAGTGTAATTGGAGGTTCCAGGGTCTGGCTTTTTCAGGGTCTAAACAGAACATTGATCCCACAAATCCTTGTGCCCTTGGCACATGATATTCCTGTGTTGAGCCCAAACTCATCCTGAGAGTCTTAACTCATGAGTTGAAGGAGCCCTTGTCACACACAGGAAACAGGAAGGCATAGAAGGCCGACATTTTGTGATTGCCTTTCTTTCTTGCCCAGTGAGCAAGTATTGTGAGCCATCTCCCACGCCCCAGCTCTCCTGACAACCAGAATGATGGAAAACACCAAGGAAATGGAGCTGACAGTCTGGTCCCCGGCCTTAACTGGAAATCTTGCTGGAGAGACAAAATACAGACACATGAAACCAGGAGGGTTCCTATTTCAAAGCTGCATCAGGGCAGATAATAAAGAGTGGGTTGTCTTCCTAATTGATTTTGTTTTGTTTTGTTTTTAAAGACTCATTTTAAACAGACAGTTTGAAGGGTACCCTATTCTATTTCTGATTCTGGTTTATGTTGGGGAGAGTACACATTTTGATGACTCTAGTCTTAAAAATCTTCCTACTGGCTGCCTCTCTCTTCCATCAGAACATAGCTTACTTTGCCTTCGCTTTATTTTTCTGCTTATAAAATACATCCTCAATGCTAGAGAACACCGACAAAATACAAATTTTTAAAATTTGAGGAAAAAAGGTTTATAGAGCGACAATTTTGCTCAGCCAGTAATAGACTAATACTGGTGTGTATTATGTGGTTCCTGGCTTGTTTTTTCAGAATTATCTTCTGACCATGATAACAAAGATAATTTTAATTGTCTTGAGTGTGTTGGTTTTTTTCATATTCAGCCCTAAAGGTAATTATTTTTAAGATATTTAACTTTGCTTAACTAGCTTTAAAAATTCCCCTGCTCCTGCCTTCTAACTTTTTTCTTTATAAGTTAATAAAACTTTATACATCATCTTCATTTTTGGTTTCTGGGTTTGCACTTTTTATATCAAATGTCTTTCAATAAATCACTTCTTTTGTTAAAATTTAAAAACATATCATCTGGAATTCTAACTGGGCTGTAGGGTTTTCAAATAAGGTTTGTCTAGGATGGGCATTTAACAGGAAAAAGACCTCATTTCAAGGATCTTGGGAATGCTGGGCACTTTCTTGAGTATCGGTTATGACCAGCTCTCAGGCAAGGAGTCAAACAGAAGGGCCCTGACATTCAGACTCAGGGCAAAAGGTTATTAGGAGACGATGTGGCTGAGTCTGAGGCTTTGGAACAGAGAAAAGTCAAAATTAAGGAGGAACTGAAATGTCCAGTCACCTCCCAAGTTCTTAAGCCTGTCAGGTGGAGAGACCCCCTGAGGCAACACAGTGCTATCACGTGACTGTGGCCACCCAACCCTGAATGGGGTCCTCTCCAGCCCCAGTTCCCTTCTGTGACACTACCCAGCCCACACTCAGCTTTCGGTTGATACAGGATCCTCAAGAGACTGCAAGCCTCAAGTTTCCTGTTTCCGACCCCATTTTTAAATTCTTTGCCAAGGGGGTTATCTCATGACTTTAAATTGATTGATTGCCATTTTAGTCTTACCTTGGCTTCTTTCAGCAAATAAGGGAAAATATTGCCAAGAACTTTAGAAAATCCTCGTAGAACATTTTATCAGTGTGAATAAACTAGAACAAGTTTGATTTAAGCATAAAAATACCTTAAAGCCTTCAAAGATACATGCATTGCAATAGATTCAGACATTTCCCAGACCTCCTCCTCCTCCTCCTTTTCTTCCTCCTCCTCCTCTTCCTCCTCCTCCTCCTCCTCCTCCTCCTCCTCCTCCTCCTCTTCTTCTTCTTCTTCTTCTTCTTCTTCTTCTTCTTCTTCTTCTTCTTCTTCTTCTTCTTCTTCATTGTTATTTTATTGTAAGGTGAGAGTCTCATGTAACACAGGTTGTAGCCCAGGCTAGCCTTACACACCTGATCCTCCTGCCTCTAGGTCTTGAGTTCTGGGAACACAAGTGTATACTAAACACACCAGCTAAAAGGAAGAAATGTCAGTGTTTTTGAACTCTCAGAGTGATGCTAGTAAATGTGTCAGTGATGCTAGTGAATGTGTCCCTTTATATGCAAGCACCTACATGTATGCTGGTTCCATAAATGGGATCATGTGTGTCTTCCCACCCAACAATATACCCACCTTGTGTTCTCTGTGTCAGTGAGCACAGATTGTAATGATAACAAGAAGCAGCTTAGTGGCCACAATGCAAGCTGCTAACCTTCGGCTGTTAATAGGGTAAGCAGATCCTATATCCCAGTCAGCCGGTCCCACCCCTCCACCCTACCCCCTATTTATCCTGACCTAGTTTACACAAACAGAATAGAATAATGGGCAGGCTGCTTTCTGCTCTAGGCCCTTTCATGGCCTCTACCCTTTCTGGATATTATGAGCCCTGTATAGACCCAGTGTCCCTCAGTCCCTGGCCTGTGAGCCCTGGGAACATTCCTATGCACGCTGCTGACATGGTACCAAGAGTGGGGAGTCAGGGATTTCTCTGAAGACTCTTCAAGGGTTTACACAAACTAAGCGAAAGGGCTCCAGAAATCATAGGGCATTTGACTGCAGTGGGTTGATGCAGGAAGCTCAAAGCAAACCAGTTCGCAAAAAAAAAAAAAAAAAGAAAGAAAGAAAGAAAAGAAAAGAAAAAAAAAAAAACAGTTTGCTTCCCTTGACTTGATCGACTGTGACTGGCAGGGAGGAAATTTGCCTTATGAGAAAAAGCAAATGAGAGCCTGACAGAGGTCAGGGGTGCAGATCCTAAGACTGAGGAGGTTAAGGAAGGAAGGACCCTGAGTTCCATGACAGCCTGGGCTGTGCACCTGCTAGACGCTGTCTCAATAAAAACAAAAATTAAAACACGTGAGAATGAAGGAATGAAGACGTTTTGTATGCTATGAAAAGGACCTGTTTATTTCCAGTTCTCCCCAGAAACCAACCAAAAGAGAAGGCAGTCTTGGAACCATTAGGAGCCAGTTCAGAGGACACCAGAGAACCTTGCTGACCCACAGAAGTTTCCCCAACTGCATCCTAGAAGCCACCAGCACCAGGTGCAGCCACTGCCCCGGAGAGTGGCTCCATCCATTAGCCAATGCTGCCTCCTTCAGCTGGCCGCTGGCAGGTGAAATAGTTTTTTTTTTCTTTCCCCAGTAGCTCAGGGGTTTTCAGCTGGAGTTCGAAGAGCAAAGAGCATCACTGCCGGGGTTTGGGGTGCTCTGCTGCCTATGACAGCTTCTCGACAGAGGAAACATGCTAGTCCCAAGGCAGGCTTTCCCCTCAGGAGGAATGGGCAGATAGACACGGCAGCGTGTTTGTTAGGCCACCGGTGTCATAAACAGCTCATAATCACCGTGATCTCTCTGAAATCGGTTGCTTTTGCAATTAATGTCTGATTTCACAGTGCATTAAGCACCCCCAGCAACAACTCATTAGCTGTCAGCAAGTGAGAGTAGGCTGTGGTTAGAAGGTCCCTCTGCTGCCTTCAGGAGACTTCCCTGTGGGAAACAGGAACTTGGGCCCAAGGAAAGCAGTAGAGCCAGCGGATGGCTCTTCGGGACACTGGGAACACTGGGAATCCCAGCGCAGGTTGACTTTCGGAAGGTTCATGTAGTGTCTCAGCTCTAGGCCAAAGCCACAGAACTGAACTCCCCTCTGGTCATGCAGAGGAGATGCAAACCTGCTCCTGTTGACCCAGGAGGACTGGGTGACTTTCAGGTTCTTGTCCTATGAATTCAGAGAATGAAATTCCCCAGGAAGGATGAGATTTAGAGAGTTTCTTGTTCATTCCTAGGTGGGATACCTAAGAGGGAGACAGAGCTCTGTGAAGCAGGAAAGTGGTCCCAGGAAATAGGGCACCAATAAACTACTGGTCAGGATGCTTTTGATATGACTTAGAGCAGAATCTGGGCCCTGTCTCAGAACTGCTGCTTTGAGGCCTCTTCCCTGGCTAATCAGTTCTCATCATTGCTACCCACTGCAGAAGGTCTAGAGTCTGACCAAGCTTCTGAGATAAAGGAAAGGAGGGGAGAAGCCTGTGGAGGATGGGGGGGGACGGATTGGGCAACTGGCCAAAGGGACATCTGACTGTGGTATCCAGGCAGGTGCCTCTCTTCACTCTGAACTCTGTGCTTTACGATACAGCAAGGGGCAAGCCTGACCAAGGGTCTGTCCCATGATCAGGGCTGAAGAAATATTTGCTGTCAGTGATAGGGTTGGGACTCAAGACCAAAGCGAGACACGCTGGTTCTGAAGCATTCCAGAGCTGCAAAGAAATGGAGCCAAACCTTAAGTGTGAGCCTAGAGAGAAGGACAGACTTTAACTAGGTGCCCGGCTCAGAGTACCTGCCTTTCAGGTTCTCCGCCCTCTCAGCACTAGGGTGCTACCTCACAATGCCCTCAGCATCGTCTCTTGGGAGCCTGAAACATGGCCTGAAATGTGGTAGGTTGTCAATGCATGTGTTTGAAATGAAAGAACACAGTTGAATGAGGCCCTTCATTTAGCAGTGGTTAAGCAAGTCCAAATGAACAAATGCACGCTTCTCCAGCTGAGGGCTGTCTCCACAGGCGCACCTTGGGACATCTTCGTGACACAAGTCTGAAGAGATCACTCATTTGATAAAGTGCCTGCCTGCCACACAGGCTTGAGGACGCAAGTGGGATTCTCGGCACAGGGACAGTAGCGTGTAGCAGCACCGCTCTGTAATCCCGGTTCTCACCACTGCAGAGACAGACAGGTCACCAGAGTTCACCACTTGGCCAGCCTACCTGAACCTCAGGGGAAAGGGCTGGGGAGATGGCTCAGTAAGTAAGGCGATTCTGTGCAAGCATGAGGAACTGAGTTGTCCGTGTAAAAGCCAGTCTTGGTGGCACACAGCTGTAATCCAGCACTATGTAAGGGAGAGAGACAGATGGATCCAGAAGGCTCTCTGGCCAATCAGTCTTTTCCTGCCAGATTTAGTGAGATACATGGTCACCCCAAAATAAAAAAGCTGATGGGGCTGAAGAGATGGTTCAGCATTTTAAAACACTTCCTGAGTTGCTCCTCTTGCAGAGAACCTGAGTTCGGTTCCTAATCACATCAGACAGCTCACAACCAAACGCAACTCCACTTCCAGGGCATCTAACACCTCTTTGTGGCCTCTGAGGACACCTGTATTCACTTGGCATACACACACACACACACACACACACACACACACACACACACACACAAATGTACACATAAATAAAAATTAAAGCTCAAAAAGTTAAGGTAGAGGGTAATAGAAGAAGATACTTCAATCTCTAACTTCCACATGCAACAAAATGAATAAGCATAGGGCACACACACACAAACAATTGATTAATAATAATAATAATAATAATAATGTAGACAGCATCCAAGGATCACCCCACAGGGTGAGTGATAAACCCCAAAGCCACGTAAGAATATACACAAGGCATACCCACCCACCCATCCACCCATTAAACTAAATGAGTAGAATGGCAAGGAGAAAACACCAGCAAACCAAGCAACTCAACCTACTGGCATCGTTTTTCCCACTTCCTTTCTGAGTACCTTCCAGGGCCTGCCCAGGCTGGACCAGCTGTTTCCTGGGAGGCTGGGTATCTTTACAGATGAATTCACCACCTATGAGCATTTGACCAGGGTTGACTTGTCCTCATCTAAGGTGACACGCTGCCACTGGGCTTCTGGCCTAAAACATACTCATCAGAATCATGTGGCTCTTTCACTGAACTTAAGCCCTGATCCTCTATCTACCTAATCTCTGGGAGGCATCACTAGAAAACACTATTTTGGTGATGTTTTTTATTTATTTATTCGTTGCTTATGCCTTTTAAAACTGGACACAAAAAGAAATACGTCTCAGGCAAGGCTCAGAGAGTGCTGGGACCTTTGGAGCTTTGTCATGTGGGGCTCCAGGCAGGGCTGAGGGGCCAGGATTTGGGAGTGGGAACCAGAAAATGAGCTCAGGAAGGCAAGAACAAAAGCCCAGAGAGATGACCTCACCTCAGGAACAAAGCTGCAGGCTGGTCCTCTCCGAGGCTGCCTGCCGGGGTTTGGTGCCAGCCTTTGTGATCACAGCTTAGCAGTTTACACAGGCAGTGTGCAAAAGCACTTCCATGTTCATTAACTCATTTGATCCCCTAACTCCGGGCCAGCCGGGCAAGGCAGGACTTGCTCAATCCCTTAGGCCAAGGGAAAAGACAGAAACCCAGCTTACAAATCTCAATGACCCGGCCAGGTCACCCACTCAAGCCCCTGGCCATGACTGTTGTCCTGTGGCAACATTTTCCCTAGCTTCAAAATACAAGAATGCTACTTGTTATTACTTATTGAGGACTTATTAGATAACCCTGCAAAATGTTGAATGTAAATGATTAATTCTCTCAGTGACGCCATGGAGGTATGTATTTATTCCCAGTAACTGTGGCAACTGACCACAAAGATGGTAGCCTCAAAGAGAAATGTGTGACATTCCTAGAAGCCAGAGATTCATCCTTGATGTTTCTGGTTCTTTCTGGAGGCTCCAGAGAAAATCAGTTCCTTCCCTCTTTGTACTTTGGTGACTTCTGGCTCATTGAACTGTCCATTCCAGTCTCTAAAGACTGCCTTGTTCATCTTACACTCTTTTCTCCTCGGGTGTGCCTGTGGAATCTCATGCTTTCTTCTTTAATAAAGACCTTTTAAATGCCAGTAACCCATCTGTAATCCAAAATAATTAGTTATCTGTCTAATAGAACATTGGAGAACAATCTCCATGCTGGGGGAAATGACCTGGGAGGGCTGAGGAATCCAGAGTCTTATAGAAAGAGTGGAGAATTTGCTTGGTAAACTTTCAGAATGCCAGAAAAACTATAGTTACCCTATATTGGCTAATAGGTCATCATCCAAGGGCAGATGTTCGCACCCAACTACAAATAGATATGAGTGGCCTGAGGGGTATTGGGGAGGAGTGGCGGGAGATCCAGCAGGGATCTGCTGTGACTAAAGAACACTCACCACACTGAATTTCCAAAGGCAGTCAAGGCAGTACCGTAGGGGCATCATACACAGTCCACAGGCAGGAAAGGTCATAAGGGAGCAGACACGGGTGCAAATGAGCACCGAGGTCACAGCTGAGGAGGACCAGGAGCATGTCGGGGCACTTGAGGTTAAGAAAGGAAACAATTACTTCTCAGGGTGCTTCTGTCCCTGGGGGGAGGACAAGGTGTCCCAACGCTGAGAACTGACATACCACAAGAACCAGAAAGGCCTGCTTCCAAAGTCTTAAGGAACCTCCTTCAGGCTGCTGCCAACAGAGGTGGCACCAAAGAATCAGACTGATACCTAGAACCTGATCCCAGGCAGCTGGTCACTTTTCAGGACTGAAGACATCAGAGTCCTTGCTGGCCTCCAGGGTGGGAGGGGGCATTGTTGAGCCAGGAGACTAGGCTCGCAAGCCACAGAATTTGTGTTCTGATTCTTAAGGCAGAAGGCAGGGACAATCACAAACTCCACTGTTTCTCATGCACCCGAGTCTGACACCAGAATATAAAAGTGTCCCCCAAAACTGCAGCATCTAAGCAATAGAATGGAATTCTTGTAGCCCAAGAGCCCTAAACATGCACCCAAGGAAGTTTTCCGTATAGGGTGTGTGTGTGTGTGTGTGTGTGTGTGTGTGTGTGTCCCAGAACATAACCTTTGGTAACATTCCTCAGAAGCCATCAACTTTGTCTTTTGAGACAAGTTTCCTCAGCGGCCTGGAGTTAGCTAAGCAGGCTAAGCTTGGCAACTATCAAGTCCCAGGGATCTGCCTGTCTCCAATGTTTCCAAGGCTCAGATTGCTGTATGCTGAGGAGGAAGCATGGTTTTTCATGTTCTATGGCAAACACTTCACCGACTAAGCCTTCTCCAAGGCTTCCAGTGTGACTTTGAGAAAGGATTTCCAATGAGGGATGGTGTCCTTAGTACCCCCTAGGGAAGCAGCCCATACCAAGCCGAAGCAGGAATCCCCCCAGAGTGAATTATTTGATAGTTTCTTCCTAACTTTGCATTTCTCCCCATTTTGAGAACATCTGTCCCTGATTTTTAAGATGTTCACTCTTCAAAGAATATACGTGTATGAGAATACTTTATGAACTGTGATATGCTCAGATTTTTTTTTATCAAGAGGAGAGCAAAGTGCACCAGAAAAGCAGATTCTTTTCAAAACCAATTTTGCACATCGCAAGAACATTTTTGTATTATTAAAGCATATTTTTATTGGAATTGAATAAAGAAGCCTTTTGAATCAAAACTTGAGAGTCATTCCTATACTAAGAAGAAGGCTTTACTACAAAGTGAGAGGGGAGCCCCATGTATGGGCTAGTAGCTGACCTGAGTCCTGGCTTATGCCCCACTCCACAATTCCTCCCTCTCCCATTTTGCTCCGCACGAAAGCTCCTGTAACTTGTGAATGTGTGCCATCTATTTTTGCTACCCCAGAGGCTGGACCTATATGATTTGAACTCACAATGCCTTGACTTTTGTAGGGGACAGGCACATCCATTCTGCTGGGCGATCCAGGCCAATGCAGACTGATGTGAGACCTTCAAAAACAAAAAACAAACAAACAAAAAAAAAAAACAGAAAGATCCAACTGTGTTAGGTCCGTGGTGGTTTTCTCCTGGAATATGCCTACCCTACTGCAAACCTTAGGACTGCAGAAACCTCCCCATTCTTCCCCCTTATCTCCCTAGGGGCCAGCCAAACAATGCATAGGTGTTTTGTTGACAGGACTGATGAATCCTCTGTCCATCTTTGACACCCCCACAGCACTGCACATAGCTTTTGATTAGCCTCCCATGGACTGTATTGGAGACTATACCGTCTTGTCCCATATAAGACAAGGGGCGGAGGGAAGAGTTGGTACCGATCACATTCTATATCCCCCAAAATCCAACACGGAGCCTGGAATACACTTGCTGACCTACAGCTCCCCAGGGAACCCATGATACTACTTCCCATTCTTTAATCAGTCTTTCCAAGTCCTCACACAGACAGCAAAATCAGAAGAAAGATAGTTGGCGGCTCTCCTGGGCTGCTGACTCTCCGTAAGCAGGGCACCTCTATGGAAGGGTCCCTGTCTTCTCACCTTACTCTGAAGGCCAGACCAGGCAGACCCTGAGGCACAGAGGCCATGGCAGACCGCGTTAGGTTTCCTACTTCCCCATCTACAGACTCTGCTGACTGTAGTTCTAAATATGTGTGACCTACGCAGGAAGTTCAGCTGGAACTGAGCAGGGTGGTGGGGGAGGGTCTACTTCCTCCAACTCGGGGTACGGTACCAGCAACCCACGTTCTCAGAACTTGGCTCCTTCTCCAGCCAGGGCACCCAAATGTCACCTCATCCATGGTGGGTGGGACGGCTGCAGGGACTTCAAATGATGGTTTTGTTCTCTTCCTTGAGCTATTCTTCTTATTGCAGGGGATGGACTGTTGACCCAATCATAGCACACAAGCACAATGCAGGAAATTGTCTCTCCGCCCATTCCTCCTCGGCGGGGCCCAGCCATTATGTAAAGAGGCACAAAAGGTTTAATTGGGGCCTAAAATTCCAGGGCAAGGCAGAGTGGGCTGAGAAGTTAAAAGTGGGCTGGTGGGGAAATGTGCTCTGAGCTTTCTGTCCTTTTTTTCCGTCATAATATTTCTTTTCTAGGAGAGAAAAGGAATCTTCCAGCTATGGCTTGTTGGAGGGTTCCTGGAAGAGATGACTGAAAGGAAGCTAAGTCCTGACAGCCCCGACTCTTCCCGCAGAATCTCTGGGAAAGGGGGAGTTTTCAAACACGTATCAGCCCCTCCAAAACACTGCATCCCTGCTCCCTAAACCATAACCCCCTCCCAACATCGGATGTGTTGAGGTTCCGTGATGCCAGGGCCAATTCCAAAGACAAACGCATCAGAGTTCTATCCAGAGAGCCCCTGGTGGCGATCAAATATGCCACAAGAAAACATAATGGAAACATAAACCGGGAGGGGCATATTGTGACCTTCCTAGCAGAGAGGGGACATCAGCAGAAGGGCGTGTCACTGAGCAGAGGGTCTGGGGAGTTCCAGCTAGTGCTGGTCCACTGCATTGATCAATGAGTGTTTCAAACACTAGCATCGGGGGCTCCAAATATCAGGATGAGGGTGCCTGAGGAAGGGCACTGAACAGCAAAAATGACTTCTCAGAGGAATGGAGCGGAGACTCGACCCCTGTGTTTCAGACAGTTCTCTGGAATAAAAAACAAGCCACACTAATATGCAGAGATGCAATGTGGTATAGCCTCCCCACCCGATATATCCACCACACTTGGTACAGCCATTCCCTTGGGGTGTCTGGTACTGTCACCTCAGGTTCGAGGGACCCTGGAGGTGAGACTATGACTCAGAATGTAAGTACATAAGCACCCCGAGATGCAGAAAGGGATGAGAGAAATGGGAGCCCTGCCACTTAGGAGGTCTGTGCCAAGAAGAGAGAGAGAACCAGCCAAGACTGGTCAGAGATCATTCTGCTGAATCATGGAAAACGCAAGACGCAGGATTTTAGATGAAAGTAGGAGACTCTTTGGGAAGAGCAAAGGAGCCAGTGGGGGTAGAGGGACGGGTGCAGGGGTGGGGGGGATCTAGAGCAGGTAAAGAAAAAATGTGACCGAAAGTATATTATATGCATGCATCAAGACATCATAATAAAACCTAGTGATTTTGTTATTAATATATGATAAAAAGAAAGGGGAAAAAAGAAAGACTAAAAATTTGAAAACAAGGGCCGGGGAGAAAGCTAAGGTTGAGAGAGCTCACTGCTCTGCACAAAACCTGAATTCAAGCCCCACCTACCCTGGGTAGCTCACAGTGCCCGGGAATCTGATGCCCTCTCCTGGCCATCTTGGGCACTATGTATACTCACATACGCAACACCAACCTCCCTCACACACAGGTGTGGCCTGAGTCTTGTCTTTAAAAGTATAAATAGGAAGCTTCTAGATTCAATTTATAATCGACTCTGCTATGCCCTATAACCACCATTAAAAATGATAGACTTTACTATTACCCACAGCCCTAGTCAACTATCCGGCAATTTTGACAGGTCCTGTGTTATGAACTGCCTCATTCCGCAGGCCTGGGTAAGTCTATAGATAAAGTAGAAAGACTATGCAGAATGGATGTTTTCCCGGCTCTGTAGAAAGGCTCAGTTTCAAGGTGACTATCTGAAACCATCAGGGGTAGTGGGAGTCCCACTGTGTTGAATTTTCGGCAGGAGGACACCAGGGACACACAGGTGGGTCTGACAGGCCTGACCTGAACCACATTGACTCAGGCTGTAAAGAGCATCCTTTATCCCATGCTGGAAGAATGGCTCTGTGATCTATCTCACCCACGAGGGAAATCAGAAGCTGCCCTGCAGAGGGAGAGCTTCAGCCACTGTCCCACCTGGGGAGCTGCTGATTCATTTCACAGATGCCCCTTTCCCCATCACCCCGGCCCACCTTGGCAGCTCCCCAGCTTCTGGGCTTCTGCCGCTGCTTCCAAAGCACAGAAAAGCCTCCTCCAGCCCCTGCTGCTAGAGTAGGTAAGGGAAGTCTTAAGTGTGTCCTGCTGCACAGGATGCCTGGCTGTGTGGACCAGGATGCCTGCTCGTCGGTCCTATGGGGATACAACTCAGAAGCACTGGTCCTGGGTTTCCACCAGTGTGAGCTAGCAACTTCCTCAGGAGCTGCTGAGAGCCAAATTATGTCTCATCCCTCCGCCAAATTCATCCACTGACACCCAACCCTCCATGATACGGCATTTAGAAATGGGGCCAATTGAAGGTGACCAGGCTTAGGTGAGCCCCACGGGTAGACATGGTCCAGGATGGGAAGAAAAGAACATGCCTCATTTCTGTGCTCCACCCCCCCCCATCATGAGGGTATGCAGAAAGACAGCCCTCACCACAATCTAGCTGTGGCCTTCTGACCTGGGGCTTCTGGCCTCTCCATCTGTAAGAAACTGGTGCCTGTTGTTTACTCAGTCTCTGGTAATTTGTTAGAAGATCCAAGTTATAATGAAAAACACCCACCACTCCATATAAAAACTTAGTTAAGAAAGACAAACACAGGAAGGTCCCCTTATCCTCTGGGACTACGTGTAAAGGTGGACAGCGGATGCCTGAAAGCAAGCAAGACACACACACACACACACAGAGAGAAAGAGAGAGAGAGAGAGAGAGAGAGAGAGAGAGAGAGAGAGAGCCTTTCTATAAATAATATCTAAGATAAAGTTTCATCTACAAACTAAGCACCGAGATTAGCCACAGTGACTAATACTAAAATAGGTCATCTCTATTCCATTTTTAAATGACATCACCATGGGTTTTCTTTTCTCCTATGTATAAGATCTATATATCATAGCCATGCCGGACAAAGAACTAATTCAGACCTGGGTGGGATGATGTGGGATGGTGTGAGATTTCATCACAGCACTCAGAACAGCGCACAATTTGAAAGTTATGAATTGTTTATTTCTGGAATTTTCCATTTAACATTTTCAGACTGTGGTTGCCCACGGGTAATTGAAGCCACAGAAAGACAAGGCTGAGGACGGGGAGGGGAGGTGGGGTGGAAGTGTGACCACTGTGTTCTGTCCTCAGAGACAAACACTTTAGGGCACAGTAACCAAGAGCCATCTGACCCAGTACCAACCCCAGCTCCACCCTGAAAGTCACCCTAGCAAGTGACTGAGCTCTTCCAGACCTACCTAGAAAACACAAATGACCCCCAGCCAGGTGGTCATCCCAGGGACTTGTAATAAGAAGCACTGAGAAACAAGCATAGACATTTAGCTTTACCCAGTGTGCTGAACTTAGAATAAACTCCTTAGATTCCAAAGCAAGACCCAATGGCTCAGGTCTGTCATCCCGGTAACTCAGTAAGCTGGGACAAGAAGATTTTGAGTCCAAAGTCTGCTTGAGCAATAGAGTGAGTTGGAGGTCAGCCTGGGTTACAAAGTGGATTCAAAGCCAGCTTTTAGAATACAGGGTAAGTTCAAAGCCAGTCTGGACAACTTAGTGAACCTCTGCCTCCCAGCAAAAAGTAGAGAGAGATGTAGACATTAGCTTAGTGTTAGAGCACTTACCTAGCATGAGGTCCCAATGGATGGATGGAAGGAAGGATGAATGGATGGATGGATGGATGGATGGATGGATGGATGGATGGATGGATGGATGGGTGGATGGACGACGGTTTGATGGGTGGATGGTTGGATGGATGGATGGATGGATGGACAGATGGACAGACGTATGGACAGTTGGATGATTGAATGGACAGATAGACGGATGTGTGGATGATGGATGGATGGATGGATGGATGGATGGATGGATGGATGGACAGTTTGATGGGTGGAGGGTTGGATGGATGGATGGACAGACAGATGAACAGATGGATGGACAGTTGGATAATTGAATGGACAGACAGACGGATGTGTGGAGGATGGGTGGATGGATGGATGGATTATAACTAACAAAATTCAGTTTCCTATGAAAGGTGGAGAAAAGGTTGTCCCAAGAAAGAATACAGGGAGCAACACCTTCAGGTAAAATAGTGTGACCTTAGGGATACCAGCCACTGTGACAGAGTAGCAACCTGTGACTGCTGGCAGGTGTAAGGTCTGTTTCAACTAGACCATCATCTCAAATGGCCACATGCCAAGCTGCTGACAGGACTGAAGATGTGGCTCTCTGGAGTTCAAACCTGAGCTCACCTCCTTCCTCATCCTGAGCCCAAACCCTGCTACCCAGCAGCCACCTCTCTTGCACTCACTTGTCAACACCTGGCATCTCTAATTTTACCAAAAACTGAACATATGGGAAGAACCACAAGACCCAGCGGTGTGAACCATTGTTTTTTAAAAAACAGAACAGGCCCTAAATACCAGCTGATCGCTAAAAGGGCACTTACGAGGTTTATTAAGTATATAGAACATAAATCTGCTTGGCATGTAATTAATTCAAAAACACATGAACAGTAAATGTGTGATTAAAGCTATATGGAATGTAGAGGCCCTCATTGGCATTTACCATGGAGGCTACAGGAGCTTTATTGACTAGCAATTTATTGCTCACAATACAGGCAAATCAGGAGTCTGTGGACTGAAGTCTGGCTTGCTGTCAGTTTGTTGCTATGGGCCAATTAAAGTCCATCACCTTCTAAGCCAGCGGCCAAGTGAGACTGCACTGCAAAAACCGAAGTTTGTCAGTGATACATAAGGTTTCCCTTTCTGATCCACGTCAGCAGGTGGCTGTGCACATGTGCTTGCCACAGAGGTCAAAGGATAGCATTGGGTGTCCTTCCTCAATTTCTATCCAAAATAGGATGTATTTGGGTAATTATTGTTTTTATTAATTTGAGTGTTTGCCTTCTTGGATGTGTGCACACCATGTCTGTGCAGTTCTTGCTGCACAGGAGAGGGTACATGATCCCCTGAAAGTAGAGAGAGGTGGTACTGAGCCATCACGTGGGTGTTAGGAACCAAAGCCTGGTCCTCTGCAAGGGCAGTCAGTGCTCTTCGCTACCGAGCCCCCTCCACTCCCTCCACCTGGCTTTTTTGAGAGCGAGCCTCTGAATTGGACTTAGAATACGAGGCAGAATAGTTGCTCACTTAGGAGCAGCTAGGAAATAGAACCAGCCTGGATTGTCCATTGACAGATGAAAGGATAAAGAAAACATGCTACAGGGACACAAGATGAAGATGCATACAGTCAGGAAGAACAGTGAACCGGTGGCATTCCTGGGGAAATGGCTGCAAGGGGAAGTCGTTATGTTAAAGTGAAATGAGCCTGGTTCAGGAAGATAAGGACTGCGTGTTTTCTTTATAGACAGAAAGTAAATTTAAAAGTTTGTGTGTGAGAGTATGTTCATGAAAGTAGAAATGGAATCATAACACAGAAAGAAAAGAGAGATCTCAAGGAAGACAGGAAACAAAGGGACGAGGAGAGTACACATAACTGGAAAGCAAACGTAAGGACTACCTGGGGAAAGAAAGGGGTCCGATGGAGGGGGCAAGAGAGAGGGAGCGGGAGAGAGGAAGGAGTGAGAACAAAATAGGTTAGCATAGATATTTGCCAATGCCATGGTGAAAACTACTATGTTTTAAGCTTACCTAGGAAAAAAAGCAATTACACAAACAGATAGAAAAGAGCTGAAATTACAGGACAAATGTTAGCATGTACATCCATTAAATGGACCATTTCTACCGTCCAGGCCTGTCCTCCAGGGAAGCTCCCGAGGTTCCCATAGACCAACACTTACATGTTGCCTCACAGCTCCTCTACCCAAGTCTTTGGAGATACCCACATCCTCCCCTGGATGACCACTTTTAGAAGCAATCTTTCCAGCTGAGGTATGGCTCAGTGGGTAGAGCACTTACCTAGCAGGCATGAAGGTTCCATTGCCAGCACCACATATACTGGGCATGCTGGTGCACACCTGTAATAATCCCAGCACTTGAGAGGGGAAGACAGAAGGATCAGAGGGTCAAGGTCATCCTCAGCAACACATCAAGTTTAAGGCCAGTTTTGGGTACACGGGACCCTGTCTCAAATCCTCAAACCTCCCATATCGTGTCTCAGACAATACAAAGTTGGCCTTCCTGGCTACTCCCTGGTACAATCACCCTTTCTACCGAGTAACAAGACACCAACAACTTAGGAAAGACTTTACATTTTTAACTTGCATGTGTCAAGCTGAGCAAAAGACTTTATGCAAATACAGCAAAAACAGAGCCCCCCAAAAGTCATCTTCATTAGGCTCATTTCAACAGATCTAATATTAATTCCCAGGCAACAACACTCACTGCAATGAAAAGACTTGATTACTCTATAGGGGCTCCAGTGAATAGAGCCTTCACCAGGGCTGAGAACGGCTTTCTTACTTCCCTCCCTTCCTTCCTCCCTCTCACCATCCTCCTTTCCTTCTTTCCTTCCTTTCTTGCTTTCCTCTCCCTTCCCTCCCTTCTTACCTCCCAGCCTCCCTTCCTTTTCCTCCTCCCCACTCTTTCTTCCTTTTTTCTTCCCCTTACTCCCTCTCCTTCCTTTTTCTTTCTTTCTTTCCACTTTATAAATGTACTGTTATCTGCAATGTATCTTCAGAGTTGAGAGCCCCAATCTTGACCTTGGCAACAGAGTCACAGAGCCCTAGAGGGGGCAATCAGCAGAGTGCGTCCACTGTGCTGCAGGTGGTCGATCTGAAAAACCGAAAACAGAATCAGCCCTTGTCCAGCCTGGGGGATGCAAGAGCAAGAATCTCTGGGGGCAAGGAAACAGCAGGGACTGGAAGGATGAAAGCCAACCTGCGGAAGGTGGAGCCACACAGTAGCTGTCCACTGCAGTGTCCACTGCAGGCCCAGAGAGACCTGCCATCCAGTCTGCTGTGTGTGACTTAGAAACATCTTGGGTCTGTGGACCCACAGGAAACTCTCCTTCATACACCGTGGGCCCGGAAGAAAAGCCTCCACCCCACTTGGCTTGTCCTGCAAGAAGTCCATTGGACATTTTCCGAAAGACTCTCTGAAGCCCAAGTTGTATGCTGGAAAGGCCTGTGGTTTCTCCAAGATTGCTCTGAGTTTAACCTCTGAACACCAGCCGCAGGAACACACCAGCCTCTTCTCTTGGGTTGTGAACAGAGAGGGCAACTTCCGATCACACCTGTGTTCGTCAGGTTGACCTTGAAGAGGCAAAGAACAGAGCCAAGGTCCAGGGAGATGCTTCAGTGGGTAAAGGTTGCTTGCCATAAGCCCAGTAATCTGAGTTTGGTCTCCAGGACCCACATGGTAGAAAGAACTGACTGCTGCAAGCTGTCCTCTGACTTCCACACACATAGTTACAGGGATGGCGTGCATGTCCAAACATGTGAACACAGACAAGCATTCTCACAATAAATAAATGTAATGTTTTAAAATGTGTAAAAAAAAAAAAAAAAGAACAAACCTGAATCTGAATCCTGACCGATAAGGAACTGTGTACATGTGCATGTACGCAGGCCTTCCTCTCTCACAGGGGGAGCTTCCAAGGATCAGAAAGCACGGCAGAGACAGCCACACCATGAGCTTGCTGGGTGACTGGGTCCACCAGGTCATGTCCCATAGCACAGAACTACCGTGAGAAGCATCAACAGACCGGGAAACGGAAGGCGAAGCTTAAAACTTGTGTTTTGTTTTAACTTGATTATTTCATGTCCTTTGTAGAAAACAATGGGTTTGCTGTACTTTGTGTTCGTTCTCCATGACCCTCTCCTGATCCCCTCCTGCCCTTTCCTTTTCCATGACAAGCCCTTCTACTTCTGAGACATATATGTGTAATGTATATGCCTCATGTTGGTGAATTTGACAGTGTCAATTTGACAGTGTCTAGATTCGCCTGGGAGATGGGCCTCCGGCCATGTCTATGTGGAACTGCTGTGAGATGAGATTTTCCCACCATGGGTAGCACCAATCCCTAGATTGCATAGATGGTGAAATGGAGGTGAACTATTACTGCGTTCTGGCTATGAATGAGATATGATCCCCTGCTCAAGCACCTGCTGTGCCAACTGCCCTGACACACTGAAGCACATTTAAACTGGTAGACAGAGCAAACTCTTTCTCCGTAGGTTGGTTTCATTAGGGCGTTTTCTCACCAATAGCAACAGGAAAGGAAACTCACGTGTGCATGGGGCAGGGATATGTAGATATAATGTAGATCCCACTAGGAAAGAAATGTGATGGGTGTCTTTCCAAGTCTGGCTTGGTTTTAGCAGGATGCTCTCTGATCGCATCCATCTTTATCTGCTCACGGGCTGACGGGCATCTAGGCAGGTTTCGTAACTTGCCTGTTGTAAATGGGGCTCGGTCAGTGGCCTCACTTGGACTCCTGCAGGTGCATTCCCAGGGCTGGTGTGTCTGGGTCCTTAAGTCACATGGGCTGATGTGTTAGGGACAGAGGGTGCCTGTGGACACAGCCTCCATTTTCACATGAGGCTGGGACTCAGTTTCCAAGGCAGGTGCTAAGCAGCTCCACCAGGTGAGAACAGCCTGTTCCACGGCAGGTGAAGCCCAGGACCAGGAAAGCTCAGTATAACACTGGTACCTGTGCAGAAAGGCCCGCTGGGAAGGGAAAGCAGGCAGGAGCTCCAGGTTGAAAAACCCACCCATTGGAACCACGCATGGTTCCTGCCTACCTCTGACCCGCCACTGCCCGACAGACAGAGATCCTACACAAATGCTGCAGGGGACACCTGACTCCTGGCCTTGGGACCCCAACTGATACCAGGAACCCTCAAGAGCTTGCAAAAAAACATTTGACTTACAGCTATCCCAGTGTTTAAAAGTTCAGTGGCACAAACAGGCAGGGACTTCAAACCCAATAAACTTAGAACTGAAACGGAGGTAACCAACAGTTAAGAGCTGCTAAATGCAATCATCCCACGAACGCTCATATTCGTGATATTGTCCTAGGCATTTGCCTGTCCGCAACATTCCAAAGTAGCGCTGTCCAAGAGAACTTTAGTAATGTACCCAGGGTCACAGAGCTTGTAGCCACAAGACAGGATTCGAGACCCAGCAGTCTGACTCCAACACACACACAAAGTATCGAAAAGGATGTCCTGTCTTCGAATTTAAATTTCAGATAGATTTCAAAAAAAAAACTGTTGTTTTGTTGCAAGAACACCATGTAGTTGGCCCCATCTGGATCAACACAAGCCTTCAGTGCAGATTTCAAGTGGAAGAGGCAAGAGCGGTTCAGATCCCAACTTCTCCGGCCCCACCAAGGCTGTGGAACCTGCTTGCACACCCCTCTTCTATACCCACAACTGCAATAAACAACCCCACCCCCAAAAAGCCTCCCCGCCAGCCCCAGCAGCCGGTGCTGTTACAGAAGGAGAGGTCTGCGGTGCTTCTGCTAAGGCAGAGCTGTTGGTGTGGCTCCTAGACGGCCAGACACACAGCTGCGGCCTTGCTCTGAGCAGATAAAAGCTCCCTGGTGCTTGGGCGTGGATGGAAAGAGCCCAAGGACACTCCTGTCCCCTAAAGGGACCCGGACACCATCCCTGGCTTTAGTCTGAATGTAAATGCTGACGACCCTGATGAGACTATATGTAGGGGAGTGGGCTTGCCGAGGAAGAGGAGAGCCATGAACAAACCCCCAGAAGGCTCTGATAACCACTGACTTGGCACACACCACAGCAGCACACACCCTCACGGTGGCAGACACAGGCGGGAGGGATCCAGATGTGGATTTCCAGATTGCCATTGGGGTGTGTCTTGGGGCTAAGAGCCCTGAAGACACGCGGCACCCCTGTGGTTTTATGACCGTGCTTAGCAATGAGCGATTGGTCTGTTTGGTTCTGCAGAAGAGGCCCGGGCCTCCAGGCCTGGCAGTGCCGCCCCCTCCCCCACCCCAGGCTCAGCTGGGCTGGGCAGAAGCACAGACTTCCTCTTGCCCTCCAAAGCCTTTCTGTTTTCACAGAAGGGATCCTCAGATGGTGGCCTCTGCTGCAGGTAACCGCGGGCCGGGCCTCTTTCTCTTTAAAGCGCTTCTTTGCAACCACAAACATGTACGTTTTTGATAAAGCTCTGAAAATTGTACTAGACCCTGGGGGATCCCAGGGAAACGGTGGGTACTGAGAGACTAGAACTTGGCTCCTCCAGAGGTAGCCTGTGCTGTTTGTAACAATTACAGTAATACACCTGTACCCCCATTGTCGACACGGCCCGCCACTCGGGGGCTCATTAGTATTGTATTAGGGCTGCGTGGGGAAACAGATAATGGCCCATAATGAAAAATGCCAAATTTTCTATATAATAAAAATGAACTTGATTAATGGAAATCACTTTCGGGGAAAGAGTTACAGCGTGGTTAGAAATAAAAAATGATGTATTAATCCGACATTCTTACAGATGGTCCCAACCTCCTGACAACTGCTATTCATTTGAGATGCCATTAGCATGCATAATTATGCTAATTAAGTTGTAATTAAGCACCAATTCTTCGGAGGGCTTTTTTTGTCTATCATTCCCTACAACTCTATTGCTTCAGAGTACTTAAAGGCTTTGTGCTGGGCTCCATTCAAAAGGGGCTCCCAAATTTCCTAGGCAAGATTGAGCAGCTGAGGCAGGAATGGGAGCTAAGATCGTTGTTTTGGTTAAAGAAAAGTCAGTAAATACCAGCGGGGTCTGCCAGTTGTTGATAAAATAATGAACGCTTTCCACCAAAATAAGCTAGTTCAGCCCGGGCAATTACAATGAGAACAGAATGTATCGTTAAGGGTCGCCATAAAACCATTGTCAAAATATGTGGTGGGTTTTAGTCCTTTCATTTAAAGAAAGGGAAACTTAAGGGGTGCATTCAATAAGAAATAATTCAGAAAAAGTGGCTTTCAATATTTTATTTAAAGGAACATAAATCAGAAGCTAAAGATATCTCCGAGGGAAGGGTGTAAGGCTTGGGAAGGCAGAGAACGAACTCTCTGATTCCAAGTGCTATTGGGATGAGCCTTGTAAGTACATCGTAAATGAAGGGCACTCAAGCAAGCTGAGACCTTTGTTTTGAAAATCGACAGAGGGAAAGGTAGACCTTTCCCAAAGGAGGCTATAAAACCGGCCATTTGACAACTTAGCAGTCACCGTCTGTCCGCCAACTTGACCAATTTCTACTTTTGTCCCCAAATATTTATGGCATGTTTAGGACACAGGCTGGAGTTTTGTGTTCAGTTTTCTGCATCTTTCAGTGGCCAGGGAGCTGGTAACAGCCCCAGAGCTTCGAACAAAGGAGGCAAGATGGGCAGCAGGGCCTGGGTACACCCTCCTGAAGACAAAAGGCTGGCAGGGTGCTTCTCCTGGGTGCTGCACCCGCTCACCTTCTTCCTCTCATGAGAGTCTTCTCCCAGAACCCAGAGTCAGAGATGTTCTGACTCTGCCTACCCTTGACATTAACTGGGTTTAAAAGAAAACAAAAAATACTGAGCCTGGACCGCTGTTCATCACGGTCACATCTCCAGTGGCCGTGTGGCATGTGCCTCAGTGGAGAAACTGTTAAAGGAAGCAGGTTTTGGACAGGCTGCCTTGTGCCTCTTACATGCCTGTCTGCCTCTCTCTTCTAACAACATCTTATTTTTTAAAAAAATCCATAAGGGGCTAGGAGATACCTCAGTTGATAAAGTAGTTCCTGTGCAAACATGAGGACCTGAACTCAGTCCCCAACACTGGAGTAAAAAGCCAGGGGATACACCCTTGTAATCACAACCTGAGAGATGGAGGAGACAAAAGGAATGAAGAGGCTTATTGTCAGCCAGCCTAGACTACTTGGCCAGTTCCAGCTCAATGAGAGACCCTGCCTCAAAAAACAAAGTGGATGGTACCTAAGGAAAAATATCTGAGGTTGACCTCTAGCCTTCACACATGAGTGTACACACATGCATGCACACTTACACACACACACACACACACATTTCCTTGAAATTAGAGTTTTTGGAGTTTTTTGTTTTGTTTTGTTTTTTATTTTTCTGCTCCAACCTCTACTTGGACCTGATCTTTACATTTAGTTTAACATTAAGTCTCTGGAAAACCTACTCCACTGCAGGATGGGCGCTCTGAAGCCACCGTTTCTTTTGTTTGACCTCACCTCTAGGCAAACTGCCCTGGAAGTCCACAGCAGCCAGTCCAAAGCTGCCCAGGGAAATGCCCCAGAAGAACATTCAGTTGCTTGGCCCACGAATCCTCATCTGTACTTAGGACACCCACTCAAGACAGCTCATGTGTGACAGACAAGATCATGCAAAAGAAGGGACCGCTGTGCACACGTGTGAGACTTCTCCTCAGTGAAGATGCCTGGGGGCCAGTGTTCAAATGTAGGCACCTGTTAGTTGCTAGGACTCTTCAAGTTCACTCCCACTCAGCAACACGCACTCCGCAGCTATTCTGACCACACAGGGTTCTAAGAATCAGGGAGACAGCCGTGAACAAGCAGTCACATTTAAATAACATAAGTGCTGTGGAGGAGGAAGGAAGAGGTAGAGGAGGAGGAGGAAACGATGATGACGACAGAGATAAGGCAGAGGTCAGCTGGAGTCCAGGGTTGCCTCAGACTGGAGAGCTAAGAAGGCCATTTCTAAATGGCACCATGTAAACAAACCTGAGGCAGCATGCAGTGACCTTAGAGGTGTAGTGAACTGCTTGTATCTAGGCCCTGAAGCAGGAATGAGATGAAGCTTGTCATAAAGAAGAAAAGGTAGTTATAGTGGAGACATGGAGGTCTTTGTGCTCAAGTGGAACCATGCCAATAGCTAGGCAGGAGAAAGGATAGGTGGGGCTGCCAGGCAGAGAGAATGAATAGGAGGAGAAATCAGGGAAGAGCAGATCAAGGAACAAGAAAAGGAGGAGAGGAGGATGCAAGGAGCCAGCTACCCAGCTACACAGATAGCCAGGGAGTAAGAAATAAAGATAGGTATGTAGAATAGAGAAAAGTAAAAAAAAAAAAAAAAAACAAAAAAATAGAGGAAAGTAAAGGCCCAGAGGCAAAAAGTAGATGGGATAATTTAAGAAAAACTGGATAGAAACAAGCCAAGCTAAGGTCAGGCACTCATGAGAAAGAATAAGACTTCATTTGATTTATTAGGGAACTGGGTGGTAGCCCACCCCCAAAGAGTAAAAAACAACCAATAACAATCTATTTTTGTGGAAGGTGTCACTTGTACTTTACAAGGAATTTCCACGTAGTCTGATCTGTATTTAGTTAATTTGTTCCACAAAGAGATGTAGGTATGCTTTATTGTTCACATGGGATGGAGTTAATCATCACAAGAATAGTTTTGACCAGCTTGTGTTGTGTGTAAATATGCATAAAATAAAACATCTGACGTCAGACTCCCAGAGTTTGAACCAGCACTGACTACTGAGTCTTGTTGTACTGCACTTCCTTCTTGCAGGTCACAGTTCATCACTCTGTGAAGGTAGCAGAGACCCCTGCAGACCATCTGTTAGGAAGCAAAGCCTGGGAGCATGCCTCTAGATTATACCTCTTGTCCCCAGCTCTTTCCTTCTCTCTGCTTCCTGGCAGTTGGGATGTGAGCTGTGTTCGTTTGTCACGTCCTTCCATCTGATGCAACACAGTTGCCAGAAATAACATCCAACCACTCTGAGGGGGTCACTCTAAAACCATGAGCCAAGGTAAATATTTTGTCATTTAAGTCATTTTACTCAGGATCTACATTCTACTCCTGGGACCAACATAGTAGAAGGAAAGAACTGACTCCTGAAAGTTGTCCTCTTACTTCTACACACAAGCCATGGCTGAAGCACGAGCACACACACACACACACACACACACACACTAAATGTTAAGTATGTAACACAGATATATTTATAATAGGTTAAAGGGGAAAAATTAGAAAGAATATAGAGTTGACCTTTTGTGTGTATATGAATTATATAAACTCACTTCAGCTAGAATTTCTGCAGCAATGAGAAAGAATAAAATTATATTTATATAAAAATCTAAGAGCAGAAAAGAATTTTTAATGTTGCCTTTTTTATGATTATAAGTGTTTGCCTGAATGTGTGTGTACACAACATGTAAGTGCTCACAGTAGCCAGGAGAGGGCACCAGATCCCTTGGAGCTGGAGTTAAAGACAGTTGAAAGCTGCCCTGTGAATGCTGGGAGTCAAACCCCAGGCCTCTGGAAGACCTCCAGTCCTTTTAATGGCTGAACCATCTCTTCAGCACTATATTATCTTTAAAATCTAAGAAACAGGTAAGAATGGTGTATATCTGTATTGTGGAATATTACTTTAACTATGTGAAGGGGTGTCACATTTGTTTAGGCTGCATTTGTTTAACGAGGTAAGGAAATGTGTCTAATTATGTAAAGATGTGTTACGTTTATTTCACCTTGCCTGCCTAAGGCACCTGATTGGTCTAATAAAAAGCTGAATGGCCAATAGGAGAAGGATAGGTGGGACTGGCTGGCAAAGAGAATAAATAAGATGAGAAATTCAGGCAAAAGAGGAGAGACGAAGAGAATAAGGGAGAAAGAGAGGGATAGGCCCAGGGCCAGAAGCCAGGCAGGAACAGAGACAGCGGGAAAGTGAAATAAACAGAAAAATAAGACAGGTAAAATGTCCTGAGACAAAACATAGATAAAGAGAAACAGATTAAAAGAAAAGCTAAGATAAAATAAGATAAGCTAAATAAGAAGTCTCCATGTCATGATTTGAGAGCTGGTTGGTAGCCAAAAAGAGAAAGCCTGTTACATATCTGTTTATAGTTATAAACATGCACAAGCGTGTGCACGCACACACGGATGCTCACGCTTCAGCTATAACATGCATGTGGAGGTCAGAGGACAGCTTGCAGGACTTAGTTTTCTCCTTCCACCACATGGGTCCCAGGATTAAAGCTCAGGTGCTGAGGTTTGATGGCAAACCCCTTTGATCTCTGAGCCATCTCTCAGACCCCCTATGTATTTGTTTAAAAAAAAACTCTATTGTCAGTATCACCTTATTTTTCTCTAAAACTACATTTGCCTAAATCTGTTCACAAAACAGAAGTGTTTTCAACACAATAAAAAGCCAATACAAGAAACTCCCCCAATGGCCAGACTCTGGTGAGGGAACACCATAGAAAGAGGGATTGGGACAACCATGTCTTCTCCACTGCTTGATTTTTAACCTCATAAAAAGAGATACACAGAGGCCATATATATATATATATATATATATATATGATGGTCTCAGTGTTCCCCAGGAGGCTGAGATCTGAAAGGAGAATCAAGGACTAACTAACAAGATGGCAAACTAGGTTAAATGCTTATTTCCAAGGCTGACATCAGTTTGATCTTCAAAACTCATAGTAGAAGGCAAAAACAGGCAAAGGCCTGAGAAAATAAAGCAAAGCAAGAGAAAATTGATAGAATCAAAACGCATCAGCAGACCATTCTTGATTAGGCATTGAGTGTTTCCTGATCGTCCGAGTAGATGTCTAGCCAGAGTTTTCATGGATCCATGGAGGCAAAAACAAGGTGGTGACCAGCAGGTTTTTGTCCTAGAAATGCAACGATGGCTGAATAGCAAAAAGCTGTCAATTCAGATGATATCAATGAAATATCTTACAAAAAACACTATCAATTCATACCAGAGAATAGGAAGAGATTAAAAAAGTAAAATTTTGCTTGAGGACAGGGTTGAAAACTCAAGGCCTTGTTTGTGATCAGCAGGACTCTACTACTTGAACTGCACCCCAGGCCAAGAAGAAAAACATTCAATTGATACAAAGTGATTTCTAAAATCTTGCTGTAAAATTCATACCCAGATCCAAAATATTAGAAACATCATTTTTGAAGTCAGGGAAAAGGGTTACAGACACAGCGTGGTAATAGAACACTTGGAAAACTTACACAAGAAGCCGTTTCAAACCCTGGTACTGCAAAATAATAAGGACAGTGAGGAGGAGGAGAAAGAGGGGGAGGGAAGAGAAGGAGCAGACAAAGAAAAGATGAAGATGAAAAAGAACATGGTCAAGAAGTAAGGAGTAGTCAGGAAAAAGACAAATATATCCTCTGTAGCACACTGTTCTTTTTCCCTGGAGGCCTGTGCTTATAAAACAGAGTAAGAAGTAGAAACCAAAGCTAGACATTAGAAATTAATTTATTCTCTATGTGAATTATAAAACCCCAAAATTCACACAAGAAATCAAAACTGGTGGCATTAAAACATTAGTTTAGCATAGTGTCCAATATAAATGGGTTCAGAATGAAAATAACACTACAAACCAGCACCAGCCAACTAGACAATGTCATAGAAAAGGTTCCTAGCATTTCATCATTGGGGAAGAATGGAGTTATTTAAATGGCTAAGATTGTGGGAGGGATATAAGAGGACTCATCAAAGGATCTAAAAATTTACAAATGGCAAATCACCTGCACTCACAATTGGCTAAATTAATACCATTAGGAGTTCAAGTCTTGACAGATTATTTGATAAATTCAATACAATTATGATGAAAACCCCATCAGGAGTTCTCCCTTTTCCACCTCCCACTTCCCATGGGCACACTTGGATTCAGGGTGCTTGTGCTGATGTACCTGGCCTTTATCGGTCCTGGGGAATCTGACTGGGTAACACAAGCACTTGTACCTTCCGGGCCATCTCTGCAATGCTAAGCTTCCCACATAGGTCTATCTACTTCCCTAAAATGTGCTTTCTAATAAAACGCTCCCCTCCAGAAGAAATCAATAAGCATGCTGAGTATCTGTAAGTATGAAAAAATACAAACATTTAAAAGCAAATAAAGGAATGAAGTCAAGTATTCATTAGGAGAGAAACAAGAACTGTCATCTTCAGATGCTGGAATCTGTGACATGGAAAGCAGAGCAACTGGGCCTGTGTTTGTGTTGGTTTTGAAAAGCAGATTGCAGCAGGATAATGATAATGCATTAACAGTGCATTTCAACCCTCCATCGCCTATTGGTACCTACTTGTGTAGTGAATACAGAATTGTGGGAGTGAAGGATACACAGAGACTAGTCTTGTCTGGCGAAGAAGGAAGGGAAAGGGGGCTGATGAGTTCAAGAGGGCTTCCGTGATATTTATCACAGTTTATATAACAATAATTGTTGAAATTAAAATCTGAAGCAAAAATGTCAACATGTTCAACTTCATTACAGCTAATGGGGAGTCTGCGTTATATTACTTTTATGATTGACTCATTTGTGCTAAATGTGCCGAGTGCTCGGTAAATGCGGTTATTGGACTCCGTGCCAAGTGCTCTGTAAATATGATTATTGGACCCTTGGTGTTGAGCTTAAAGCACGGCTCAGATACATCAGACAAGAAGGGGTTTATGGCCTCACAGACTTCGACAAAGGGTAGGAAGGCAAGCTGCAAGTCGCAGCAGTGAGCCTGAACTGCTGAACAGACACCATCAGGATCCTCTTCCTGGTTGGTGTCTGACTTTTCACATAAAATACTACTACCGTAATTCTGCAATGTCTGCCGCCACTGCTGTTGACAGCAATAAACATTTATGTAGTGCCAACTGTGTACACGCCATTAGCCTATGCACTTCACGTTTGTTAACAATCCCGTTGTCCGGATGAAGAAACAGGCACAGGCACACTGTCGATGAAGAGAAAAGCCAGGGACTGAACTCAAGACAGTTGTGCTGCCTCTCCATCCCTGGAAAGTGCTTTTGACCACATGATAAATACTGGAGTTTTTGAGTGGTTTGGTTTTGGGCTTTGTGATCCTGGGGGTTGAAGCCACAGACTCACACACTCTAGGGAAACCTCCTACCACTGAGCTGCCTTCCCGGAACTCTTCTCACTTCTTTCTAGACAGGGCGACACAAAGTCACTCATGGTGGCCTTGAACTCACTCTGCAGCTCAAGAAGGCCTTGACCTTATGATCCTCCTGACTCAGTATTCCAAGGACCTGGGATTGCAGATCTGTGTGTGCTACCAGACCCGGATCTTCCGTCCTTTTCAAAGGATGTTTTCATGTCAGACCTGACAATCTCCATTTCTTTTTTGGAGAGAGACAGCTTGTTTGAAGTGTGAAAACCCAAGAGATGGCTGATAATAGCAAGCCCAGGCCATCCTCCGTGGCTAGAGATGGAGGAAGGACGAAAGGCATGGGGAAAAAATGAAAGTTTCTACGGAAACCATAAATTTGGAGCAAATAATGGGACTATCAGAGAAATTTAAAAGCTCAATTCCCAAAAAGTGGGATAGCTGAACAGACATTAGGTACAAATTTACCATGGCCTTAAATTTGGTGCTGTGCTCTTTCCCGACTCATCTCAGATGTGCTCAATAAGTGTGTCACGTTTTATAACTTTGAATGGCAGTGTCTGCCCGTACTCTGCATTCTTCCTTGTTGCCTTGCCTCGCTGCTGGGAACCACGCCTGCCCACTATGTCAGTGAAGGAAAGGACTCAATGTCTCCTATACAGTCCTCAAATTAAACAATCCACCACGGAGAAAATAAGAAAATCATTGGAAGGTGATAGCTGGATGTTGTCTTAAGTGACTAGTTAAATGTTTCCCCTTTTTGCTTTTGGAGTTGACGTGAGGAAACAGAAAGAAATGGTGGGTTAGACCCCCAGGACCTGGGTGCCAATCTTAAGTCTGATTGTGATGGAAATAATTTAAAAAAAATTTTTTCATCTTATCTAAAAGACATTTTAAAAATAATCTTATTTATTCGTATTTTAAGCATGTGAATGTTTTGATTGTGTGTATACGTGTGTACCACATGCATGTCTATTACCCGCAGAAGGCGGGGTCAGATCCCCTTAAACTGGGCTCACAGACAGTTGTAAGGCACTACATGGGTGCTGGGAACTGAACTTGGGTCCTGTGCTAGAGGAGCAGGGGGTCCTATCCCCTGAGCCATCTTTCAAGTTTGAAGTCATTTTAAATGAGGTGAAAACAGCATCCTCGCGGCAAGCTCATCCACTATGGAGGAAGATTTTCGTCAGTTGTTCAGAAAAGTATGAAGAGTGTTCCAGAAAGGTGCTGTACAGGTTCTTAATGCACGCATCTGTGGCTCTTTGGATAAGAATGGCCCCCATAGGCCCATGTCTCTGAATGCTTAGTCACCAGGAAGTAGGACTATTTGAGAAGGATTAGAAGGTGTGGCCTTGTGGAGTAGGTGTGGCCGTGCTGAAGGAAGTCTATCTCTGAGTGTAGGCATTGGGGTTTCAAAAAGCTCACATCAGACCCAGCATGGCTTTCTGTCTCTGCCTGAAAATCAGGATATAGCTTTCAACTACTTCTCCAGCACTGTCCCTGCCATGAGGATAATGGATTAAGTCTCTGAAATTGTAAGCAAGCCCCCATTAAATATTTTCCTTTATAAGAAGTTCCATGGTCATGATGTCTCTCTTTTTTTAAGTGCATGTCTTTATTTTGTGTTTTTAAAATTCTTTTTTTTAAAGAAAAAAAAAGCTATCTTTTCTCATTTTACATACCAATCCTAGTTCCCACTCCCTCTCCTCCTCCTGTTGCCTCCACCTTCTCCCCCACACCACCCCCTCATTCAGTCCTCAGAGAGTGCAAGGCTTATCACGGGTAGTCAACAAAGTCTAGCACATTGCTTTGAGGAAGGACCAAGGCTTTCCCTATTATATATAGGCTGAGCAAGTTATCCCTCCAAAGAGAATGGGTTCCAAAAGGCTAGTACAAGCAATAGGGATAAATCCTGGCCCCACTGCCAGTGGTCCTGCAGTCTGCCCCAGCCATACAACTGTCACCCACATTCAAGAGGCCTAGTTTGGTCCTATGCTGGTCCCTTCCCTGTCAGGCTGGAGTTGGTGGGCTCCCGTTAGCTCAGGTAAACTGTTTCAGTGGGTGTGCCCATCATGGTCTTGACCTCTTTGCTCATATTCTCACTCTTCCCACTCTTCTACTGGACTTTGGGAGCTCAGGCCGGTGCTTTGCTGTGGATCTCTGCCTCTGCTTCCATCAGTTGCTGGATGAAGGTTCTAGGGTGACATTTAAGATAGTCATAAATCTGACTATAGGGCAAGGCCAGTTCAGGTACCCTCTCCACTATTGCTTAGGGTCTTGGCTGGGGTCATCCTTGTGGATTCCTGGGAATTTCTCTATTGCCAGGTTTCTTGTTTGCCCCTTAATGGCTCCCTCACCAAGGTATTGCTTTCCTTGCTCTCCTCTCTGTCCTTCCCCATCTCAACTATCCTATTCCCTCAAGTTCTCCTCCCTCTCCCCTTCTCCCCTTCTCCTCTCCTTCTTCCCTCCCTTCTTCCCCCACCCCATGCTTCCAATTTTCTCAAGGAGATCTTGTCTATATCCCCTTCCCAGGGGGACTCTATATATGTTTCTCTTAGGGTTATCCTTGTTAATTAGCTTCTCTAGGGTCATGGACTATAGGTCATTATCCTTTGCTTTACAGTTAATATCCACTTATGAGTGAGTACATACCATGCTCATCTATCTGGGTCTGGGTTACCTCACTCAGGATTATTTGCATGCAAATTTCAAGATGTCACTGTTTATACCACTGACTAGTATTCCATTTGTAAATGTACTACATTTTCTTTATCCATTCATCAGTTGAGGGGCATCTACGTTGTTTCCAGGTTCTGGCTATTACAAATAATGCTGCTGCTATGAACATAGTTGAACAAATTCCCTGTAGTATGATTGTGCATCCTTTGGGTATATGCCCAAGAGTGGTATTGCTGGGTCTTGAGGTAAGTTGATTTTCTGAGAAACTGCCATACTGATTTCCAGAGTGGTTGTACAAGTTTGCATTCCCACCAGCAATGAAGGAGTGTTCCCCTTACTCCTCAGACTCTCCAGCATAAGCTATCATCGGTGTTTTTGATCTTAGCCATTCTGCCAGGTGTGAGATGGTATCTCAGAGTCATTTTGATTTTCATGTCCTTGATGGCTAAGGTTGTTGAACATTTCCTTAAGTGTCTGTTGGCCATTTGAGATCCTTCTGTTGAGAATTCTCTGTTTAGATCTGTACCCTATTTTTTTTAACTGGATTGTTTGGTATTTTGATGTTTAATTTCTTGAGTTCTCTATATATTTTGGAGATCAGTCCTCTGTCTGATGTAGAGTTGGTAAAGACATTTTCCCATTCTGTAGGCTGCAAATTTGTCTTGTTGACTGTGTCCTTTGTTTTACAGAAGCTTCCCAGATTTAGGAGGTCCCATTTATTTATTGTTGCTTTTAGTGTCTGTGCTGCTGATAATATATTTAGGAAGTGGTCTCCTGTGCCCATGCATTGAAGGATACTTCCCACTTTCTCTTCTATCAGGTTCAGTGTGGTTGTATTTATATTGAAATCTTTAATCCATTTAGACTTGAGTTTTGTGCATGGGGATAGACATGGATCTATTTGAATTCTTCTACATGTCAACATCCAATTATGCCATCACCATTTATTGAAGATGCTTTCTTTCTTTTTCATTGTATAATTTTAGCCTCTTTGTCAAAAATCAGGTGTTCATAGGTATGTGGATTAATATCTGGGTCTTTGATTCGATCCCATTGGTCAATCTGTCTGTTTTTATGCCAATACCAGACTGTTTTCATTACTATAGCTCTATAATAGAGCTTGATGTCAGGGATGGTGATGCCTCCAGAAGTTCCTTTATTGTACAGGATTGTTTTGGCTATCCTGGGTTTTTTGTTTTTCCATATGAAATTGAGTATTGTTCTTTTAAGGTCTGTGAAGAACTATGTTGGGATTTTGATGGGAATTGCATTGAATCTATAGATTGCTTTTGGTAGGACTGCCCTTTTTATTATGTTGATCCTACTTACCCTAGAGGATGGAAGCTCTCTCCATTTCCTGGTATCTTCTTCATTATTTTTTTTCTTCAAAGACTTAAAGTTCTTGTCGAACAGGCCTTTCACTTCTTTGGTTAGTGTTACCCCAAGATACTTTATGTTATTTGTGGCTATTGTGAAAATGATGTTTCTCTGATTTCTTCCTCAGCTTATCATTTGTATATATGAGAGCTACTGATTTTTTGGAGTTGGTAATGTATCCTGCCACATTACTGAAAGTATTTATCAGCTGTGGGAGTTCTCTGGTGGAGTTTTTGGGGTCACTTTTGTGTACTATCTTATCATCTGCAAATAGTAAAATTTGACTTCTTCCTTTCCAATTTGTATCTCCTTGATCTCCTTTTGTTGTCTTATTGCTCTAGCTAGGACTTCAAGAATATGTTGAATAGATATGAAGAGAGTGGACAGTCTTGTCTTGTTCCTGATTTTAGTGGAATCTCTCTATTTAATTTGATATTGGTTGTCTGCTTGCTGTGTATTGATTTTATTATGTTTAGTTACATTCCTTGTATCACTGATCTCTCCAAGAACTTCATCATGAAGGGGTGTTGGATTTTGTCCAATGATTTTTCAGCATCTAATGAGATGATCATATGTTTTTTTCTTTCAGTTTATTTATATGGTGGATTACATTGATAGATTTTTGTATGTTGAACCATCCCTGCATCTCTGGGATGAAGCCAACTTGATCACAGTGGATGATTTTTTGATGTGTTCTTAGATTCAGTTTGCTAGTATTTCTGTATCAATGTTCATGAGGGAGTGTTGACAGAGGTTTCCAATGTGGACAACTACATCCACATAAAACCCGAGAGAGCTTGGGAAGTAATTCTGGACACAAAAGAACAGAGTTAAGCATGGCTTCTTGATAGCAGCATTTTCTCAGGTGGGCTCTGTTCACTAAGGGCAAGCGCGTCTCATTTAAGAGAGATTTCCTGACTCAGCTTTAGCTGCAGAAACCTTGTAGCTCTTTTAAGAGGCCCCACCATGAAACACTTAAATAGTGTTGATGAATAGACGAAGACATGCTCTTTGGTGGTGGCAGGGACCTTGAAACTCCATAGAGTTCTGGCAATAAACATGGCTCCAACCAGTACCTCTTCCACGAGGCTAGACTCTCAGAAAGCTAAGGAATGGGGTGGATCCAGCCATCAAAGCCATGGCTTTAATCCTAGTCATATCACTTAGCAAATAAAAGACTCATGCAGTCAGAAAAAGATATACGGTAAAGATAGATTCAGACAAAATGAAAACTCTACATGGTTTATGGTGTGTTTAAAATATATGTAGGCTTGGGAGAGAAAAGAAAAAGGATAAAGTTCTTATTTAAAAAAGAGAGAGAGTAGTTGGGTGTGGTGGCGCACACCTTTAATCCCAGTACTTGGGAGTCAGAGGCAGGCAGATCTGTGTGAGTACAAGGACAGCCTGGTCTACAAAGTGAGTTCTAAGACAGCCAAAAATACACAGAGAAACCCTGTCTCAAAAAAAAACCAAAAATTAAAAATAAAAATAAAAGAAACTGAGTTTAAAATAAAGGCACGTAAAGATGAAAAACACAGAGAGACTCTGGATACTGTATGTAATTGTGTTGTCTTTGAATTGTTTGACAGCTGAGGAAGGAGCAAAAGCTACTAAAAGACATTTGATTACAAATGCTGCTAGATTAATACAACAAATATATCTTGAAAATGCCCTGACTTCAAAATTGAAGTCAAAAGGTATGTTACATTGGAGAAGAGGTTTTGCTTTGGTTTCCACAGGAAACAAGAGGCTGTGGATTCATTCTGGATTAGGAAAAACAAGGTTTGATCAAGGAAGAAATCTGCGACAGGAGCGGATGGCCCAGATGTCTGAGTTCTACATCCAGAACAGCCTCAAGACTGCTAGCTGAGATGATCAAGCCTCACAGAGTATTCCAGTCAGGACTTGACCATAATTGAACATTTTTTTGAGGTCCCCATAAAATTATCAGCACCATCAATGAGCAGGAAGTAGCCTGGAAAACTATGTCCACATTCCCCAAAATGAATTATGGATGTTTGTCTTTGTTTAGAGTGTTGGTTACAAGTTGTTAAGGATAATGGTCAGGAAAAAAGCTAAACAAAGAAGATTAGAGTCACAGTTCTTATTTTGAAATAAAAGGGGGGAAGTGCTGTGGGACAGCCAACCAGTTTGTTTAATGTAGACCTCTGTGTGTTTCTTTGGACTGAATGGCTGTGGGACCAGGTGGGATAGAAACCTCTGTCAACAAGGGATATTGATCTATAATTCTCTTTCTTGGTAGAATCCTTGTATGCTTTTGATATCAGAGTAAGTGTAGCCTCATGAAAAGAGTTTGACAATGTTTCTTCTGTTTCTATTATATGGAATACTTTTAGTAATATAGGTGTTAACTCTTCTTTGAAGTTCTGGTAGAACCATCCAAACCTGGGCTGTTTTTAGTTGGAAGGCTTTTGATTTCCATTTCCTTTCATGTTATAGGTCTATTCAAATTGTTCACCTGGTCTTGATTTAATTTTGGTATATGGTACCTATCCAGAAAATTGTCCATGACTTTTACATTTTCCTATTTTGTGTAGTATAGGTTTTTGTAGAATAACCTAATGGTTCTCTGTATTTCCTCAGTGTCTGTTGTTATGTCCCCATTTTCATTTCTGATTTTGTTAATTTGGATGTTCTCTCTCTGCCTTTTGATTAGTTTGGATAAGGGTTTGTCTATCTTGTTGATTTTCTCAAAGAACCAGCTCTTTGTTTCATTGACTCTTTGTATTTTCTTTTTTCTATTTTTTGATTTCAGCCCTCAATTTGATTATTTCCTGCCATCCACTATTCCTGGGTGAGTCTGCTTCTTTTTGTTCTAGAACTTTCAGGTGTGCTGTTAAGTTACTAGTGTGAGATTTCTCTGCTTTCTTTATCTAGGCACTTAATGCTATGGACTTTCCTCTTAGCATTCCTTTCATAGTCTCAATAGGTTTAGGTATGCTGTACCTTTATTTTCATTAAATTCTAGGAAGTCTTTAATTTCTTTCTTTATATCTTCCTTGACTCAGGGGTGACACATTTGAGCACAGTTCAATTTCCATGATTTTGTAGGCTTTCTAAAATTAGTGTTCTTTGGTGTAGGAGGTCCTTCTGTATTTGTGTTGCTTTCATTGGTTGAATAAAGAAACTGCCTTGGCCTTTTGATAGGGCAAAACTTAGATAGGCAGGGAAAAGAGAACTGAATGCTGGGAGAAAGAAGGCAGGCAGAGAGAGCCGCCATGGAGTCACCAGAGTCAGACATGCTGAATCTTTCCTGGTAAGTCACGACCTCATGGTAAACACAGATTAATAGAAATGGATTAGATCAAGATGTGAGAGTTGGCCAATAAGAGGCTAGAAATAATGGGCCAGGCAGTAATTTAATTAATACAATTTCTGTGTGATTATTTCAGTGGTTAAGCTAGCCTGGCAACTGGGAGCCAGGCAGCCAAGACAAAAAGCAGGCCTGCTCCTAATACTACAGTTGTTGTCAAATTCTAACTTTAAACCATAGTGATCCAATAAGATACAGGGCATTATTCTGATTTTTTTTTGTATCTGTTGAGGTTTGCTTTGTTACCAAGTATGTGGTCAATTTTAGAGAAGGTTCTATAAGGTGCTGAGAAGAAGGTATATTCTTTTGTGTTTGGGTGAAATGTTCTATAGATGTCTGTTAAATCCATTTGAGTCATAACATCTGTTAGTCTCCTTATTTCTCTGTCATGTTTCTGTCTGGTTGACCTGTCCATTGCGGAGAGTGTGGTGTTGAAGTCTCCTATTATTAATGTGTGGAGTTTGATGTGCGGTTTAAGTTTTAGTAATAATTCTTTTACATATGTGGGTGTTCTTGTATTTGAGGCATAGATGTTCAGAATTAAGACTTCATCTTGATGGATTTTTTTTCTGTAATAAGTATGAAGTGTCCTCCATCTCTTCTTATTTATTTTAGTTTGAAGTCTATTTTATTAGATATTAGGATAGCTACACCCACTTGTTTCTTAGGTCCATTTAATTGGAAAATCTTTTTCCAACCCTTTACTCTGAGGTAATATCTGTCTTTGAGGTCGACGTGTGTTTCTTGTATACATCAGAAGGATAGATCCTGCTTTTGTATCCATTCTCTTAGCCTGTGTCTTTTTATAGGTGAATTGAGTCCATTGATGTCAAGAGATATTAATGACCCGTGACTGTTAATTCTTATTATTTTTCAGTGGTAGTGCTTGATGTGTTTCTTTTCTTTGGGGTTTGCTGGTGTGAGGTTATCTGTTGCCTGTGGTTTTGTGGGTGTAGTTAGCTTCTTTGAATTGGAGCTTTCCTTCTAGTGCTTTCTGTAGGGCTAGATTTGTGGATAGGTATTATTTAAATTTGGTTTTGACATGGAATATCTTGTTCTCTCCATTGATGGTGATTGAAAGCTTTGCTGGGCTTTCATTTAGTAGTCTGGGCTTGCATTTGTTGTCTCTTAGTGTCTACAGCACATCTGTCCAGGACTTTTTGGATTTCATGATTTCCATTGAAAAGTCAGATATAATTTGACAGGTCTGCCTTTATATGTTACTTGGCCTTTTTCCTTTGCAGCTCTAAATATTCTTATGTTTTGTGTTTTGACTATTATATGGTCCAGTCTATTTGGTACTCTGTAAGCTTCTTGTACCTTCATGGGGATATCTTTATTTAGGTTGGGAAAGTTTTCTTCTTTGATTTTGTTGAATATATTTTCTTTGCCCTTGAGCTGGAGTTCTTCTCCTTCTTTTATCCCTATTATTCCTAGGTTTGGTCTTTTCAGGGTGTCCCAGATTTCTTGGATGCTTTGTGTTAAGAATTTATTGGATTTAACATTTTCTTTGACTGATGAATCTATTTCCTCTATAATATTTTCAACACCTGAGATTCTCTCTTCCATCTCTTGTATTCTGTTGGTTATGCTTCCATCTGTAGGTCCCATTCATTTACCCAGATTTTCCTTTTCCAGAATCCCCTTGGTTTGTGTCTTCTTTACTGCCTCTATTTCAGTTTTCAAGTCTCAAACTGTTTGCTTCACCTGTTTGATTGTTTTTTTTCCCCTTGGTTTTCTTTGGTCTCTTTAAGAGATTTATTGTTTTCTTTCATATTTTCTGCTTGCATTTTCCTACATTTCTTTAAGGGAATTTTTCATTTCCTCTTTAAAGATCTCCATCATCCTTATAAAGTTACATTTAAAATCATTTTCTTCTGATTCTTCTGGGTTAGGATGATCAAGTCTTCCTGTTGTATGACCACTGGGTTCTGGTATTACCACATTGCTTTTTGGTTCTTAAATGAATTTTTGCATTGCCACCCACCCATCTCTTCCTGCAATTGGTAGCAGCAGTATCTTTGCCTTTTGGTTCAATCCTTGCAGTGGCTGTCTGTGTCTTAGGGAGCTGTTCTTGGTCTGCTCTGTACTGTCACTATCTGTGTCTCAGGGAGCTGCTGAGGTCTCTCTTGGCTTGCTCTCTTGGTCCACTCTCTTGGTCTGCTCTTTTGATCGGATCTGTGCAGCCACAGCCTGTGCTTCAGAGTTCCTCTGAGGTCATGGGGGTGTGTGTAGGGGGACAGGTGGTTTTTGATCATGGTGTCTCTTCACAGCAATAGAAACCCTAACTAAGACAATATCTATTTCTAAGCTAAATTATTCTTCTCTTTACTTAAGGTGAATTAATTACCCATCTCCTTGTTCTACACTCAACAAGAAGCAACTTAAGGAAGAGACAGCTTATTCTGGCTCATAGTTTGAGTTATAGCTGGCCAGGCATGGAGGTGATGCAGTTTGAAGCTATGATAGAATGTGGGACTGGAAGCTTATTCACAGCTCCTCAGAATATAAAGCTGAGAGTGGAATGAGCCAGAAGTGTACTTTTGTTTCTCAGTTGCCCTGACCCGAATAATCACACAGAAACCATATTGACTACAACACTGCTTGTACAATGTAGGCAAATTCCTAGCTAGCTCTTACATCTTAAACTAACCCATTTCTGTTAGTCTATGTATTGCCATGTGTCCATGACATTACCTCATTTTCTAAATCTTGTTTCTTCGGTGGCTGGCTGACATCTTTGTCTGTCTTCCTCCTCCCAGAATTCTCCCCATCTGGTTGCCCCACCTATACTTCCTGCATGGCTATTGGCCAATCAGCATTTTATTAAACTAATATGGAGTGACAAATCTTTACAGTGTACAAAAGCAAGAAGCAAGGCCCTAACACTCAAGGTCCATTTTCAGTGACCCACTTCCTTCAGTTAGACACCATTTAGGGACAGGAACAATGTCTTATTCCAGAGACATAACAGAATTTATGGTGGGACTTGATCCCCAAACAGCCCTCACTTTGCTATATCACAGAGGCTCAGGATAGTAAAGAAAAGATTTAGAAAACAATGGGGTCATGGAAATGACAGTTGTCTAAATTCAAAAGTAAAAGCTGGATGTGGGAAGCGGCTCAATGGAACATATACTGGAGCTGAATTGGGGGTAGGGTAAAGATTGACTGGGTGAATGGAGTAAAGAAAAGGAATCTATAGAAAATGGTCCCTGCCTTAGTCGATGTCCTATTGCTGTAAAGAGACGCCCAACATGACCAAGGCAACTTACAGAAGAAAGCATTCAATTGGGGTGTGGGGTGCTTGCTTACAGTTTAGGAAGGTTAGTCCATTATTATCATGCCACGGAGCATGACAGAGTGTAGACAGACAAACATGGTACTGGAGAAGTAGCTGAGAGCTACATCCTAATCTGTAGACAGAAGGGGGAGAGAGAGAGAGAGAGAGAGAAAGAGAGAGAGAGAGAGAGAGAGAGAGAGAGAGAGAGAGGCTGAGAATGAACCTTCTTGGGGTTTTGAAATCTCAAAGTCTACCCCTAGCAACACACTTCCTCCAAAAAGGCCACACCACCTAATCCTTCCCAAACAGTCCATCAGCTGGGTACCAAGCATGCAACTATGGGAGCCTGTAAGGACTACTCTCATTCAAACAATCTCAATCCCCACTAGCAGGCTGGAGTAATTGGGTAATTGGGTAAGTGGTGGAGTGGTGTGTACAAAGAAGCTTCTAGACATAATATTTTAGAAAGTTCAAGAAAGTAAAATGAGCCAGAAATGACTCTGAACATCTACTCTAGAAAATGTATTTCCACCTCTCAAACTCTTTATTTTCTCAAAAACAGTGAATTACCCAGATTATGTGGGTATATTCACTCCTGTCTGAGAACAATTTCTTACAAAATAGCAAAATGAGACAGTTACACAAACCCTAGACATATTCATAAGCTAAGACTGGGAGTTGCCAGATAGTTAGACTGCCCTCCACTGTTCCACTGCTCCAGATTTGGCAAAGCCACCTGCACACCTCCCTATCCTCTTCCTTCCAATGGGGACCTAGGAGTTTAAGCCCACAAATCACAGGAGAGGTAAAAATAAAATGAAAAATTCCAAAGGGCCAGGCTGTCTGTATCCAGGACGGGGAGGGATGGGGTCTGCAACCCCCTGAAAAATCCAGATTTGAGGTCTCAGAGAAAACTTAATTTCAGAAGAATATGGCTGAAAAATCTGAAGTAGAAAATGAGAAAATCAGAGCCAACAAGATGGCTCAGGCATTACAGGTGTTTGCTGCCATGTGTGGCGACCTGAGTTCTGTCCCCAGAACCCACATGATGGAAAGAGAAAACTAATTCTCCTGAGAGCTGTCCTCTGGTCTCTGCATGTGCATGTGACATGTGAATACAGAGAGAGAGAGGGAGAGAGGGGAGAGAGAGAGAGAGAGAGAGAGAGAGAGAGAGAGAGAGAGAGAGAGGTGGAAAGGGGAAAGGGAGAGAGAGAAGTTATATATAAAAAATAATTTTAAACTGTGGAAGGAGAGGACTCTGACCCACACATATGCACTAATACATACATACATATATATAGAGAGAGAACTAATTCTCCTGGGAAGCTGTCCTCTGGTCTCTACATGTGCACTGTGATATTTGCATACACACACATGCACACACAGAGAGAAAGTGCATGATGAGTTACACACAGTAGGCACTCAATAAGTCCATCTCTGAACTTGATCTGAAACCTAGAATGGGGTCCTTTCGGTCCAAAGGAGTTTGTTTCTCCTTAGCCTTCATCCGCATCTGAACTTCCAGTCTCAGAGGTCACAGGTCACAGCTTCAGGGAAGGTGACATTTGTCTTATATTAGGAGCTGAGTATCCATTTCTGCTCTTAATTAGAGAATAAGGACTTAAGAGACCACCATGCATTGGAATGAAATTTTAAAGTTGCCCTTGAGCCAGGCAGATGGGTGCAGACGTGGTACAGGCAGAAAGAATGAGAGGTCGAAAGGTGCCAGATCCCTCTTAACACAGTCTCCCTACCAGCGTCCCTGGCAAATTATCATGGATGGATACAGGAATTAATATATAATCCTCTTAAAAATAGTAGCGAGCAGCTGGAAAGAAGACTCAGTGGTTAAGAGTGCTTGCATGCTCTTGTAGAGAACTCAAGTTCAGTTCCCAGCATCACATCATGTGGCTCACAACTGTTTGTAACTCCAGATCTGGGGCTCCAAGCCTTCTTCTGGCCTCTATGGGCACTGCGTGAATACACATAATCAGATAGAAAGGCACATACACACACACACACACACACACACACACATTTAAATAAATAATAAATATTTAAAAAATAGTGACAGCGGTGGTTTTTAAGGAGCTTGTCTTGTTGTTGCCATGACTCTCTCATCTATCATCTTCCTCTTTTTAAAAAAGATTTATTGTGTTTATAATTACATGTCTATATATGTATCCGTGGGTAGGTATGTGCAGGGAACTGAGCCTTGGTCTCTTAACCACTGAGCCGTCTCTCCAGCTCCTTCATTTTCGTGAGTGAGAGGATGAAATCAGGACACAGACCCACTGCAGCACAGATTTCCGTCTCACAGTCGAGTTCTTGCTAGACCATGTTCATCTCAAATATGACCGTGGAGCAGTTTGACAGCACTCCCTCTGCTGAGGCCTGGCATGAGATGGGACACCAGAGCTGGCAAAGTGGCCCCGTGCATAGAGGCCCTTCAATCAAACCTGCCAACCTGAGTTCAATCCTGGGGTCCAGACTGTGGAAGAAGACTCTGACTCACACATGTGCACCCATAACACACACATACACACATACAGTAGATAAATGATAGATAGATAGATAGATAGATAGATAGATAGATAGATGTAGATAGATAGACAATAGAATATAGAGATAGATGATAGATAGATAATAGAATATAGAGATAGCTAGAATAGATAGACAATAGAATATAGAAATAGATAGACAATAGAATATAGAAATAGATAGATAGATAAACAATAGAAATATAATAATTTATTTAAAGAAAAATCCCAACTACTGGTAAGAGATGAGGATTAGCAGGGAGAGGAAATGCCCAGATAGGGCAATCAAGAAAGACATCTATAAAGAGGGAGCATTGATGCCAAGACCTCAAAAAAGAAGCTTGTGTGAAAAACACTAGGAAGAAAAGCGGACTTTTTCCCCCCATCTTTACAGAAAGAGCAATAAAATGATAAACATGTCCACGGTAACTTTCAGTGTCCCGAGCATTTCTGCAAGCATTGCTCCACATCACCCCACACTGGCAAAACTTTAGGAACAACCCCCACTTGAAGCCCTTCCGATAGCCTGTGTCTAGTTTCTTGTTTTCATTGCCCTCCACTATTTGTGAGTGGGTTGGTTAATCACTGCAGATCATCAGTAAACGCTGGCATAAAGGTCAACAGACTCCGAGAGAAAAGAGAATCCTCCAATTAGTTAAAAATTAGTGCAGAGTGCTGCCCGTGGCCAGGGTGAAAAGTCTCAGGTTCATCAACCATCGTTCACAAAGCAACTCCATGCTCCTTGGGGAAGGCCACGCTTGGCCGGTCTAATGAGCCTTGAAACCTTGAGCGAACAAATTCTGAGTCCACAGTAGAGGCAAGCAGAAGGCAACAACAAAAGGGATCATTAACCACTCCAATAGGTCGCAGGGCCCTCTCCATTGTAGCGTAAGTCCACGTGCTGGATGGTTCTCATTGTCAACTTGTCACAATCTAGAATCACTTGACACAAGGACCTCTGAGAACGTCTGGGAGGATTACCTTTTTACTCTGTTATTTTACATGGAAGGACCCACCCAGTGTGAGTGGCACCATTCCCTAGGCTTGCGCTCCTAAGACGGAATAAGAGTAGAGAAAGTTACATGAGCCTTAATGCTCTGCTCTCTGCTCTCGATCGTGGGTATGGTGTGACTGACTGCTTCAAGTTCCTGCTTCCTTGACATCCCTGCAGTGCTGGCCTCGAACCTGGAACGAGGAGCTTAACAAGCAATCCCTCTGTAAATTGCCTTGTTCCAGGGCGTGCAGGAGAGTGAGTGAGAGGAGAAACTACTCAAACATACTTTGCTACAGTGAGGCCGAAAACCTTGAAGGCTATATTCTTTTAGTTAATGTATTTTAAAAATTGCTTTGTCGGGGCATTTTATCACAGCACCCAGAATGAAAACCGGTACAGCCTACGACCCTGCCATTGGGGAGGCATGAGGTCAGGATGAACCTTCCCTCCCATCCATTCCCCACATCATTCCCTGCACCCTCGTCTTCCACTCCATATTGGACATTGAGAGCAGTTTCCCTTGGAGCCAGAGTTAGCAGTGTGGATGCAGACACTGCCGATACACACAGAGCAACAATTGCTGACCTGCCACGCCAACCTCTGAATCCCCCTCCACACAAATCTGCAACTATAAAGCCAAATAAACTTTCTTCCATAAGTTGCTCTTGGTCACAGTTTTCATCACAACAGCAGTAAAGAGCTATTACATCATCCGTCCCCCTCCTCCGCCTATGCCTCCCTCCCTGATTCTCACCCTTGGAGCATCTCCTCTCCCTCCATGCAGCCCTCTTATGGCGCATCACTCCATCTCCCTGCCAGCACCCGAGCTGATGGACTACCAAGTGGAGGTCAGAGCTCAGGATTCTAAGACCCAAAATGAGACCTTTCTGCCACTCAAAATCACACATACACACACACACACACACACACACAGACACACACACTGACTCACACACTCTACTGAGCCTCCTTTCCTCTCTAGAAAGTTTTCAAAGTTGTAGGAGAAAGCAAACTCAGCTTGTATTAACAACAAAACCCTCGCTAATACGTACTAGGCTCAGCTAATTCTTCTCATTCCATTTGGGTTTTAATGCCACCTCTCTTGCTGGATTGTAAACTCCTGGGAAGAAAGGACCATACCTTTGAAATCTGAGATTTCTAAAAATGTGTCTACGCCGAGATTCAACCGTGTGTTTGTTCAACAGTATGATTCTGTTTACAGAAACGTGTAAAATGTAATTTATCTCCTGATTTAATTTTCTCTCTTGCCTTTTTCTTGAGAACATAATATTCCCAATGACTTTAGAGATATTCTATTCAGCTTGATACCCTTGTGTTTACACTAAATTAGGAACACCTGCACACACACACACACACACACACACACACACACACACACACACACACACACCAGTTCTCCAAACCCTAGAATTAATCACCCAGGGCACTGGGGACTGGGATGAGGGGGATACTTTATGTTAAGGACACCGTAACTTAAGCTTATATAAAGAGGCACTAAAGGCTCCTAGAGACACATGTCAGAGTCGCAATCTCAGAGGTCCTGGCTCCAGCAATCTGGGAATGGTCCCAAGCCCTAAGGTTTCAGGCTTACTGACACTACTGGTCCAGGGACCAGAGTCTTTGAAACACTGTCCCATGCCTTTGAGGGTTCCAAAGATACATGGACACCTGGATCTACATTCTAATATTACCAGAATCAAGATTTCTAACCTGAACCAACCAGCTACAAAGCCATATTTTCTTTAAATGGACACTGTGAGGCAGGAACTCTATAGGATGCTTTTACATACCTCTCTGTAAGCCTAGCCCATCATTATGCTCAATCCAAAAATAAGAACAAGACATGACTAAGAGGCAAATTGTTCTGATTTATAAAATAATTTAATTGGGGCCTGTGAGATGGCCCAATGGGTGGAAAGAGAGAGCAGGTCATCATAAGTGTCCTCTGGTCTCCGCACCCATGTGATACACACATACCCACAAACATACACATGTGTGTATGTATATGTATGTGTATATATAATGTACATATGTGTGTGTGTGTGTAAGTATGCTTCAAAATAGTGACTTCTATTGATGTCAGGGAAACTGTACTTATGAAGTCTGAATTGTATGACCTGCACAATGACAGCACCAATTGATATCACAACACAGATGAGGAAATCTTACAAGTTCCCATCTCTAGATGAAGAACTATGAGCAGTTAATCACTGACCGCGGAGAGATAGAGAATCAACCTCACCCAGGGTTAAGCCCCAAGCTGGTTACTGAAAACCAAGTGATCAGCCCTATAACCATATGCATAAAAGCAACACTAAATGGACTCAGCAGACTGTATTTACATGGGCAGTATTTTTATAAATACGAAAAATGACAATTAAATAAAAAGAGGCCATGATTTGAGAAAAAGCAAAAGGTTTAGACACATGAGAAAGGCTGGAGGAAGTGGAGGGAGGTGGGGAAATATGCAATTACAGTACACATATATAAAAAGTTTAAGTTAGATTATAGCCATCATACAAAAAAAATGAATAAATTGCTCATAAATTAAAATATTTTATCATAAAAATCATCACATACCTAACCATTTTTATAGATATTTCTACTTCCTAATCTCAAATGCCTTTATTAATACCGAAAACTTATCTAGGTCCAAATATTGTTTCCTCAGACTGCAAATGTGTTTTGTATAATGCGGTATGATGCCCACACCTTCCAGACTGGGTGGGACTGTGCGCAGAGTCTGCGTCTTAAGGAGAAAGTTCTGCTGTGGAGAATACCAAAACTATGCACAAAACAGGAATCCAAATTCCAATCAGCAAATATTTCTAAAAGCTTGTATTTGTATATTTGATGCGCACCCTAATTAGACCCGAGCATATTTAATTAAGCGCCTCAGCCCCAGCGGAAGCCGCCTAGTTCAATGCTAATAACGCTGATAAAGGTGCCTGTGTCTCACACTCCTCTTATTTAATGCCTCAACCATGTTAAGTCAATCTGTAACATATGGGCAGTTCTCCCACCGTGGATTTATCATTTGGGTGTTGCTTTCTGTAAATTAATGCAATCAAACTCCTGCTAGTGTTAATTATTTTTCTCTGAGAAACAAATCCCAGACTGGAGCAATAACCAGCTGTGATTTACCACTGGCAGAGCCGCGGTATACCAGACTTCCACTGTCTGCCCCCACCCCGGGCGGAGGGAGAGACGCTGCGATGCTGATGCTCCGGGCTGACCTCCTCGCCTCTTCCTGGATCTAGACACTGCTCTATATCTTCTCGGCACTTCCAGCTTAGCCCCACCACCACTTTGGGAGCACATTCCTTGTGGTTTGCAGCAAGTGTCACTCCTAGGAGTCTTGCTTGCTGCTCGATGACCGCAGGCCCAGGAGGGCTTGTTAGGTGGTATGTAGGACACTCGCTTGCTCCTGAACTACATTCTCAGGTCCTGCTTCTAGAGCACAGTTCCCGGAAGACAGGGTCTTCACCTCTGTGCCTTTGCAATGCTCTTTCCAACCGCTAGGGTGCGTTTTCCCACTGTGGCTGATAGTGAGCAGTGGGCTTCTACATAGCTCTACTCTCACGATCCCACTGAATACAGTTCTTATCACACTGAATCGTTTCTCAGTTCTCTATTTTATTCAGAATACATGAACTCAGTTGCCTACTTTCTGGACTCACCTGCTTATTTGGTTGCCCCTACCCCCCCCCCACACACACTTTCTTAGTGAAAGGTCTCTGAGATGTGGTGACATAAACTTTACTCCTCAGCACCCTCAGCGTCTAGTCCCTTCTGGGAGAGAAAATAGGAACCAAGTCAACAGTCCCATCCCGAATAGACAATGAAATCTCAGGGAGATGACTATGTGGTTTTTCTTTCCTGACGCTTTGCTAATTATTATAAGATAAAACAGCATTTGTGATTTAAATGAGAAAAGTCCCCCATCAGCTCACGTGTCTTTACACTTGGTCTCCAGCTGGTGGCGCTGTTTCGGGAAGTTGTGGAACCCTTAGGAGGTGGAGCCTTGCTGGAGGAAGTATACCGCTTAAAGGGGCAGGCTGTAAAACCTCACAGCCCGCCCCCTCCTTCCTGTGTGTGGCTGGAATGTGATTTCTTTGCTTCCCAACCAACAAACTTTCCCCTCTGGAACTGTAAGCTAAAGTAAACGCTGTTCTCCTTCAAGTTGCTTTTGGCCATGGTATTTTATCCTAGCTAGCGGGAAGTAACTAGGATAGCAGCAAATAACAGAAAGCGTCATTGTGACCCACGCCTTGGAGTGTCTCTGGCTCCTCAACAACAGAACAGAAGCAAAGTCGACAGTCAGACACAACATGTAGTTACTCCTAACTAAATGGTGAAATGAATTCAAATTTAGGGTGAAAGAAATAGGTCTTGAATTCTGGTGGTGCAGCACCAAGCCAGCCACTGCCCTCTCCAAGTTTTCATTTTCTTAGTATCCATGGTAGCAGGAGTCATCACTAAACTAACCTGAAAACATAATTCTTCAAGCAATGGTCTTTAAGCTTGGTGTGGTAGCTCCTGCCTGTGATCCCAGCATTAGTAGGCTGAGGCAGGAAGATTGTCATGCGTTCCATGCCAGCCTCAGCTACACAGTGAGACGTTTTCTGGAATAACAATAATCAGGTTCTTAAATGTGAATCGGAGGAAAACCATTCTCGTGAGAAGAGATGTTGTTATTGGAGATCCTATCTGCACATAGCAATAAGTAAATCCCAGCTGAGATGTACATCCATGACACAGGACCACATGGTCCTATGGAAGGTGGGTTTGTTGGACTGGTTCTCAAGCAGGTTCTACTGAGCTTATCTTGTATCAGCATAGCTTAAAGAAAATTCCTCTGTCCCAAGCATTCCTGTCAAAGAGGAAGAAGGGGGAACTAGGCTGTGTTCAAGTTAAGTTTCATGATTGGCATTGTCAATAGAATCCAGAAGGTCAGGTGGCAAGGGGATTTGAGAGATGCCCACTTCTTTGAAATGCTAAAGAGCCTCTCTTTGTGTGGAGAATGCTGAGTGCCATCAAGGCTGTAGGTGGTATGTACTAGTCTGAGCTCATGTCTCGCTCCTAGAAAATGTATTGCCTTAGGATAGAGTTTGCCCAAGCTATGTAGTCTATGGACACACTTGGAAAAAGAATAGATGAGAAGAGCTAACAGTGGAAACGTGAGGTTGTTTGGAGCCCAGTTCAGGAACATGGGGCAGCAGAATGGGCAGAAACATTACCAAAAAACATTCTTGCTCAGTGAAAGAAGTAAGAATATTGAAGAGCCCAGAAAGTAAAGCAGCTGGGTTTGGGGCCTTAGGGATTCCCAGTGGGAGAGGAAAAGGGCAAGGCCAGCAATGCTGGAGGATGAGTCAGAGGGGCGGACATTCTCTGGGGCTACATGGAAACCTCCCAGAAATGCTACCGCCTAGAAGAGAGCAGTCTGGGGCAGGCTTTCTGAAGAGATGATAATCAGATTCAGAAATCATATTCTCAAACTATTTTGTACCTCTGTGGCCAGAAAAAGGAATCAGAAATATGAGACATTTCTTAGCCCTCTCAATGACCACACATTCTGCCTTTGACGTTGGATAAGTCAGGGACGAACAAAACCTAGTCACGGCTAGGATCTAAGGACAGAGGGAGGCATAGGAGGGTGGGTGCATGTCACAGTGGCACATGTCTTCCAAATGACAGCTTGCTCCACCTAAGAATCTTCAGTGTTTGTTTTGTTTGTTTGTTTTTGAGGTAAGGCCTTACTAGGTAGCCTCTGGTGGCCTGGGACTTGCTATGTAGATCAGCTGGCCTCAGACTCACAGAGACCTACCTGCCTCTGCCTCCTGAGTGCCAGGGTTAAAGGTGTGTGTCACCACACCCAGTTTGTTCATTTTCTTTTCGGTCACTAAAAATTCTAGGCTCAGTGATTCTCAACCTGTTACCCTGTTGTTGATGTATGAACTGTATGATGGAGAGCGGTCCAAGACTCATCTCTGAGACTTTGTCTAGTCATCCACTGACAGAAGGGTGTGGAATGAAGAAACAGTTCGACTATAAGCTAAGCCCTTTACAGGGAGACTTGCTGCACATAGAAACTTATACACTCATATACACATATACAGACATGCACACACATACATCAAATAGACCAATAATTCCATGTTAAGTGTCACTATCGTGAAGTCACAAACTTGCATGCAATTTAAGTGGGATTCAGAAAAGGACATCGGAGCCATGTCCTTGAACTTTCAAATTACACAAGACCATCATGAGGATCCAAGAATAAAGGGTTTGCATAGATGAAACCCCGACACACTCTATAGAGTTGGGAATATAATTACTTTTTTTTAAAAAAAAATAATGATGCCATAAACAGAGTTTATTCTATTGCAATTTCTGATAGTGTGCACTGTGGGACATCTTCCTTCTAGCACCTTCTGCTCTGCATTCTGGCAATATCCATTTCACATTCATAGTTAAGACAAAAAGATCCATCCACTTTTCAGATGCCCTTGTTTTTCTATCATCTATACACTGTTCTCCCGTGAAGCTGTGACCATGCATCTTTTCTTGGCACCTTCCCCCTGGTTTATCTTCTCTGCACACCCCGTCTGCTCTGAGCCTTATAATGAAACCAAAGGTTACATGTTTGAAGACTCAACACCCACAACATTAAAACAATTGGATGGGAAATAATCTCATCACGGCACGCTGGGGGAGATGGCTGCACGCCCATTAGAGTTAATGGGAGTTCCAGCCAAATCGAGGTGCAGCCTCGGCTCCCAAGGGCACAGGGATAAAGGGAAGTGAAGAAATTTAAATGGGAAAAACTTCACAGAAAGCAGCAGGAAGGAACCAAGGAGTCCAGTGATAGACTTTGTGAAAACCACAGATCTTGGAGAGATGGTCTCTAATCTTGAACTCAGAAGAAAGTGAGACAATCCCTTCTCTTCTCACCTGTTCTATTTATAACCTTGAGAAACTGAATCATTAGCACATCGGACCTCAGTTTATTCATCCGAGGAAGGGACAAAATGGTAGCATATAATAATCCAAGGAGGCAAAGCCCTGTTGGGATGCTGGGTGTGACAATGCACAGCACACTGTAAAGATTTCTGTAAACTAGCTAGATTTGTGTGGAATTCTGTTCAGACTGGAACAGGGCAATTCCTGCTAGAAGAGGACAATGCAGAGACCGACCCAGAAGCCCCAAAAGCTGGGGTTGCTGAAAATTTCAGGACAGTATGAAAGGTCAACTAGCAAATGTCCATCAACATTCCTATATGAATTCCACTCTGAAGATATTCGGGACACCGAGGAGGACTGAGATCCAAGAGAAAACTAGCCACAGAGCCCTGGTAAAAGTCCACGAAACCCCTGACAACCCACAGGCAATCTCAGTGCAATGTCCAAACAGATGACAGGCCCTCTGGGTGCTGGAGGCTCTGTGTACATAAAGCTTTCTCTTGCATCTCTGTCACCCCCTCCTTTCCCACTGCCACTCTTCCAGGCAGGATTGGGGAGGTCTTTAGTCTGCCATGTCACTTAAAATATTCCACGCAAACCGAATTGGATAAAAAGAAATCTTGGCTATAAATTCCATCTAAAGTTGAACTATAATGTCTCTAGGCTCAGGAGCATTTTCTCACCAAGTTGTTTGGACTCTCCAGTTTTCCACTGAGGTCTTCAACTAAGAGCTGTTCACCTAAGCTTCAGGACCACCCCAGGGCAGGAGTTATCCTCCATGCCCAGATAAACGACCAGAAGCAGAAACAGTTGCTGCAGAATGCCCAGGTCACATGACACTGAGCAAGCAGAGGTTTAGATCTCCCAGTCCCTAACAATCCAGCAGCATTCTCCCTGCTTTCCCACTGTGGTCCGTCCCGGCCCCATGGTAAACAGACAAACCCTCCTCTGATGTGTCCGCGTCACTGTTGGCTTCACTTCGCTTCGTCTAAACTGTCCTTCTTCCCTGCTTCCACCCCCAAAACACTGAGTCAGAAGGCAAGTAGGCTTCCCTTGCATTCTCTAGAGGAAGAAAAACATGTACCTGGTCTTAGTTTTCCAGAGAAGAGTGGGGACCAGACACAGCCTCCAATCTCAGCAGCCTGTGTTGTTGGTGTGTTTCATTCTTTCCATACACCTTAATTTGCCTGGAAAAGAAACAGATATATGATATGACAGGTATGTGCTTGGTGAGTTGTTTTGTTTTGTTTTCCTGAAGATCTGGCTGGTTTTTTTTTCCTCCCTTGGAAGGGCCAGAGTGTCTTTCAAAAGTTTCAACTCTGGCTTTTTGAGAAACCTATCCGTGTGGCATGTCTGTCACTTTTCACAGTCCTCAAATGAGTCTTGGCAATTTTCACATAATGGCATTTGTTGACAGGTTGTTAGGGCTGACAGTGAATATGTTTGAAAAACTGTCATGCTGGTGGAAAAAGAATCAAAGAGAAAACCTCCTTCCATTTGAAACATCATGTTCAACTTCCCGTGTATTCTCAAAAGCAGGGTCCTTGCTCTCAGCCAGATACATGCTCAACAGCGACAGCCCAGGAGGGTGGAATCCCTAAAAATTAATGCTAGCTTGTCACTTCAAAGGTCAGAAGGCACATTACCACTAAGCTCTATTTACCTGCATAAAATTGAGTTGCCGTTAATGTTCAATAACAGGTGATGGAAGAGAGAAGAGCCACTGCCTGTTCAGTCAGAGGAAGGACAGGTGTTTAATTGGGCAAGTGGAATAGCCCAAGGAGTTGGCAGGGAGCCTTAGAGAGTAGCATTGCAAGCCCTTACCCTGGGACCACTGAGGTGGATAATTATTACTCAATGGGTCTGCAGGGTACGTGTGAACTGATGAGAGGGGATGAAAGCCACGGGTGGACAGAGTGACATTGTCAAGTGCCCATCAGTTGAGCCAAAGGAAACCGTCCTCCTGGTTCTCAAAGGCTTCCACTGATAGGCATGTCAGGGGTCACGGAGATGACCTCGGTGCAAGCACATGACATTCCTCCGTGATCACTGGAGTGTGGGAATGACCGCCTCTGACAGTTGAGCACAAACTGTGGGTCACTCTGGGAAGCTCACAGCCCATCTAGGAACCCAGGACAGGCCCGTAAACTGTGAACTCACAATACAACGGAATAAGAGCCCCTCAGAGAATCAGAGACCTGATGGCGTCCGTGTTGGTGCTGCTTCCTCTCAGTTCTCCCAATTCTCAGGGGTCTCAGCTCACCTGTGGCTTTTCTCCCCTGTCTTCTGCTGAGATAATACTACCGTCCATTTTATCAGTTCTTCAAGTGTGATCTTCACTGCTCTCAGTGGCTGGGCTGTGGACAACGGCCACAGTTAGGTTTCGTGGTCAGCTTGACACACTTGGGAGAAGGACGTCTCAGTTGAGGGACCGCCTCTGTTGAGCTGGTTGTCCCGTTCATGTCTGTGCACGTTTTCTTGATTGCTAACGGATGGAAGAGGGCACAGCCCCGCTGTCGGTGGCAACAGTCCTAGGCAGCCTGGAAGCAAGCCAGTGGGCTTCCTTCCTCCATGATCTCAGCTTCGGTTTCTCCTCCAGGTTGCTGCCTCCACTTCCCTTGATTTTAGATTGTATCCTGTAAGTCAATCAAACCCTTCCCTCCCCAAGTTGTTTTTGGTCATTGCAACAGGTAAGGAAACACTGGGATAGCCGTCAAATTGGCACATCTAAAACTCGGCCATCCTGGGTTACCTAATCGTCACATGTCCTTGAATAACCGTTTGAATTCCCTGAGAATTAAGTTCCCAAAGGATGAAATGATAGTGACTTTATTGCTGAGTTATCCCAAAGATGGAACATGGAATAATATGTGCACAATTGTCCTATCAAGTACAAACTAGGTACTCAAACTCTAAGAAATCAGGGAGACCAAGGTTATAGAAGTTTCCACCAACTTTGTTAAACGTTTCTAACTCTTCCCTTTAAAGTGAACCAAATTCTGTTAGAGACAGGTCACTCTAGCTATAAACATGCTTTCTTCCAGCGTCCCTGGGTAAACTCTTCTACTGTTTAGTTAGAAATGTAAGCATTTCCACAGGGTCTCCCTCCAGCCCCTGAGATCTAGTCACCCGGAGTTTGCAAGCTCCGCAAAATGTAGCATTTAATCAACCCAGGGCTTGGAGGCCCCAGTGCATGCTGCCTGAGGGGTAAAACTGCTGTCTCCTTCCCACTTGGGGTAGAATTTTTGAAGGGGAGAGTCAAGTCGTATTTTACAGCCCTGTTTCCGAGATTACCCAGCGGGTGGACAGACAGCTGACAAGGGGATTTTTCAGAGCGGTGGGCGTGGCCTTTCAGAAGGAGGCTCCTGCTGGTACAGGGTTTACAAAGGCAAGAAGCTCGCAGGGAGAGCCTCTGAGGCAGCTACTCAGGGTGGAAAGCCGCCACTGCTCTGTTTCAATGTAAACAGTGTTGATTGACGCCCAGCAAACACACGGAGCCGCGCACAAGCCATCAGTCTGTCTTCAGGAGTGTCCGTAGATCGCCCACGTTTTTCTCACCAGGTTTCCGAAGGATCAACAATTTATTCCCGGCCCCCTTCCTCCCTCTTCTTTAAGGGTATTTTCTTCTCTGACTTCTTTTGAAATTTTTAATTATTTATTTGTTTGCGTGTGCGTGTTGTGTGCACGATGTATACGCACACGCAGGCACAGAGAGAAGCCAGAGAAGAATGTCAGCTGTCCCACTGCATCACTCTCACCTCATTCCTTTGGGACAGAGCCTCTCATTGAACTTAGAGCTAGAGTGGTGGCCGCCAAACCCCAGGCATTCTCCTGTCTCCACGCTCCACAGTGCCAGGATTACAGGCGTGCACAGCTATGCTCTGGCTTCTTGGCGTCGGTACTAGGATTTGAACTCAGATCTTCTTGCAGGTTGTCTTACACTGTGATTCACCAATCCAGGCCTCCACCCCACCCCCACTCTGCTAACCCCTAACACCTCCTAGTGCACACACCCGTTGTACTTTTCTTGGAACTTTACAGGGACACATACTCTGCCCTGCGTCCTATGTGTCCAACATCATTTGCGTAGCGTGCTGCTAATAAGGTTCATCTGCAGAACCCTGCATGCCCATCTTCATCATCACTCTGCAACCACCGGGATGCGGTGGTTTGCACACACTCAACAACAGTAGCAGAAAGTTCCTGTTGCCTGGCACACACCACCCCTCCACACACACACACACACTTAGCGTCATCAGACAGACATTGGTCTGCGTTCAAATTAAAGTTAATTACTACTGAGATGTTTGACCTGTAACAAGTGCTGTGTTTGAGCACCTGATGTATTTTCAGCTGCTTAGATCTTTCATAGACAATAACCTTATTTTTCTAATGAACTAACAACAAGTAATGAAAAAGGAGGCCGTGAATTTGAAAAAGAGCAAGGAGGGGTATATGGGAAGGTTTTGAGGGTGGGAAGGGAAGGGGGAAATAATGTAATACATTATAATATCAAAAATGCAAAAACCCAAATGATAAAAAAAAACCTAACATCGATAGTAGTAACATTTTTTTAAAAAAAAAATGAAGCTATTTTCCCCAATTTACTTCATCTTGTGTTAGACCTGGGATCCTATTGGAGGTTGGCACAGAAACTATGCTATTCTCAGTTAGCAATCAATTTAAAGGCCTTTTTTTCCATTCAAGGATCACAGTGGTTTCAATCATAGCTTAGGTCCCACAGAAGGGAAGGTTCCAGTGGAGGATCCAAACAGGACAGGCCTCCTCAGCGCCTGCGACACTGCCTGGCCCTGCACTTTGGGCAAGTCTTTCTTTGCAGAGAGAACAAGAAGCCACCAGCTAGAGCCAAGGCACAGAGCAGGAGATACCCTGGTGATCCGAGCCTTGTGCACCTAGACTGACTGCCTTTAGTGTTATAGTCCAAAGAGTCCGGGCCTCAGTTACATCACTTACCAAGTAGGAAAGTAACAGTGCATGTTTCCAAAGATTAGCTATAAAGCGCATCTTACACACACCTAATGCGAAGACACGGTCTCTCTGCCTTTTCTAGGACGCAGATAACCACTGCATTTCTATGTAGGAAACCTATTCTTTGTGACATTGCAGGCAAGGGAAAGAACAATTACATAGCAATGTAAGAAACTCTAATCCTTCTATTTTAGTGATTTCCTTCAATAGTGTGCAAGTAAAACCCACATAAAGGGCTGTGACAATGGCTCAGTTAACAAAGTCTGACTGCATCCTGAGGGCCTGAGTTCAGATCTCTGGAAACCACATTAACAATGAGCACCGTGGCCTGTGTCTCTAAGCCTACGTCTGAGAAGGTGAGACAGGGGGATCTCTGGGGTTTGCCGAATGGCCAGACTAGCTGAATTGGTGAATTCCAGGCCCAGTGAGAGACCCTGTCTCAAAAAACAAGGTGTAAGACTATTGAGCAAGATACTTGCCATTGACCCCTGGCCTCTACATGTATGCATGTACACCTGCACATACATGAGTACATGCAAACATATACACACATGCTCTCACACATATATGCATACACATATTTGCCCACACAGATACACATACACACATGCGCGCACACAACTAGAATTCTAGGAGTTGTCCCTCAGGGGCTAGGGACAGAAAGGAGAGTCACCTGGTCTGAACAATGAGCTCTGCAGTTCCCTCACTGTAGCTATTTCTCCCTACACTGTATCCTACTAAACCAGCCTTCCCAGACTGCCTGAATCACTAGCACCCCTCACATCTGAAGCCTAACAGGATAATCAGGGAGGAACGCTCCAAGATTTGCTCATAAAACAGTAATTTTTTTTGTCATTCGTTGCCATTAACAAGTAACTTGTGACCTAATAAATGTCACTATCCATTTTCTTTAATTAAAATAATAAATATTACGCAGTCACACAGATTGGCATTTATACCTCCATTTCTGAGATGTGGAATTTACAACAGAGCCTTTTATTTATTATTTATTTTTTTGAGGGATTCCACAAATAAAGATCATTAAGCTGCCTCGAGAGGAACCCGAGAGCCCAGGTTAATGAAGTTGAGTGATGAAGGCCATGAGGGATGAAGCCCTTAGCCAGGAAGGAAAGGGAATCTCCACCCAAAGCCAGCGTTTCCTTGGGCTGAGGTCATCTGTTCAGTTCTTCCAGACAGTTCACCTGGAAAGACAGACAGGTAGACTCAGAGACATCAAGAGCAGCACTGGAGCTTTAAGGTGGACAGGGCTGTGTCCTTGAGAATCACTGTTGACCAGTTACATCATGGCTCATGCAAAGGGTACGGGAGAAGTTCAAACAAGCTCACTCCATTTTACGAGTGGTGGTGCAGGGCAGGGGAGGGAGATCAAAAGGAAAAGTGGAGAGAAGAGAAAAAGGAGGGGGAGAAAGGGTGTAACCTTCTCTCCTCTCTCCAAAGACCCAACAACAAATAACAACAAACAAGCAAATGACAGCAAAAGCCAGAAAAATAAGCTCAGCAGCATTGTCCTCCCCCAGCCCAGTCTCTTCTTAACTCTGGGACTCCTCTCACGTTTAAATTGAATACAGGACTCTAATGTCCTCAACCTGAGACCTGTCTCAGTATCATTTGCATCCCAGGTGATCCAACCAAGCCACCTGCCCTTCCTCTTCCAGGACCCCAGCCGAGAGCCTGGCAGTTTGGCTCGGGGTGACCTGGACCCCCACAGCCATCAGGAGCCAGCACTCCAACTCCTGTGCTCAGAACTCTAGAATCCCTGGATTGTGAGGAATCGCCCCTGCATGCCTGAGATTTATCTCTGCAGGCTGATTTATACCTCAGGACCACAGACACTCCACACATATCACTCCACATCCAGGTGAACGCTAAGCCTGATGGCGGAAGGCTACTAAATGGCACTCCTCCGTGACCAAGATAGATAGGCCCTGATATGGCCACAGCTCTCAGTGGCAGCCTCTGCCCTTTGGAGCTAAACTAGAGGCCATTGCAATTCTCCAATGCAGAACAAGTCTAAGAAAGGAAAGGAAACACACTGACTTTTTGCTCAAGGAGTAACTACTCTAGACGTGGCAAGAGCTGAGTTTGAATTTTGACTCCATAGCACATGAGAGAAAACATGTATGGCTGAGACTCAAATTTCAGGTCCCAGCACAGAGAAAACTCTGCCTCCCTCTTTCCTTCACTATTCCTTGTCAGATAAGACCTGCTTTGGGATGTTAGGGATATTTCTCTCTTCTCTTCCTCTCCATCTCTCCCTTTCTCCCTCCCCTCCCAATCCTCTCAAGTTTGGAGGCCCAACTGCTGTGGGACAATGGTCTTCTCCTCTATAAAGATTTGTTGCTTGTATTGCTTTAATAAAAATGCTGATTGGCCATTAGCCAGACAGGAAGTATAGGTGGGGTGATCGGGCAGGAAGTATGGGTAGGGCAACAAGAAGAGAAGAATTCTGGGAAGAGGAAAGGCTGAGTCTGCAGTTGTAACCCAGATGCAGAGGAAGCAATATGAGAATGCCTCACTGATAAAAGGTACCAAGCCACATGGCTGACACAGACAAGAATTATGGGTTAATGTAGGAGGTAAGAGTTAATAAGAGGCCTGAGCTAATAGGCCAACCAGTTTATGATTAATGTAGACCTCTGTGTGTTTCTTGGGGATTGAATGGCTGTGGGAGCGGGTGGGGCAGAAACCTCTGTCAACACCCAATGACCCCCTTTACTCTTTAAGGAGTTCATGACTGACTTGCTGAGTGATTCTAATAGGGGCAAATTACACACACTCCATCACTGAATTCTCACTAGAAATGATGGTGTCCAGTTTAAAGAGAAGAGGCCTTCAAGGTGATGGAGACACAATTGGCCTCAGGCTGCAACATTAGCCATTGGTACCACTGGTACTTGAGGCTGGAAGAATGTAGATGCCCAAGAGAAGATGATGATGAAGAAACCAAAGTAAGCAAAGGGAAGCACCTTCCCCGAGTGGGACTTCTGTCTGACTCGGCCACTTCTGACGTGGCTGCCCCTCAATGCAGGGAAATTGCAGCAGTGATTCCCAAAATGGCCCAGGACACATTTAAGTCCAGGTTGGCTTCACAAACTCCATTACTTCCCTGTTTGTTCATCTCCAGCCAAGTTCTAGTTGCTTCTCCATTGTCATAGGGGAGCACATGAATAATAGATACATCATTTTTAACTGTCAACAACATAGCTTGAGTGGTGTCCGTAGGATTTTAAATGACCCAGTGAACCTTTCTGCTGACATCATTTCTACTACATGCTTTAGGAGGGAACGAAACACAACCTGGAATAAAGCAAGCATGCATACACATACACACACATGCATGTTCACGTATAATGCACACACATTTACATTACACTACAGAATTACACTTGCCTACATGTCTTTGTCTGCATTTGGTGTTTCTCTGTATTCTGTAGTCCCCTTCTCCTCTGATAACAGCCATCTGCTGTGGAAGCAACACAATTAAACTGTTCCTATCATCTTGCTGTGGTTAAATAGGCCCATCTTTCCCTATGACAGTTAGTTTATGGAATCGGGAGGGGATAGCTGTCACCCATGCCTACTTGGAAGTGACATCAGGATGATTAAGAAAAACAAACTGTTTGCTTCCAACAGGATCCTGGTTAGTAAGGTTTCAAGCACCCTGGGTTTGGACACAGTGACATGAAGCTCCCACTTTCCTGGCCTGAAAACATTTGTCCTGAGACAAAATCTCGTCAGGGACATGTGTGTCTCCACACAAAGTAAATCTTTAGGCTGGTTTGTCAGGTAATATACAGCGACCTGGCACAGATATAAACAAACAAAGCTTTGAGTTTCCCTGGGAAAATGCCAGTCATATCATGAGTACTCAAACAAAATTATAAGGTAATGAATGGGTGGTTCACCTTGGGGAACGGAGCATCCCCAATTGTGTTATGTTTAATTTTCAGAAGTTACAGCACAGGGAAGCACAGGGAGGAGCATGGCATAGACATCACAAAGGCACATGGACCCAGTGAGATGGCTCAGTGGGTAAAGGCACCTGCCACGAAGCCTGACGACCAGAGTTCAATACCAGATTCTGCATGGTAGAAGAAAAGAGCCAACACCTGCAAGTTGTCTTCCTTCCCCCTACCCCAACACACACACACTAAATAAATAAACAAACAAACAAACAAATAAAAATATAGCATCATAAGCACTGAACTCAGCCCATACACCCTGCCAGCCCAGGGTGATTCAAGGGAGTCTTGCTTCATTTATTCCCTGCCCACTTCCTTCCTACGCTTGGATCTTTGTGCAGCAAGTCTCAGATGCTGTGTCATCCTTTGAATAAACCCCAGCTGTCATCTAAATATCGTGCAAAGATATACTTGATACTTTCCTTGCCCTCCTTCAGACCCTTGGTCCGTTGTGATGAATTAAACGTGATTTTTAAAAGATATGGCCAGGTCCAAAGGCCAGGAAATTGTGACTATGGCTTAGTTTGAGAAGGGTCCTCCCAGATGTAATCACTTAAGAATCTCAAAATGAGAGCATCTTGTAGTTAGGGTTAACCCTAAGTTCAGGGTTGGGTGTGCTGATGAAAGCAAGCGAGGGCCCTGTGAGGAGCACAGATATGTAGGGGAAAGGCCATGTGAGGATGGAGGCGGAGGCTGCAGTGATGTAACCTTACAAATGCGGAGAGTCAAGGAAGGATGCTCCCCCAGTGTCTCTAGAGAGAACACAGCCTCTACTGACATCTTAATGCAAAACTTCTGAGCTCCAGACCCACAAATGACTAAGATCCTTCTGTTCCCTGTCACCATATTGGGGGTCATTTGTAGCAGTAGTTATGGGATGTGAATACTCCCATCCTGGAACGCTAATCCAGCCCCTGCTAGCCTATGGATATACATACACGAGTCAGAAAGAGTTCCCACAGGACAGGGGACTTTAGTGAGGTCTCTCTTCACAACAGAATCCCCCACACTCTCCCCCCTTTTCTAGTTCTGTTACCAGTGTCTTCTCTTCATAGAGACAAACATGACATCCTTCCAGACAATTGGTGGCCTCCTCAGTGGGAAGCCAGACATGGTACTCTGCTCAAAAGCATTCAAACAATTCCATCAATGAGAAAATAGACTGAAATTGACCTGGTCAGCACTTAATGTCCTTCACATGGGGCCATTATGTGTACTTTAGTCTTATCTCTCATTATTTACAAACATGCTCTAGCAATTCGCTACCTAGACTGCTCTGGAGTCCCTGGTTGTCCAATAGTCCTCACCCTCATTCCTACTCCTCTGTCACCACCTTTCAAACAAGACTGATGAGATCTCACTTGCATGCGCAGAGATAATAGATGCAGGAGGGGATGAATAAGATGCTCTGTTCCAAGGAAACGAGATAATGGGTCCTCTTGGGTATGGAGGAGAGGTGCTAATGGTGGAGGATACACAAATAAAGCCTGGCTTAAATTCCTAGAAAAAGAAAATGACGTTATAGAACACATAAATGAAGAGAAAATGGAGATGAGAAAATGATGTTAGAGATCACATAAGTAAATGAGAAAGCAGAAGTGAGAAAAGAAAGGACAGGAAAGGGGAAAAAAGGAAAGACGGAGAGAACTGTACAAATTAAAGAAATAGGTAGGTATAATGGGTCTTGTCTGTAATCCCACACCTGGGATGTGGAGTCAAAGAAGGAGGAACAGGAGTTCAAGGTCAGCCTTGACTACATAGTGAGTTGAGAACCAACCCAAGTTACATCATGAAACCCTAGCTGGGCAAGAAAAGGAGAAGAAACATCTAGCTATAGGTACATCTAGCCAGGTTTCTTAGCCCATATTTTTTGATAAACTGGCCTTGATAGACTTTGTTCCTGTGTATTGATGAGCAGATGACTAGACTATAAAATGCAAAAAAAAACATAAAATAAAATAAAACGAAAAAACAAAAATCAAACGAACAAACAAAAACGGGTCTGGAGAAATGGTTTAGCATTTCGGAGGATGCACTACTCTTGCAGGGAAATCCCGGGTCAGCACTCAGCATCCAACTCAGCCGCTTACAACCACCTGTAACCCCAGGGTCAGAGTCGAGTGATCCAGCCCCCTCTCCTAGCCTCCACAGGCACTGCTGTCAAGTGCACATATCCACACAACTAATTGAAAAATAATAGAATACATCTTTAAAATTGCAGTAAACCCAAAGAATGCTACCTGTGGCCTCACCCCTTGAGCACAAAAGTGTGACCTCACTCCTGGGCATGCACCTATGAATAAAATGTGTGAATACCACACTAGGACATGGAGCTGTGGCCATCCTTTGTGGGGAGGGATTGGGAGCATGACTCAGCCTTCTCTGGCTTTGCTCTTTGCTTCTTCCCAGCTGAGGTCTATTCACCAGACTCCATCTATCCAACACCTGTTTCCCGAGGCCTTTCTTTCTGTCATTCTTTGTCAAGGGTGCTGCCTCCTCACCATCTCCATGGCACCCCACTTTGTCTCTCCTGTCTATCAATAATATTCGCTCTTTGATTTTTTTCACATGCTTGTACCCAAATCACCATCTGGCACTGAGCAGTCACTCCATAGACCTTTCTGGAAAAGGAGGCATGCTATGTTATATGGCTGAAACGCCCAATGTTTTAAGGACATCTTCATGTGAATGTTGACTGAGGTTTTCTGTGCTGCCCGGTACCGCAGCTGTTCAGTTCCAAAGAAACATACAGAGGTCCTACATTAATCATAAACTGATTGGCCTAGTAGCTCAGGCTTCTTATTAACTCTTATAACTTAGATTAGCCCATAATTCTTGTCTGTGTTAGCCACGTGGCTTGGTACCTTTTTCAGCGAGGCAGTTACATCTTGTTTCCTCTGTGCCTGAATGAAAACTGCAGGCTGAATCTTTCCTCTTCCCAGGATTCTCCTGCTCTCCTTGCCCCGCCTCTACTTCCTGCCTGGTCGCCCCCACCTATACTTCCTGCCTGGCTACTGGCCAATCAGCGTTTATTTAAAATACAAGTGACAGGGTACAGACCATTGTCCCACAGCATGTGAATATGATAAATCACTTGGAATTTAATTAATTAATCGGTATAAGTGTTTTTCTCATCAAGTACTGTGTGTGTGTGTGTGTGTGTGTGTGTGTGTGCATGCACGTGTGGAAGCTAGAGGTCATTGTTGGGAGTCTTCCTCTGTCCTTTTCCACTGTATATTTTGATGCAGGGTCTTTCACTGACCTAAAGTTTACTGATGTGGCTAGCCAGAGCTTCTGTGATCTTCTTCTCTCTGCCTTCCCAGCACTAGGATTACAAATACATGTCACTATCTTCAGCCTTTTTTCTTAAATTGTGGGTTCTGGGGATCTGAATTCAGATACTCATTCTTGTGTGGGAAGCACTGTGCCAACTGAGCCATCTTCTCAACCCAAAGGTGTCCTTTGTAAGTGAACAAAGCATAGACCATAACCCCAAAGTAGACAGCCCTCTTCTTTTCAGGACATAGCAAATGATGACAGTTAACATGCATTGGATATCTAGTGTATTCTAGACTTCCTTCCAACTGTTTCATCAAGTCACTTAATGCTCACCATCAATTTAAGGTTCAAAAAACAAACCCCTACCTCCATTATGTAGATAAGAAAATTGGGTTTCAGAAGTATTGAGCTTCTTAGGAATGGCATATGGGTAAGAAGCGTTCAGAGAAAGGCTCAATCCCAGGTAGTCAGGCTTTAAATCCCACAGTGGGGCCAGGGAGATACTCAGTGGATTATTGAGCTTGCTCAACAAACATTAGGACCTGAGTTTGAATCTACGGCACCCATGTAAAAAGCCACACATGGCTGACATACCTGAGACCCCATTATTAGTGGGCTGAGACATGCAGATCCCAAGAGCTCACTAGTTAGCCAGCCTAGCCAAACCAACAAGCTTCCAGTCCAGTTCAGGAAGAGAACCTGTCTTAAGGCAACAGGGCTGAGAGTGATTAAACAATATGTTTAATATTATTAAATATTAACTATTAATATTATTAAATAATTAAATATTAATATTAAATAATATTCATGCACACAAACAGACAAACAGAAAGACAGAATAAATAATCAACAAACAAATAGTATTTCAGCCTTTCCCGAAAGGAAGTAGAGCCGCAGTGTCTGTAAGTCCTAAAAAATCACAGCTATTCATATTGATGAGGAATCATTCTGTTGCAAATCCAATTTAAATTAGCTACATAAGGAATGAGTATTCACTGGTTTGTGTAATGGAAAAATTAAGAATAGAGGGTCCTTCAGATCCAGCTGAGAGTCTCCGGTGATTTCATTGGGACGGGAATGTCTTCTCTCTCCATTTCTCAGCCATTTGTCCTCCCAGTCAGTCCTTTCACCAGCTAATGCGTTCTGGGTGGTGACTCTGGAAGTCACAGGCGTGCACCCACACTGCGGTGGCAGCAGATAGAAAACCTATCCTGCTTCCAAGGATGGTGCCAAAAGCCACCAAATTTCGTCTCATTGGGTCATGCGCGAACCAGTTTCTTGGGAGCTGGAAGTCGAGCATTAACGCCCACCTACAAAACAGGCATAGAGATGAGGCATCTTCTAAACAAAACACAGTGTCGAGACTCAGCTGAGAATAAATCCTAGACCTGCAAAATACCCACTCCCCATCCGATGTTCTAAACTGACGGGTTCCGTGTCCTTCCACCTCCCCCCAGCAATGAGCCTCTGCAGCCAGCCTCAGCGCAGTCGCCCCTACAGAGTCCTCTAACTCCAACAAAGCACTGGCCCTGCACTTCAGCTACTGCAGGGCTCAAATTAGTCACTCCGTGGGCCCCTTCCGAGGCATATCAGAGACCAGCTGTGCAAAGGCCTGTCACCTTCTCGTCAGCGAAAGTTTCCTGTCCAAAGAACTTTCGTCATTGTTCCTTTCTCAAGGAGCTGGGTGTCACTTGAAGAGACAACTGAAGTCACTCACAATGGCTGGTCTCAAATCAGCACTCGCTGGCCTTGTCAGTAAAAGTCTCACCCCGCAGCGAAAACTGTCACTGATCATGTTTAGATATGGACTCCGAGGTATTAGATTAGAAGAGAGGACGCACGAGGTGGGAGTGTAAAAGAGGCCAAGTAGCAAAGGCAACCCTTAATGGGAAGCAGTGGAAGTTTAGGGCTGGAAGAAACAGGGGTGCCTTTTACCCAAACACAATTTGTCCTCCCCAACACAAGCAGAAAGAGTGTGTGTGTATACACACACACACACACACACACACACACACACACACACACACACACACCAACAGTTTCATATACAAAATGTCCTCAGAGGACATTCATATACATTCAGAGGGCACATACACACCTGCACCTAGGCAGGAGATCATATGTTATTGGCTCCATTTAGAAGGTTCCAAAGGTTCATTTTCACCCATTTATGGCACTGCTTGATAACGTCGAAAAACAAATATTCACTCAGAAATCTCAACTCTCTCGTATGAAAGGTTAACTAGTCCCGGTATTAACCAGAGCAAAGGGCTTGTCTTACTCTACATATGCTCTTTATTTAAGGAAGTATTTTTCGGGCTCTGCATTAGTGATGTTCTGGGATAATTCAATCTTCAGGCAAGTTATTCCCCCCTTCAGCAAGGGGGGAGGCTGCCTCATTCATGCGCGGTGCTTAACAGCACCATTACCCCAGCGTCGACAGAAATCATCTCCCTAGTCATCTCCACGTGTCTGCCAGGGTCCACCTGCCCCCATTAATCGAGAACATCCAATTACGTGATTCTAATGAACACTATCTTTAGTGCTACTATGGTTTCATTGACTAATTATTAATTAACATACACCGGGAAGAAAATGGCTCAATTTTTGCTAGTTTTACGTTGGTTTTCTGTTACTGTCAATGTCCACCTTTAAAAGACCAATTGAACTTACGTTACTTAAGGGATTGGGACGCCTTTCAACTGCTTGCCTGAAACCTGGGAGAGGCCACGGCGTGGCTGGAGAGAGGCGGGGCTTTTCCAGGGGTGAAGGGTTGAGTTTGGATGCACAGGGCTGTCCGGTTGGAGCTGCTTTCCAGTCCTCTCCATATTCGAAGTTTCGTCGTTGTGAAGTAAAAAAAGGTGACAGTTATTCTGTGGAGAAGCTTCGAGAACTTCGTAATAAATACATGGCTGTAATAAACGTGGTCATGATAAACAACAGGCACCCAATATTGGGTTATCCTAACATCATTCTAAACGAGCATCGCCCTATGACTGAAAACAAGCCCTGGCTTCCTGTGAGGGTCATCGGCAAGACTCAGTAGAGTGTAATAATAACACTGCTCTGCTAGGATAGTCTTTGGTTGCCACAGAGTTTTAAGTTGCCTTCTACTCCCTATCTATGATTTGTCTTTTTATCAAGTGTGTCTTGTGTCCCAGGAAAGTGTAAAAAGCCTTCTCTCAATATATCTGCTCTCCAGAGCCTTCCCATCTTCCTTTGCAACCTAAGCAAGTAGTAGTGACCGCATGCGCCCAGCTCCACACTAGAACTTTCTATGACTTCTCTTCTGAGATGTCCACCCTACAGCTGTGCCTGGGTCTTGTGTGGGCCTCCTGGGTGGAAGGCTGAAATGTTTATGCACATACTAAACATGGGTCACAGATGAGGTCACGTCCCTGTGTTCCCATCTTAGAACTCCAGACCTGGGGAACACATAGTTCTACACACTGACTCAATTACAGAGACAGGCAGAATCATGTTTTCTCTACTTCAAACTTTATTTTCAGTTCTTTAAAATATAATTTAAAGCAACTCTCTTTTCCTGGGTTTTCCAAATCATACCCGAGATTCAAAAGAAGGCAGGGCTCACAGCATCGTTTAATCTCTCACATAGCTCTTGGCAGGACTTAAAGATTCAACAGTCCAAGGAAGAGAAACACTGGGCAGTCTGCACAGAGAGCCCAGCTGACATGGGAACGCAGGAATCTTCTGAGGAGCTAGCTCACTCTGTGCACACTCATTACCTTGAGATCCCACACGTTCTGGTGGCGCTAAATGCCATCTATATTCTGTAGACCCTTAACTTTTGATTTTTAGCGTGGGTCTCTTTCCTGAAACCTGTTCTATTCTTCCTACTCAACATCTCCACCTAGAACCCTGACTAGAAATCTCGGACACAAGGTGTCCAAGATCAATGCACAGTCAGCCTTGAAGCTTCCTTCCTCAGTGGCAGAATGAGGTTGTCATCATGTCAAACATCATGGAGTCATTCTTCATTTCTTTTTCCAAGGCAGCAGTTTTCCACCTATGGGGCACAAACACCTTTGGGGTCAAATGACCCTTTCACGGGGCTTTCTTATCGAATATCCTGCATACCAAATATTTTCTTTTTCTTTTTGATTTATTTATTATGTATACAGTTAGCCAGTAGAGGGCACCAGACCTCATTACAGATGGTTTTTAGGGGCCACCATGTGGTTGCTGGGAATTGAACTCAGGACCTTTGGAAGAGCAGGCAATGCTCTTAACCGCTGAGCCATCTCTCCAGTCCCCAAATATTTTCATAACAGTAGAAAAACTATAGCTCTGAAGTAGCAATGAAAATAATTTTATGGTTGAGGATCTACACAACATGAGGAACTCTGTTAATTAGGGTCACAGCACCAGGAAAGTTGAGAATCGCTGGTCTAAGGATTCATTCACTTACAGACTAGCAACAAATCCAGTTGGCAATTCAAACATTTGCAGAATCTGACTATACTAACCTGCAGCTCAGCTCCCACTCTCCCACACCAATGCTGCAAACTCTCCCATCACTTCTACCTTTGTGCCTCCAGAGAATCTACTCACTACAGCAACCTGAGTGATCACTTTCAAACCTAAGTTGGATCAAGTCCTTGTTCTGTTCAAGAAAATGTGATTGTCCTCGTATGTCACTCAGAGAAGAATCTATACTCTATAGAATGGCTTTACCTGATCTGGACTCTCTTAACCTCAGATTTTAATCTCTAATTGTATTCCCCACTATTGCTCCAATCTACATCTTGGATACATGCACTACTTTATGAGAAGATGGGTCTTGTCTGGATCTCTAGCAATTACATGGTTACTCCCCTTACCTCCTGCCAGTCTTTGCTCAAACTTCACCTGTTCATCAAAAAGTTAACATCACCATTTAAAACTAAACCACCCTCTACTTCTGATCTCCTTGTCTCTTTTCATACCAATTCCTATTCATTTACTTGTTTATTGCATCAATTGCTGTCTCTTCTATAGCATGCGAGCCATAGGAGAGTGATGGTCTTTATTTAAGAATATATACTGAGCAATAACCTCACATATAGTAGTTGTTTACGGAATAGGTACCAAGCAAGGGCATCAGATGATCTCATGTTCTAAGCTACATTTGGGGTCAAGATTGAGTAAACACACACACACACACACACACACACACACACACAAACATTTTGCAAATGAAATTGGTAGCCACAGAGAGCATAGCTGAAAGAATGAAATGCAGATCGTTGGGGTGGAAGAAATATACTCAGAGAGTTGGCAGAACAGGGAGTGTGGAGGGTAATGGTTGTGGCCACAAAGGGCCACTTTGACCCATTTTAAAACACTAACAAATGAAAACAGAACTAATTGATGCAACTGCTTAATAAATAAACTCAAGGAAATTCTAAAGATATTTTGAGTTCTTGGTAAAAGGGCATATAACTAGAATATAATATTTTCAGAATGCAAAATGTAAATAGCTAGAATCATATAAAAATAAAAATTCACACAGATAATGGTTAAGATTTTTCTGGTAAAATAAATCAAATAGCATGTTTACATCTTATCACAGGAAAGACACAGAATTTAACAACATATTTCAGAAAGCAGTAGTCATGTGTGGAAGTATAATGAATCTATTATTTTACATGTCAAATACAAAGTTGATTTTTTTAAAAAAGCAAAGTATTCTTCCCCAAAAATATCAGCTTCAAGGGGTATACTGAGACACATCTTCTCAGTCCCATAGCACACAAGAGCTTACACGATGCCTTTGAAAATAAATTTATAAAGTTAATCAAGAGCATTAAAACATCCCCATGCTTTTGGCCAACATTACTACTTCTAGAAGTAAATGCCAAGAAAAATTCATAAATGTGGACAGAGATTTATATGAAAGCTTCGCTAGGAGGGAAAGCAAAACCCCTGAAAACCACTCTAATGATTACAGAGAGGCAGGCGTCTCTGCAGAGCAGAGTGGCAGGCAGCCATCTGCAATTCCATTTATGGAGCATGCTGATGGCATGGGAACTGTTATGCTATAAGGTCAAATGAAGGTCAGAGCACTTGGGGACAATACCACTGAGGACATACATCTCAACTACAATTGTAAGAATCATCACATGTTATTTTCTATTTCATCTCTACCAGGGTTGTTTAGGACCTGGGTTCAGTTCCCAGCACCCACATTAAGTGGTTCACAATCAACTATAACTCCAGCTCCAGGGAAACGGATGCCCTTTTCTGCCATTCTATCATTGTACTATACCGTCAGTCCTTTGAATGTTTTAAAATCTAAATTTTTTTTCACACAAAGCCATTAGGTATAAGAAAATAATCACCAGGGTCTATATAAATAACCTATCTAAAACAATATGATCCTAACTTACTCTTCTCTTTTACATAAAAATAGCAGTTTTTACTTTCTTTCAAAAATTTAATGGATAGTCTCTCTGGTCCTCCCTGTACTAGAGATAGCTGCATCCTCTTGTGCAGTGCCAGGCTCATCCCTGAGACACAATGGTGAAGGTTGGGGTGAACAGATTTGGCCATATTGGACCCCTGGCTATCAGGGCTGTCATTGCATCTGGCGTAGTGAAAATTATTGCCATTAACAACCTCTTCATTGGCCTCAACTACACATTCTCCACATTCCAGCATGACTCTACCCATGGCAAGTTCAACGGCACAGTCAAGGCTGAGAACAGGAAGTTTGCCATCAATGGGAAGCTTATCATCACCTTCTTCCAGGAGTGAGAACCTACCAACAACGAAATGGATGATGCTGGTAAGAGTAAGTTGTGAAGCCTACTGATGTCTTCACCACCATAGAGAAGGCCAGGTCCATTTGAAGGGTGGGGCCAAAGGGGTCATCATCTCTGCCCTTCTGCTGATGCTCCCATGTTTGTGATGGGTGTGAACCACAAGAAGTATGACAATTCCCTCAAGAGTGTCAGCAATGCTTCTTGCATCACCAACTGGTTAGGCCCCCTGGCCAAGGTCATCCATGGCAACATTGGCATTATAGAAGGGCTCATGACTACAGTCCACGCCATTACTGCCACCCAGAAAACTGTGGATAACCCCTTTGGTAAGCTGTGTGTGTTGATTGTGGGGCTGCCCAGAACATTAGCCCTACACCTACTGGTGCTGCCAAGGCTGTGGGAAGCTCACTGACATGGCCATCTGTGTTCCTACCCACAATGTGTCCATCATAGATCTGACATGCTGCCTGGAAAAAGTTGCCAAGTATGATGACATCAAGAAGGTAGTGAAGCAGACATCAGAGGGCTCAATAAAGGGCATCCTGGCCTACACTGAGGACCAGATTTTCTCCTGAAGCTGTAACAGTGATGCCCGCTCTTCCACTGTTGATGCTGGGGTTAGCATTGCTCTCAATGACAACTCTGTAAAGCTCATTTCCTGGTATGACAATGAAGATGGCTAGAACAACAGGGTGGTAGACATCATGGCCTATATGACCCTCAAGGAGTAAAAAAGCCCTGGCCCACCCACTCCAGCAGGGACACGAGAGCAAGAGAGAGGTCCTTGGCTGCTGAGCAGTCCCTGTTCCAACCCAGTCCCCAACACCAAGCATCTCCCCTTACTGTTTCAACACCAAAATAATGGGAGGGACTTAGGGGGTCCCTACTCTCTTGAACACCATCAATAAAGTTCACTGTGCCCCCCCAAATTCAATGAATACTGCTATTTTAAAGGTATATTTTGTTTATATGTGTACATATGTGCATGTGTGTGTGCCGGTACCTGTGGAGACCAGAAGAGTTGGACTTCGATGAAACTGTCACTTGGGTCTGTTATGAGTGCCCTATCTAGGATAAGAGGCTTGTTCATGTTTCTCCAGGTAAGGTCTCCCACATTCACTCAGGCTTTTTTTCCTATCCCTTCTCTCCCCATTGGTTCTGCAGCTCAGCAGGCTAAGGTTCAAAGAAAGGGCAAAGCTCTGTGGACACATTTACATGAAACAGACCAAGGGTGATCACTCTCAGTATGCATCTCCTATCTTGCTTATCTGATGTCCCTCTGCTGCCTAGGAGATGACCCATGAGTTGAACTGGAGGATGGATGGGTGGCACTGAAAAACAAAATGAGTCCAGGTATGTATAGAAGCCTGAGTTTATCCAAACCAAGACAGAGGGATGCCCTGCATCTCTACTTCCTAGGGTCTGGTTTGGATTCTGAATGTGCAATTTAGACCAAATCCAAGGCCTATATTAACATTCTTATGGACTCCTTGCATGGATATGGTTGTTCAAACATAAGAACTATCAAAGAAGGATTTTACACTCCCTCTTTCTCCTGAGAAGGGCATCCCAGGAAATACAGTGTCATTTATAGGATTGTTTCAGAAGCCCATGGCCTGACCCACAACAGACACCCAACTGATATGTCCCTTACCTTATGTCTTTGCATGGCTATATCCTCAAGGTTTTGAGCATCTCGAATGTAGATATAATTAAGATTACAAATCTGCAATTCAGAAAGAGGAGGAGGGAGAAGAGAAGGGAAGAAAGATGAAGAGGAAGTAGTAAGTGAGGAAGAAGAGGAGGAGGCGGGGGCATTAAAATATATGGAACAAGCATAGTAGAGCCAAGCGTGCTTCTCACTCATCCCTGCCAGCTGCCGTGAGAAAGGCACCCTCGGGCTCCTAGTGCTGCAACAGAGCCAAAACATCAGCAGAAGGAAGAAGCTCCGGCCCCTGAATCCTACGGAACCCACATCCGCCCAGGCTCCAAATTCCAGGTTTTAATTCATCATCTTGTACCTGTGGCCTCACATCTGGTCTGACCTGCTTCATACCATTATAGCCTCTGTCATCCAAAGTGCTCAGAAAGAGGAACTAAGTCAGAATGCATATGTCCTTAGTCCCACTTGCCAGATTTAGACACAGAGGAAAATATTCGAAGAAAGGATGCCAGAGCACATGGGAAAAAGAGGGACACACTTGGAGAGACAAGACTCTAATGCAGACTCTGCTGATAGCTTTCTGAGGGATGCTGACTAAGCAGCTGTCCTTCTCTGACCCTTAGCATCCTCACCTACAATCAGAGTACTTGGATTAATCGGGGAAACCAAAGCCCCACGTTTCATCCTTGGCCCTATGTTCTAGACCGCAAGCTGAAATTTGGGAAACCTGTATTTTTCAGGCCTTTAACCCAGCACACAACTCAGTCTCATCCATGCAGTCCAAGCTAGAGGTGATAGTCAAGAGTCAAGAGACTTGAATGTAGGGCCAGTGAGGTGCTCAGTGGCTTAGAGGGAGTACTGCTCTTACAGAGGACCTGAGTTTGGTTCAGCATACCCTCATTGGGCAGCCCACACCTTCTCATAACTTCAGGTCCAGGGGGTTCAGTTCCCTCTTCTAGCTTTCATGGAGATCCTAATGTATTATGTACATTGTGTGTGTGTGTGTGTGTGTGTGTGTGTGTGTGTGCGCACACGTGCGCATGCACATGCATGCAAACATACACACACACACACACACACACAAATTGAAAATTTTTAAAATAAAATAAGGAAACTTGAATGGAGACGGGACAGAATGCAGTCCCTGATCTGCTTCAGCCAAATGAGGATATTATTCTGCAGACTCTATTTGCCAAAGGAAAATTACATTCCACAACACCCGGAGGAGGAGGAGAAGGGAGGAAGCTGCTGCTTCCAATGAGGACTTCATTCCAGAAATCCCACATACTGGCCTCACAAGAGCCCTAGTGTGATAAAGAGATGACTATTTCGGATGAGAGGATCCAGTCCTCCGGGAGAGGTGGGAGGAGGACAAGGCCAGGGCTCTCTCCCAGTGAAGTGCAGCTCAGCCCTCAATTGCGATATGGACTCTGCATTCCCAGAGTAATGATTTAAACCTGGTGAAGCCAAAAACCTGTCGCCATTAAGTATGTTTTCAATTGGGAAATGGAAGCGCATAGGTCCTGGCAGCAACACAGGAAGGCAAGTCTCCATTAGAGCTTGAGAGTTCACACCCACATCTGGGGCTGGCAGCTGAGCTGCTGCCAGCCCCGGCCGAGGTTCGCTCTGCCTGTCATTCTCAGAATGCAGACTGTGAGAACACCGTTTTCTCAGCAAATTTCCAGGTTTAAAAAAAAAATGCCGGGACTGGGAAAATGGCTGAGTTGGTAAAGTGTTTGCTATATGAACGTGCCAGACCAAGCTCAGTTCCCGCTGTATGAAATCTGGGCACGGTGGGGTGTGCCTGTCTTCCCAGAACTAGCTGAAAGAGGCGGGGCCTGGCTGGTCAAGGTTAAAGGGAGAAACTCTGTCTCAAAAACTAAAGTGGAGAACTACTGTGAGTTCTAGTCTCATGTCTGCTCCTCGATATATATCCTGGGTTAAAGAAGTAACATAGGGGGTCTTATACTTCCAAATCATAGCTCGTTATTTTGGGAAAGTCAAAACATCCGCAATCAAGAGTAAAGAGTAAACGCATCCTTGCTTCCTTGCTCTCAGCAAGCTTTCTTCTCTTTTGTGCTCTCAACACTCACTGCCCAGGGGATGATGCCACCCGCAAGGGGCTGTGTCTTCTTCTTCAATCACTCACCAGGACAATCCCTCACAGACATGCTTATAAGTAACCCTGATCTAGATAATTTCTTACAAAAGCTCAGTTCTCAGGTGATTCTAGATTGTGTCAGGTTGACAGTAAAGACCAAGTCAGAAAAATACATAAAGTCAACCTCTAGCTTAAACAAATACACACATGCAGGTATGCACAAATGAATACAGACATACACATACATGAAAGAATGCCATAAAATCTTTCATTACATTCATTTTCAACCAAAAATATAAGTGATTTCTCCCAATTGCGTTATTCCTCCTAAGTTTTTCCTAATCTTGCTCATCTTTGAACACTCCATCCTCAACCCTCAACCTTCCATCCATGATCCTAGGAAGACAGAGCTTGAACTCCTGTGTGTGTGAACAACACGATCCCTTTTAAATCCATCCAAGCATGGTAGTATGACACTGGACTGATGTGTCTGTTTTCCTCCAAGCTCTGTCCATCAGTGCATCTCACTCTTTCCCTCCTCTCTTGCTTTCACCATCATGGAAAGTGAACATTCCAGCAAGGTCAGGAAGACTTTGAGCTGTAGAGCCAGACAACAATGGGCGTGGTCTTGGTCCTCATGTGGTTTTGCATCTGGGCGATGTTCCTTCTTGGCGAAATAAAAAAATGGATGAAAAGAGTATAGTGTAGGGGTTGTCAGGAGTTGCTCTGTCCCTTTCAGTCTTCCTTCTAGGTGGTTCTGTGAGAAGACTACCATTGCTGCTCAGAGGTGGGGCCCATAAAGGAAGCCATGAGAGACACTGGCAATGAGGCAGGGGAGCCTGAACAGTCTCTCCCTGCCCAGATGGCTTAAAGGCGGGCTCCTGGAAGATGCCATCGTGGTGCTAGAACTTGACAGTCTCGGGTCGAAGGAAGGGGACACTTTGACAAAGCATAGGGAAGCAGAGTAAATGTTGGGGTGCCCAAATTATGCGGCAGTAGGAGTGGTTAGAGTTTGATGAAGGTCAGTGGTGAAGGTCCCTTGAGGTCTAGAACTGGCCTAGAAAAGGTGCTCAAAAAAAAAAAAAAAAAACAAAACCGCAAACTGTCATAAAATGAGCTAGTTTGAAATTGTATCAGTTCTTTGCTGAAACCCTTTATACCTTCATTTTGCCCCACTTCCATTCTGGCCAGGAGGCAGATAGGCAGTCCTGATTCCCATGTCTGTATATTTTGTTTCACCCAGGGCCTCTGAAACCTGGGGAGATGTTAGTCGGCGTCAGGCAGTGTCCCGAGTACGTGAGAGCAGCTCCAAGGCAGTGCCTATCCATTCCCCCTGCAGCTCACCCAGTTTCAGCACCCCATAGACTAGTCCATTCTAACAGATCCCAGGACCTCCGCCCCCATCCCCATCACAGTCACCATCATTCGAGGGGTCTGCGATCATGGCTCCACTCCTGCTCCTTGGGTCTCACAACCCAAGTCTGAGAATGACCTGAATAAAAAGTACAGTGGAAGAGCCACCCACCCCTGATTGCATGGGCAGCCTGGGTCATTATACTGGATCTCATTTGCCACCCACCCCTGATTGCATGGGCAGCCTGAGTCATCCTACTGGATCTCATTTGCCACCGACCCCTGATTGCATGGGCAGCCTGCGTCATCCTACTGGATCTCATTTGCCACCCACCCCTGAATGCATGGGCAGCCTGCGTCATCCTACTGGATCTCATTTGCAACTCAACAGTCTATGTTGACTGCAGGCTCCCATTTCCAGTCACTGCAGCCTGCTTTTGGAAGTTTGTTTTTAAAGCAATGAAAATGTGGAAAGGCCTTTAGATTTCTGTTCTCAACTGCGCCTGAGGTAGCACTCATGCAACCAAGGACGGGAACTGGGGAGTGGTGCTCCGTGGGCTCTCCCAGAGGTACACAAACTTTCCCCGAACCTCCTATGAGTTGTGACTTAGGAATACGTGTCTTCCATCTTTGAGCGGTCTGCAAGGTTTTCTTGTCTTTCTCAAAGTCATTGAGATTCACTGAGGCCTGCAAACAGGTGTGGTAGCCTCTTCTCTGATAACGCACTCTGGCCAAAAGCTCCCTGGGGAAGTGGAGGGTTTACTTGGCTTCTACTTCCAGGTCATGGTCCATCATTGAGTGACGTCAGGGAAGGAACTCATCAGGAACTTGAAGCAGAAACCTTGAAGGATTCCTGCTCCAACTCACTCATAGTCTTATGCTTATCTGACCTTCTTGTACAGCCCAGGACCAGCTGGCTGCCAAAGCGCATTGCTCACCGTGGGCTGAGCCCTCCTCTACTAGTGAACAGATGGGGTAATCTCCCCTGGAAACATGCCCACAGGCCAGTCTGATCTGGGAAAGACTTCAAGTTGAGACTCTTAGGCTGTGTCAAGTTGGCAGAGCTAACTGGGACACTACCAAAAGAACCACAGCATAAATGAGAGAATAAAGAAATGGCACACAAGAAAGGGGAAGAATCGATGATGGTAAATAATTATACATGGATAATTGTAACTGCTCGTTCTTGATGCATACAGGACCAGTGATCATGGGCTCATCTGTCACAGATCCCTAGATTCCCAGCTACAAGTAGCAGTTCCCCTGCTGACTTCCTATGCGGAAACATGACTTTACCGTCACAAACCCCAGGGAAAAGTAGGCCCCGTGAGAGGGAAAGAATTTGTTACTGTTGTCAACTGTTAGCCCACAGAAATACAGGAAGACTCCAAAGCACATGCGCACAATGAGAGAAGACACACATGCTGCCCCTGGACACTGAGAAAATTTCCCCCTTGCACCCGATGTACACCTGAGTGTCTCACACACAAGTGCACATGCGTACATGGAGAGACATTAGTGTGGGTGTATGTACTAAGATCTCCGACACGTCTTCAGAAAGATATTGAGGACATGTTAGAGAAGCCTGCTGCAGAGATGGACACCCTCATCCAGAGCTGATACCCAGGACATGTCTTGAACAGAGGTGGCAAGCTTGTTCCGCTAACGGTTGCCTAGTCAATAGTTCTAGCATTGCCTTCCCATCAGTCTCTGCTGAAACTACTGAACCCAGCTGCGGTACCAAGGAAACCATGCATGAAGCAGACGTGGAATGAGTGGCTAGGTTTCTAATGTGGTTTACCATGACTGTCAACTTGATGGGACTTAGGATCACCATGAAAACAAACCTGTAGGCATGTCTGTGAGGGAGTCTCTAGACTCGGTTACAGTGGGGTGGAGAGACCCACCCAGAATGTAAGCAGTACGACCACAGTGGCTGGGGTCCTGGACTAAATAAAAAAGAGAAGGCAAGCTGGCCATTGGCATTCATCTATCTACCCTTGCTTCCTAACTAGGTGGAGAGTGATCAGACACATTCGGTTCCTGTTGCTGTGCCTTTCTGACCTTGGCGGACTGCATCTCTGCAAACCACATCTCAAAAGAAGCTCTCTCTCCCTTACGGGGCTTCTTGTCAGATATTTGGTCACAGCTGAGCAAAGAAACAAACACATTTATAAAACAGGAGGTGACTACATGTGGCTCTAGGGTTGCTTACAGCTTGGTAAAAAGATTCAGAACACAGGAAATGGATCGACTGTCACTCCCCATCAGAGGGGAGCTTCTTTTCAAAGGCCTGAGCTTATTCATCCATCATTTTCTGCTTGTTTGTGGTACTGTGGATTGAGCTGAGAACATCACTCATGCACCTGTACTAGGTAGGAGGCAAATGCTGTGGCTATCCCAAGTCTTTATCAATTGATCTACTTACTTATCTATCTACTTATCTGGATGTCTGTCTGTCTATCTATCTATCTATCTATCCATCTATCTACTTATCTGTCTATCTATTCAGCCAGCCATCTATCTGTCTATCTATTTATCTATTTATCTATCTATCTATCTATCTAACTAACTAACTATCGATCGATCGATCGATTGGCAGGGCCTCAATAAGTTGCCCAGGCTGTCCCTCCAGCTCACTCTGTTGCCTGGGCAAACCTCAAATTTGTGATCATCCTGCCTCAGCCTCCCAAGTACCTGGGCTTACTAGACTGAACCACCAGGTTCAGCTGGTCTAATCTATTCTAACCAATGTTTCTCCTTTAATGTAAGTCTCTAACAGAATAATGTCTATAATTAAAATAAGTGAGGAGAAAAATCCCCTTTCTCACTAAGCAACCCTTTCAAAATCACAAGTTTCACCCGTGTTTTCTACCTGCCATCTCAGGGGAAGGAGTCCCACTGACAGGTCCAAGAAATGCCGTGCGTGGGGTCTGGTGACTCCCTGTTCGTGTTAAGCACCCTGGATCGCACACGCAGCTGGAGAATGATTTATTAAAGACTCCAAGATAAATACCGATAAAGACTTCAAATAGAGAGAGGCTCATGACATCTGCACAGGATGAGAAGAGACTGTGATTAATAGGGAAGGAGATGGGCTACAAATTCAGACTACCTTCTCCACCTGTGGGAGGCTCCCAGAGAAAGCCCTTCTTGTCCGCAAACGGCCTTCGCAAGTAGGATGATGAAATATATTTCTAATAACCAGAGCTGTTCCACACCATTTTCCTCTAGGGTTTGAGAGGTAACTCACAAGTCCTTTGGAGCATCCAGACATGAGCTTGTACTATCTATTCTCAACAGGCATCCACAAGACAGAAAGACCCTGCCTCTGTTGAATCCTAATAAGCGAGTGGCTCTTAGCCTGCAGCCTCGGGCTGAGAAATTTTGCCAGTGTGCCTCCTGTGCCCTCTGTGCTGGCCTCTTTCCCTGGATGAGCTGGGCCTGTCAGGGATCGGTGCCTGCACTTAACTCAGTGTTGCGCTCAACTGCCTGCTCCAACCTTGCCCTTTTTCTACATAGACTGGAGGTTTCCTCTGAGGATTTCACACCCCAGTGGGGAGGCGACACTCCAATTAAACCTTCCCCTTGTGATGGCTCCTGCTTCCTACCTCATATTCTTGTCCTCACTTATTTCTGGGACGCTGTCCTTTCTCTGCCAGGATCAGTCTTGGGTCCTGGAGATAGAGAGTCAGGAAGATAAAATTAGAGTGTGTTAATGACTTGCAGCCTTTGGGGCAAGACAGAAATATGCACACACACACAAAAAAACACAACACAGTGCAACCAGTATCGTTATCAGAGATTATCAAGGGTGCAAAAAAATAACACAATTACAAAAAGAATGTAATTGAAAAAACTTCTAGAAGGCTCTATTTCAAATAGATTTCAATTGATGTTTCCTCTTTCCATAACAGAGTTTGAGGGCCAGCATTAGGTGAACAGGGCCATCTGGAAGAACCCCAGTCTGTATTCATTGGCCAGGGTCTCACGTGTCTCGGGGTGGCCTTGAACTCCTGGTCTTCCTCCATCCCTATCACAAGTGCTGGGATTATAGAGGCATATCTCCCCATAAAACACATGTATTATTTTTTTTTTAAAAAAAGACCATTCCTAGTGGTACTGTTTCCCTTGCCAAATGTGATGCCTAACCTTCACTGTCAACTTGAGAGCATCTAGAATCCTCCAGGAGACACACACCTCTGGGCATGTCTGTGAGGATGTTACCAGAGATCAACTAAGAAGCAAAGAGCCCACCCTGCACATGGGTGGCATCATCCATGGACTCAGGGCACAGAATGAACAAGGGAGAAAAATAGAAAAAGCAGATAGCCCCACAAATCATTTCTCTGTTTCCTGTTTTACCCAGAAGTGAAGAAGTAAAAGTCTCAGCTTCAATCTCCACTACCACATCTGGTGTAATAATACCTTCCTTGCCATGATACGCCATGTCCTCTTAAATCATGTTTGTTCCTTTTCGGGTAATTGGTCACCAGCAGTGAGAAAAGGAACTACTATTGTCATATGACTTGATTCGACAGCACCTTCTACATAGTGGGGCCAGGATTTGGGTAAAGAATGTACGATAACTGGGGTGTGATTCATGCCAGGCCTAGTATTCTGGGTGTCCTCATGCAGATCGCCATCATTGCTTTACTCTGAATGGTGCCTGTCTCTGTTATCCTGATATCCAAATCAAGGGTGCCAGTCAGACCTCTCGTTGCTTCCCACTTCATCCTCTCCCTTCTTTCAGGAAATCATTGAGCAAGACTAGTTACTGTACTTTGTACTCTCTTGTGACAAGTATGCCTCTTTAACTGGATCAGACACTGTTTCAGGTACTTGACATACAATATCTCACATATATTTTGTAACAACTCAACTTGCACATTTTGGTGTTCCCATTGCATAGATGAGGCAAGTTGGGGTCTAACTGTTTAAAAAAACTGCTCAGAATACACAGGAACTAAGTGATGCTGCCAGGGCTCACCCACACAGGGTTGGTGCCTTGTTGACCCCTTTGCTGGCTGCTGGGTTGAATGACAAGTAGCATTTGTGCAAATCCGTGTGGGGATCTAGGCAGTGGAGGAGAGAGAAGCCCAGCTCAGGAAGAGAATAGCCTGGGTCTACAGAGTGGGCACTGAGAAATGGTTGTTATTGAGGGACACTGTTGCTCTTGTCATACATCAGGCTGAGTTTTAGTAAAGCTGCCTCCAGAGGAGGCTGGGATTGGATGCTACCAACCTCATCCCTGGGTACCAAACAGGTTACTTTGCCTATAGTGTTTCTGCCAATTCTCTTTGTATCTCAAATACTGATGAGAGCAGGGGCCCCAGAACAGCATCACTGAGGATGTCCTTTCTGGAGCCCAGGACCATCAGAGTTCAAACTCTGAGAGTTCAAACTTGAGAGTTCAAACTCTTGCTCCCTGCCATCTCTTTCTCCTATCTGGAAGCTATACACCTGCCAACCTCACTGAAACTCAGGTGAGCTAGCTAGACACGCCTCAGTTGGACCAACTGAGTTGAGCAGCTCATCCTCCACCATGCCTTGCTCAAGTTCAAGACTAGCACCTCCATGGCACCCAATCCCTGGGAACCCATTGATGCTTGCAGAAACCATGGGCTGTGGGCTCTCTCTCCCTTCCTCTCTCTGTCTCTCGCCCTCTCTTTTCTCTAGCTAACTCACTCTTTCACTGTCCCATGCTTTCTCTTTCTTGTCTTCTCTCTCTTGTGAAGATATGATAAACTTTCCTCTAAAACCCACTCTCTGCGGTCTATGAATTTCTTTCTTTTAATTCATAAGGCAAGAACCTAAAGTCTCTAGCTCAGGGTGGCGATGGAAGCCATTGAGATTTCCAGGATCTAGGCTCCCGAGCCAAGCTCACCAACAGCTGAGAAGGGTTCTGCCAAACTCAAAGACCTCCAACCAAATCCTCCATATCTTATATACTGCGGGGGGGGGGTGCACTTTTATTCTGGAGGCTAACTGTTGGGGTTTCATTCCTCGAAAGCCATTCTGGGGGAATTTAGATAAAGAAACAAGATGAGAGACATGGAAGCCATTTGGAGCTCAAGTCCAAATTGCTTGAGTTCTGTGTGGGTCCAGTACAGTATTCTCCAAAATCACACCGGCACTGCCAACAAATGACAGCTTGGCTGTACAGAAGTGAGGAAAGACCCTTTCCCTGGGCCAATTCTCACTGCATTTTCTGTGTCTGCAGGGTTGTGGGACGACTGCAGATGAACCAGTGATGCTCCGCTCACATGTTAAACATGGGGACACCACAAACCGCCAGAGCCCTCTGCCTGCGTAGAGAAATCTGCCTGACAGGAGGAGCAGAAGGATGCTGGGCACTGGAACCAGGAAGAAGAGCTGGGATATGCTGGACCATGACAAAGGAAACATCGCCACCTGGTGGGGGCAGGAGAAATGAGCCACTCTCCTGGCCCGTTGTCTCCTGGGGGCACAAAGTTAACTTAGCCCAAAGAAGTTTAAGGGGCTTGGGAAAGGAGGGTGGGCTGAGCTGTTTATGGACTGGATCACAGCGGCAGCAAAGCCTGTTCCATCCTGTCTAGTCTGCAGCTAAGGGAGACAGAGATATGACACAAGGTTAAAGTCATCCTAAGTCTGGGTCCCCCTGGAAAGGGCAGAGCAGTCTTAGCTTTGCATGGTGCACCTGCCCATGAATTCGCATCAAAGGTCCTTTTGGTGTCTGTGGGACCAAGGTGGAGGTTACAAGATCAAATGAAAGAAAAGAAAATCTGTCGTGTTGTTATTGGTAACTGCAAAAGCCAAGCAAAGGGTTCAAGAGAAGATAATGGGGGGGAGGGGCAAATGGATAAAAACAATGCATGCAAGCATTATCATCAGGCCAGAGGGATAACTCAGTCAGTAAAGTGCTCAATACAGAAGCATGAGGACCTGAGTTCCGTGCCCAGAACTCCAGCATGGTGGTGCATGCTTACAATCCCAGCCCTGGGGATATGCAGATCCCTGGGGTTCACCGGCCAGTCAGCCAAGCTGAATCAGGGAATTTCAGGTAAGGCAGGAGAGACTAGCTCAAAGAGCGAGACGTTGGCATCCTGAGGAATGACAATGAAGGTTGACTTCTGGATATATACATGCTTGTGTACTCACACGCACGCAGACACACATGCACACGCACAAAGAGCAAGAAATTATCCTGGTGAAACTCATTACTTTGCCTGATAACTAAAAATAATTTAAAAATTAATAAAGCAGTTAATATTTGCCTGTCACTTTGCATTCATTAATGAATAATGAATTAATTAAAAACAATAATAGATCACTGAATGATCGTTTAAAATGAACCCTCACAGCAATCCCCTAAAGACATAAAGGGAAGCAAAATGCTGTAATTGCATGCACCTTGCGGATGACCAAGCTGAGTCCCCAGAGATGAATGCACCTACCCTGGGCAAGATCCCTTGCATAGAAGGACTAGAGCCAGATGCAGAATGCAGGCCTGCCTTATCCAGCTTCATGCTCAGAACGATGGCTCCAATTTTTTGCTTGTTTCTTATGGTGGTCCATTTATACTGGACATACACAGGGTGCATCTTAAAACAAATCCTTGAGGCTGGAGAGATACCTCAGAAACTCGGAGTATACACTGCTCTTGTAGAGGATGCAAGTTCAGTTCTCAGCACCGACTTTGGGTGTTCATATCCACCTATAACTCCAGTTATAGGAAGACCCCCATGCCTCCGGCCTCTGAAGGCATCTGAACCCACACAAGGTAACCAGTCCACAAAAGGTATGGCTAAATTACCCTGCCCACAATCACAACATGAAGCCCTGGATAAATGCCTAGGGTGATCTATATGACGCCTTTTGGAAGCTAATTACTTATGAATGTGATCTGGGGTATGCCCCCACCCCATGGAAGATGGAATTAGTGCCCTTCTCCAAAAAGGAAAGACAAGAGTTCTTTCTTTTTCCACACAAGGGTGCATCAAGAAAGTGGTCATGTGTAATGTCAGAATAAAGGGCTTGCACCAATACCCAGCCATGTCAAACCTTGATTTCAAACTTCCCAGCCTCCAGATATAAATGTTGTCCCGTGTTTATTCTTATATAAGTATTACTGTGGGCCAACTCATTCAAGATGCTCAATAGATGCCTGAAGAATGAGTGAATGTCCAGGGCTCTGCCCTTCTGCATCTCTTACGCAGTGCACAGTTTCCAAGATTTAGCCTTAATATACATGAGGGGGGCCAACTTTCCCCAGGTGCTGGGCATGGTAAAGCACTATTAAGAATCAACATTTAGGCCTCATGACAAGTTCTACACATGTATATTGTAATCATTCCGGGTGCTCAATTTTCTATAAACAAGCAAAGACACGGCGGTGGGGAAATCAGAGCCCCTACTTAGAAGCTACCAGACTCTGTACCACCCGGAAAACTTTGAGCACAAGGAAAATTGGTCAGTCAGCCCTCCCAACCATCCTCAAGCCTGCACCAGTTATCTTAATGCTCCATAGATACCTGGCCGCAGTTATGCACAAGACTGGCTAATTGCTCCCTGTTGCTGGAAGCGTGGGTTTGAACCAGGTAGTACTAGGGTTTTATAATCACAAGCCCCTGTGGACCAGAAGGGTAGTACCTTCCCTGGCGGAAGGAACCACTAGGATTGGTGGCAATGCTGTGATTGGTCCAAAACACAAGCCTTCCCGACAGTGATTGATGCTAGAGGCCAGGTGGTGTGGAGTGCTTAGCAGCCGGAGGGGCTGAGTTGCCTGAAGCTGTGACATCTGACCCAGTAGACACAGCTACAGCAGTGCGCCCTCTCCTCTGTACTGCAACTGCCAGTACAGGTTGAGCTCAAACTACAAAGCAGGAGAGAAAGGCCTGTAGCCACCTACCTAGAAGATCTCCCAGGCACCAGGCGACACCTGGTCTTGACAGCTCAACCAACCTCACCTCCACCCTGAGAATGCCAACAGCAGCTAGAAACATCCCAGATGCTGACTTCTCCTGACCTTGTCCCTGTGCCTATACAGTTCTTCCTATGTCCTATCCTAGCTACCAGAATAGTCCGGTAGGCATTCCTGAGTCCCAGGCTTCCTAGCCCCAAACTACCCTCAACTGTTTGACAACTAAGAAGGTCCGGTGGCCACAGAAGAACCAGTCCCAGTCGGATTACAATGCTGGCTTCTGGAACAGCCTTGCTGGTTACAGTCACTCGGCTCCTCATACCTATTCCAGCCTCACACACAAGGGCTGCCTAGCAACGGAAAAGCTACAGGTGAGAAGTCCTGGTGAGGAACAGGCTGCCTGACTGTGGAGACTTCAAACCCATCTTTAGCAACCATGGGCTTGAATGGACCGTGCCACTCTCCCTACCACTGATCACACCAAAGGGTCTTGTAAACATGTCAGGATCCTGCTCCAGTGAGAGAGGATTCCTGCATCTCAGTGGACCAAGTGTTGTGCAGTGCCCAGATCCTAGATGGCCTTCTGAATGAGCTGGTGTGACAGAGATGGGTACCCTGAGTTGTTCCACAGCAGACAGTAACAACTGAAGAAACTACTGGACAGTTTAAGAGCAGCCAGGATAGGAGGAAGGGAAGCAGAAACAGAAGAGGAGAGAACAGAAAGCTGGTGGGAGTTTCTGTGGAGGCAGAGAGAAGGACCCACAAGCTCTGGTTACTAGAAGGCTCCAGAGGCCTGTCAAGTCTTCAGGGTCAAGTGTGTCAGATCCCGTGCTGAACTCCTTAACATCAGCCATTGTCAAAGCCTACGAATTCTGACACCACAGGCAAGCACAGGGACTATATAATATTAGAGACGGCTGCTCCTACCTGCCTACTGCCTTCACTTGCTGCTGTCAGACACCAAAGAAAACACAACTGAAGACCTTCCACACACCCAGGCTTTCTGCCCAGGCAGAGCAAGAGAGCCCTCAGCTGGCCAATCCTAAGAGCCTCTTCACGTCATCAAAGTGATGTATGCTGGAATCCGTTTTCTTCCCTTATGTAAGAATGGCCGGGCCTCCTTCCTGTAGCACTAACAATTCATGAGGAACACTTCTGAGAGCAGAGGTGACAGCTGGTGTCAATGTGGGGAAGCTTTGTCTGGCCGAAGACTTCACAGTCCACAGAACTCTGGAGTTCACGATTCCATCTGGTGGCAGCGGCTGCCCTGTGAGGTCTGGGGCTAGAGAACTCTGACTTTGGTTCAGCAGATAATAATGCAAAGGCTGCCAAGGTGACAGAGCCTGCATGCAGCCATCCGCTGTGGCGTAGAGAGCTCAGCTCAGCGAGGACTCTGGAGAGAAGTAACGGAAATATATAGGGTCGACAGAGAAACAATTAGAGGAACCTGGGTTCAACCCTCAGCACTGTGAAAAGAAAGGAGGGAGGGGGAAAAGGTGAGGGAGGGAGGAGGGAGAGACGGAGGGACGGAGGGACAGAGGGACAGAGGGACGGAGGGGAGAGAGGGACGGAGGGAGGGACTCAAGAGAGGGGAGAGGGGGATGGGAGAAAATTGATTGACATTTCATCAGATTCTCATCATGAGATAGCCAGCCCAGACTATAGGTATTGAGAGAAAGAAATTAGAGGGTGCAGCATGACTTGGGAGATGGCTTCACCCCATCTACCAGGTTACTAGTACCAAGGAAATTCAATCCAGAAGTCCAGTGATAATGCCAGCTTACAAGGTTTAGGATAAGCACAGGGGAACAGGCACACAGAGAATGGTCCTTTGAGACCAGGAGTGGAGTGGATCGGTTTCTACTCCTAAGACAAGGAGAGGAGATGGTGCTAGAAATTAAAACTAAGAGCTGGGTGTGACGAGCCAAGCAATAGCCAAGGATGACAAAGGAGAGCCTCTGCCTTTGGGGAACTATTTCTGGCCAGCCACACCGCTTTCTCCTCGACCAGGTGTAACTGATTCCTGGGAAAGACATTAACTGTAGCCTTTGAAAGGATCTCCTGTGGGAGCCTGTTTCTCAGCTTCCTTCTCTGGGACAGGCTCAGAGCTCACTGAGAATGAGATTCAATGGCCATCCCATGCAACTGGTCTTCCATGAGCCCAGCCCATCCCTAACACGGCAGTGTCCAGTGCCTCAGAAGTTCACACAGCACCATTTCCTATGTCCGTAACTTGCCACTGGCCCCGTTGCCATGACTCTGTTGTGTTCTGCTCACCTTTCTGATGCAGTCTTTGCAGTCACAGGATACTTAGGCCCCTCTCTCTTAAAGGCGGCTTCCTTATCCCCAACCAGAGCTTCCTCTGAGCCCCAGGTTATCATGGGCATTCAAGAACTTTACAGGCATCCTTGGTCTTGACCTACTAGATGTCCATAGCACATGCTTTCTCTCAATTGTGCCACCCCCAAATGCTTCCATCTGTTAACAGGGATCCCCTGGAGCGCAAAGCCAATCTCCAGCTCCTTGGGAACCCCTGCTCTAAGTCTCTCCAGTTTGATGAATTAATTCTTTCATTAGCTGAGGAAAAGCCGGGGCTGGAGTAGGGTGAGCGATAATAATGATCCTATCTTCATTTCAATTTGTACATATAAACTTTTATTTTGGAATTTTGCATTAATTTTTATTTTTAATATTGCATTAAACTATTACCCTCCAGTGCTAGAGGAAGATGGCTCACTGGTTAAGAACACTTGTTATTCTTGCACAGAATGTGAATTCAGTTCCCATCACCCATATTTGGCAGCTCAGAACTATCTACAACTCCAGTTCCAGGGGATCCAATGTCCTCTTGTGACTTTCTCAGGTACCACATGACATATGTTCACACACATACACATAATTAAAGATAAAATAAATCTTAAAAAAATTATCTCTGTCATTGAGTGATTTGGGTTGTCCCTCAAACACTGTATCTGAATTAAGACCCTCACCTGTCTCCGTTTGTCACAGCCTGGGCAAGGCGATGCTGGAGCCAATGACCTCATAAAGGACTTAATCTGCTTCCTTTCTACTGTCATTCATTCATTCAGGTCTCTGCTACATAACTAGCAAACTGTTTACAATGGATGCTTAATAACTGTAATTGTAGGGCTCAATCATATTACATTTCCTAGTGTTAAAGCTTCCTTTTCTATTCCTGTGATAGATACCTTCCCTAAGAGTAACTTAGAGGGGGAAAGGGTTTTTGTTTGTTTGTTTGTTTGGTTTTTGCAGCTTGCTTTTACAGGTCCTAATCCATCACTGAAAGAAGTCAGGGCAGGAATGCAAAAAGGAACGGAAGCAGAAGCTTTTTGCTGGCTTGCTCTCTGACTCCCCCAGCTTGCTTTCTTCTATAGCCCAGGCCCACCTGCCTAGGAATGGGGCTGCCCACAGTGGGCTGGGACTTCCCACATCAATCATCAATCAAGACAACCTCTCACAGACATGGGCACAGGCTAATCAGATCAAGAAAATTCTTCAGCTGAGGTTCCCTCTTCCCAAATGACTCTAGAATGTGTCCAGGTGGCAATCAAAACTAACGCGGACACTAAGTAATGGCTAAGGGGTACAAGTAGAGTCATACTGGATGCTATCTAGAAAACACAGACGAGGGAGATACTGGGAGCTGAGGAACCAGCTGCAAGGGCAAAGAAATGGTCCAGACTAGACAGCTGTGCGTTGGACTAGGAAATTGGCTATGGACATGAGCATAGTGGGGAGAATTTTAAAAGCAAAATCAGCAGATGCTATTAATTAATAGAATGTAGGGGATGAGGATAGGAAAGCTGTCAAGGATACATTCCGGTTTTCTAACCTGAGTGAATGGATGCAATTGCTTAAAGAGGCAAGCTGAAGGAAAGGTTGGAAGTGTAGCAGGAGATTAGGGACCGGGAGAAGGTGGACATCAAGATTAACATGTGAAAGAAAGCAGCTGGAAGAGAATTGGAAACCCTTCATCACCTGGCTTCATGCAACAAGCATATTCAAGAAAAACCTGCACTACACAAGTATGAGAAAGGGAGGTGCTATGTAAATGGTCACCATAGCATTAAATAACTTTCTCGTCCTTTAATTTCTTAATAAGCCACCTCTATTCTTATTGCTAATTAGATGTCTCTGGTACATTCTTTGTTCTGGGGTTACAAGAACATGGAATTGTCACTGAGAACCCTCCAGGACCTGCCTTTAACAGGAGAAACTATGCGTCGGAGGCCACAAGATGAGTTTCAGGATGGTCACATGAAGGGCCGGTGATGCTCCCATGGGGAGTCCCAGAATGGAAAGCTGGGAGAGAAAGGTGACTTCAGGTGTCCACAGGCTTCAGAGGGTACCCAAGAGATACAACATGCAAAGCTCCCCTGGAGACTGGCGAGAGTCAAGTCCTGGGGAGCATTCTGGTTTAAAAGGCAAGTGGAGAATCAATAACAGACGCCGAAATTAGTAGGGGACATTATGAGGCAAAAAGTGACATTTGCATAATTGCAAAACTATAGAATGGTTCTATGGGATGTTAACATTCCCAGACTCTCTCCTTTGGGATGATTGTTAATTACAAAGGGGAAGGAGTAAGCCGGCACTTGACAAACAGCTGAAGCCCCCTAGCCCAGCTGTAAGAACTAAAATCACAGCATGGGCACCAGGACACAGGCCTCTAGAACAAGGGAACCAAGTTTATATGGACTCACAGAGACAGAAGCAGCAATCACAGGGCCTACATGGGTCTGCATCCGGTCCTCTGCATTATATACTGCAGATTTCAGTTTAGAACTTTGATGGGACCCCTGAACATGTGAACGAGTGGTTCTCTGATTCTTGTTTCTTTTCTTGAGACTCTCTTTTATTTTCCTATTGGCTTGGCTTGCCCAACTTCGATCTGATGGGTTTTGTTTTATCTTATTATATTTTATTTTGCTGTGTTTTGTTGTTATCTCTTAGAAACCTAATGAGAGACAGAAGAAAGGAAGTGAATCCAGATGTAAGAGGAGGTGGGGAGGAAATGGGAGGGGAAACTGTATTCAGATGTATGAGAAAAGAATCTATGTTTAATGAAAGGGAAAAATAAATAAATAAAGCAACCATTTTTTTTTAAAAAAATTAATTCACAGCAGCAAGGCACGTGACTCTCCTGTGCCCCCTGAGATGCTGCCCATCTGTCAAAGTCACAAAAGACAAAGAAACATGGAAGAATTTGAAAGTTCTAAGAAGGCAAAGTGGCTGAAAACAATATGACATCTTGGATTGGAGGCTGGAAGAGAGAAGAGATTTAATTGGTCATTTGTAGACATGTGACTATGACCTCCAGATCAGGCAATAAGTTACTAACATGTGGATTTGAGGCCCATAGTATGTTTATGTATGGAGTTAGCATCCTGAAGATGGGTGAAGACTCCGCAGAATTCTATGGAATAGTTTTGCAACATTTGCTGATCATGGATGTTAAGATAAAGAATGTAAAAACAGGAAACGTAAGTAAGTGGGGGAGCAATTAGCAAGCTGGCAGTCAGAGAGGAAGACAGGACGGGCACAGAGGAAGCTGTGCAAAGAGCCACATCAAGAAAAATGAATGAGGGACTGGGGAGACGGCTCAGTGGTTATGAGTATATGTGCTGTCCTTCAAATCCAGCTTTGGTTTGTTTCCCTTCACCCACACTGACAGCTCACAACATCTGTAACTCCAGCTCCCAGGAATCTGATGCCTTCTTCTGGACTCTATCAGCATGGGTGCACGCACACACACACACACACACACACACACACACACACGTATACAGACACACACGCACTCACATTAAATCCCAACAGTGCTACGCTGTATGCTTTTTAACTCTGGACAACTTATTCTATGTCTCTGAACTTTGTTTCTATGTGCTAAAGCATAGACCTCTCGAGTTCCAAAGGCGCCTGATAGGAGAAATGTAAGATCTTCCTGGAAAGTCCTGGCCAAGCTTTTCTCACCTTCCTCCTTACACCCCCACAGAGGCAAGATGCAATATCTTAATCTTGCAAAAAGAAGTCAACCAAATGCCAATACCTATGATCAACTTGCCAAGCCCTCAACCAATTGTATGCAAGCTCCTTGGGCAGCTATGGGGTGGGCAGCTCTCTGCCCCAGCTCAACGCTTACCTTCTTTAAGCAGCGAGAGACACTGTGAGAGCCAGACACAGGATTTCAGGACACAGGCACTGGGAATCCTGCAGATGACACATGACTCATAAGACTGCGGTGGCTGCTACATAGCGGAAAGGCTACAGCTCTCCCTGAAAGTGGCCGTCACTGAAGTTGGTCCTTCTGCTGCTGGGTAAGAAGCTGCAGTACAACTAGAAAAGGAGAGACGAGAAAAAACAGAGATACAATTCACAAACTATGACTTCCTACCAAAGAACCAAGAATGGCAAGAATAATAAGCCATGTTATCTGAGTCTCCCTTAGAGCTTGCCTGGCTAGCAGTAGTACAGGGAGTGGGGTGCCCTTTGTCCTCAATAAAGTGCCTCGGTCACTCCACACAGTATCACCCAGAGTCTTCAATGCGCGTCATCGTGGAAAATGTGCCAATAAACACACGGATAAGGCAGGCATATAGAAATCCAAGCATGGGTGGGAAGGTTGCTTTGTTTGTTGTTGTGTTTCTTATTTTTGTTTAGTTTTACAGTGGAACAGAAACTTAAAACAAGGACCAGACTTTACCTCTCAGGTGTGAAATATCTGGAAAGAAGAAATGTGTACTAGCTTTGAGGATGAAAATGCTGTTGCTTTATTGTAAGATGAAAAGGGTATTCTCAGAAACAAGCATATTAATGTATTGATCTTCAAAAAAAAACCACTTGAAGATACATTCCAGTCAACAGAAATGTTATTTAAAATTGGGTCAAATGAGAGAGCTGGACAGATGGCTCAAAAGTTAAGAGCGTTTCCTGCCCTTACAGAGGACCCAAGTCCAGTTCCCAGCATCCACGTCAAGGGGCTCACAACAAGCAGGGATTCCAGGTCCAGGAAATCTAATGCCCTCCAGCCTCCACAGTCACCTGTACACGCGCTACATGTAACAAACTCATGCAGACACGTAAGTGACATGAGCAAATATTTCAATGAGGTCGAACCACTGCAGAAAGTGTTTTTCCTGCCCAGGAACTGGATTGAGCATTTGCCGAGGCAGGCGCTCAGTGAACTCTAAGGAGGTATAGCAGTGTCATCTGGCTGCTGTGACAGATGACTCAAACGCACCCAGTGTCTCAAAGAACGTCTTTCTGTGTCGCTTATGCTCTGAAAGTCAGAAATGCAAACTAGATCTTAGTGGGGCGAGATCAAAGCAATATCAAAGTCCTACTCCTTACTGAGATTTGAAAGGTAGGCCACTGGCCTCCCTTTTCTAGCTTCTAAACAACCCATGGTGGTCTGCTTGTGGCCCCTTCTATTTTTACCTCCACTGCTGGGAGGGTGGGAAATGGGGATTCCTAGGGCCTTGATGGCTGGTTTCGGACCAGTGAGGGACCCTGTCTTACAAGCACACTCACAAAAATAAAATAGCAAAATGAATACCCAAGGTTGTACTCCAGCCTCTATATGCGTGAACATTCGCATGAACGCTGAAGTAAAATAAAAGCAGAGCGTTTGCTGAGAGGCCCAGAGAACTATCGATAGGCATAAAGACCTAATTATGACACATTGTTATGCCCCAGAACTCACATGCCTCCAACTGAGTCCCTCATCAACTGCTCAGAATCCAAAGTTTTTCAGTAGACTCTATCCATGGGGCGAAGCCAGGGCCTCTAGAGCAAGATTCATCCTATGAGAGCTTCTGACTATCAAGCCCACTCTTTGCCAAGTCTCACAGTGCCCCAAAGGTCTGGATTTTCACACAGAAAATTCCTCTCTCTTCACAAAAGTGGCCACCAGGGCTGTGTCTCCAGCAGCCCAGGAGACAGGAAAAAGTAATAATACATGCAATAAAAAGGAATTTTTATACAGAAATGTATTCTGAGGCTACGATGTAAAAGTTCCCTTAGCAGGAACCACAATTTTCTTAAATAATCGTTCGCATAATTGGCTACTTGTGGGAACAACTAATTGTGCGTGTAATCACTTGCCTGTACAGCTCAGCATCAACCAGTAATTAAAGGCAGGGCCGTCCTCGCTAAATTTGGCTCTAGAAATAATAGTAATATTTCCAAGAGTCCAATGTCTCCCTGCCAGGGACTCTGAGCCCCATTCAAATGAGTATTGTTATTTTTAAGAACATCTTGAGAAAGGGAGACCCGCATGCTCACCCCAAGCAAACTCACATTCAGAAAAGAAGTCCCAAAGAATTGTCCTCGGCTTCTATTTACTCCACCACCAGATGTGGAGGGGCCACAGGGCATCTTCCACAGGAGTTCTCTCTCGCTCCTTCTCCTACTTCCTTGTCTCCTCCTCCTCTTCCCCTACGTGTGTGTGTGTGTGTGTGTGTGTGTGTGTGTGTGTGTGTGTGTGTGTATGGTGTATGTGCATGGTAAGTGTGTGTGTAGTGTGTGGTGTGTGTGGCATGCTATGTGTGTATGCGGTGTGTGTGCTGCATGTGTTGGGTGTGCTGTGTGTCGTGAGTGTGGGTGTGTGTGGATGTGTGTGGGGGTATGTGTATGTGTGTGTGGTGTGTGTATGCAGTGTGTGGTGTGTGTATGCAGAGTGTGTGGTGTGTGTGTGGATGGGGGGGTATGTGTATGTGTGGTATGTGTATGTGGTGTGTGTGTGTATGCAGTGTGTGTGTATGCAGTGTGTGTGTATGCAGTGTGTGTGTGTATGTGTGGTGTGCTCTCTGTGTGTGGTGTGTGTGTGTGCTGCCCTTGCTCTCTTCCCCTCCCTCTTTTCTTGTGTGGATGTGTTTGGAGGCCAGAGGTTGATATCAGATGTTTTCCTCACCATCTCAGTTATGTCTTGGATCCTTGTGTCTCTGCCTCTACAGCTGGGGTTACAAACACACACACACACACACACACACACACACACACACACCATAGGTGGCTCTTACTTGGTGGTGAGGATTCCAATCCAGGTCCCCATGCTGTGCCCACAGAACTCACTTTATCCACGGACCCTCACCTCTTCCCTTCCCCTGAGTTTCCTCAGCCGTTTTTATACCCTCTCAGAGGGAGGTAGAAATCCTTGAGCTGCCTTTTTAGAGGAATCTCCTTGGTTTGCCTCTTTTAGAAAGCAGGTGGGCCCCAACAGTGCAGTGACTCCCACCCCTCCAGTCCTGTCTACCTCAGGGTTGTTATGTTTGGGGAACCATGGTCACTTTTTATATCTGGAAACAACAGCCTCTCAGTTGGTACCCCTGATCTCAAGCTTATGTCTCTTTGGTCCAATCTCCCACAGGAAAGCAGCAAGCAGTGACAAAGATTCAAAACCAGCACAAATTGTCCTCAGGGATGCACCCGTTCCTTCCCTCTCAATATCTATTGTATTAGTTTCCTCTAATTGCCGTGACTAAATACCTTACAAAAGCAACTTAAGAAACAGAAATTTGATTTTGGTGTTCAGTTTGAGGGTGTGGTCCATTGTATCAGGGAAGACATGGTGGCAGGAGCGGGCCTGGACTGGTCGCACACATCCACAGTCAGGAGACGCGAGTGCTGGCGCGCAGCTTACCGTCTCCATTTTGTTTGGTCTGGAAGCCCAGGCTGTAGCATGGTGCTGTCCACAGTCAGGGCAGCCCGCCTTCCTCCATCAAACCTTTCAGGAAACACCCTCATGGTCTCACCCAGGGTGCTTCCATGATGACTGCAAGTCTCATCGAGATGACAGTGGAGGTAATCTATGGAGAGTTCACCTTTGGAAACTCAGGCATTTGCAGATATTACTAAGGGCCCACCCCTAAAATTGAGAATTTTATCCTAAAGAAATATAAAATCCTTGAAGGTTCTTGATTAAAGAATTATTTGTGCAAGCTAAGATCATGATACTTCCAACCCTTAATGATATTTCTGGCTTTCAACCTCAATACACAACCTACCCCTTCACCCTGCTGTCTAAGCTCTGAAGAACTTCAGACTACCCTTGGAAGGAACTCAGTGCACCCTGCCATGGGACCTTTATATGTACCAGTTCCACCCACACCCACTGGAGGTGTACCAACACCAAAATGGAGGTGTCATAGCTCAGAAGGAAAGGGATCCTGGAAGCCAGGAGCTGGGGAATATCAAGTGTTACAGCTCGGGTGGAAGAGTGCTCTGGTGGTTGGGAGGCAGGGAATAGCACAGGTCACAGTAAGCCCAGCAGATTACAGCCCTGCTCTACGGAAGGCTTCCCCAAAGTGACAGCTCTGCTCCAGCAAGAGAGGGCTTCCCTAGCAAAATTGTTACAACTGCTCCAGGGAGTAGCAACTCTGCCCTGCTAGGGGAAAGTTTTCCCAGTGAAAGTGTTACGGTCCCCCTAGGCTCCCTCAGACTCAGCTCCAGCAAAAGGTCTTCACCCAAACTTTGTTCAAGAGATTTATTGGAGGGAAGAATCCAGAAGAGTGGCTGCCTCTACCCAGGTAAAAGAAGAGCAGCCGCAAACTGAATAGGCCCAGGGCTTACATAGATAGGGCTTCTTAGGTGCAGAGTTTTCCCAGGGAGGAGAAGGGTTGGTTAGTTTTCCCTGCTCAGGGATTGGTTAGTTTAGTTGGTCAGGGGCAGAGATGGCTGATTTTAGTGCCAAACTGTGTTTCTTTCACTGGCCTTGGTAAGCTTTTTGGCTCTAGTTTTGGGAACAGGGCATAGTTCTTTCACTGACTCTGATTCTAGGGACAAAATGTGTTCCTTTGGCACTGGTTTCAGAGTCAGGGTGCATTTTTTTGGTTCTGGGTTTGGGGCTAATGCATTTCTTTCACTGGCTCTGGTTTCAGGGCCAGAGTGGGTTTCTTTGGGGGCGGGGGGCTTTTCCCCTTCACCCACCATCCAAGTCACCTTTTCTTGTTCCCTTGTCTCACACTAGATGAAATAAAAACCAATACCATGAACCTGCTTAGGAGGACAACATACCCAAACCTCCTACCTAAAACATTTATATTAGAGTCTTCTGATAAATTCTGAACTGAGTTTAAATTGCCTCAAAATCTTCAAGTTTGAAACAGAACACAATGTCTTAGAATAGGGGCTGAAAAGCTTTTAAATAACAAAAGTCAAGTATACATTTGTAAGTTATATTTAGGACTCCATAGGTCATTTAATCTCTCAGACAGCTATTCAGTTCTCTCTTTGTAATGTGATGTATGACAGTACAGAAACAAATGGACATGCCTATGTTTCAATAAAGCATTATTTATAAAACATAAGCAGGGGCCAGATATGGGGTAGGTATTACCAATTCCATTTTATAAGACAAAAACCTTGAAATATTTCACAGTAGACCACTTCAATTTTGTTCTTTTGCTAACACAATCTAGCAATCAAATAAGCATACATGGTCAGGCAGCATAGGACAGTGATGGATTTATACACTGACACCTGACTTGAGAAAGTTTGAGACCAAAAACTTGCAGGAAGGCTTTTCCTCCCATTAAAAGTTAATATTTTAAATGATTTTCCTTTAAATAAAGAGATCATCTTTTGAACGAGCTAATCCTTAATAAATGAGAATCTTCACACCGAACTAAACGGAGCATCTGTGTTCCCCCAGCTCTATTTCCTCACCCTGGACCTCTTTAAAGATCCATTGATTACTGCCAAGCCTCCATTGGTGGGATTAATTAATTTATGAACTTGTCATTACAACTCATTGATTAAAACGTCCCTTCGTAAAGATTTAATTATACCCAAAGATAAAAGATCTGCTAATTATTGTCCTTTATCTAATTGAAGTTTTGTACTACAAACCAAGTTCAAAGGTTGAAGGCAGTCGCCCTTTCAACCACTTGGGCGACAAAGAGAATTTAATTAGGGGCGAGATATCATTGTCTCCGATCTATTCTAATGGGAAAAAGCCATCAGGATGGACAACATGGTCAGTCAGAGTGGGGTGACCTGGAGAATCTGTTAACCTCCTCAGTCACTTAGTGGCTTTAGCCAGCAGCTCCAGACACATGTATTGTCACCAGGTTTGGGGCTGCAGACACCAGCAGAGCTACCCATTGGGTAAGAGATAAGAACCCCTTCAGGTGAAAAACACTGTGTCTTTAAGACACTCAGAGGCTTACAAAGTTTCTCTTGAGCCCAGCAGCATAGCTTGGTTGGTAGAGTGCTTGCCTTAGCTCTATATAAACATAGTGTATACTGGCACAGGCCTGTAACTCTAGCACTTCAGCAATGGACGTAAGAGGATCAGAAGTCCAAGGCCATCTTCAGTTACATAGTGAGTTTGATACTAGTCTGGAATATAGGGGACTCTGCCCTCAAGATAGATAGATAGATAGATAGATAGATAGATAGATAGATAGATAGATAGATAGATAGATAGATGATGGATGAATGGATAGATAGATAATGGATGGATGGATAGATAGATAGATAGATAGATAGATAGATAGATAGATAGATGAATAAATAAATATTGTCCATTAGGATTCGGCTCTTGAAATGGCCCCACAGGCTCACATGTTTGAACATGTGACTTCCCACCTGGGTTGCACATACTGGGAGGTTGTGGTGCTATTAAGAGGTGGAGCCTAGCTGGTGGGTGTGGATTCCTAGAGCATTGTCTTAGTGAGCTATCACCAGTCCCACACCCAGCACAAGCTCTCTACTTCCTACCTGCCACTGTGACACACATGATCAGCTGCATCAGACTCCAGCCACCACACCTTCCCTGCCGGATGGACTACATCCGGCCACGCTAACACGCCTTCTTTCTCCAGTTGTTCCTCTTGTATATTCATCTCAGCAACAAGAAAAGTAACAAATCCACGGAGCTGGACGTAGAGAGAGCAGAAGGTTCACATCTGCTCCTTTTGCCACGGGATCCCCGTGCAGGAACAGAGCTGCTCACTTCTGTCCCCTGAGGTCGGAATAGGGTGAGACTCTAGGGAGGGCGACACCCCTGTGCACCTGGTGAGGAAAACTTTGTGCACCAAGTCCTCAAAGCATTTCTCTGGGGAGATGCAGCAGGGACAGGATGAGAAGATCACCTAAAGCCATTCCAAATTGGCCAAAAGAGAAGCATGTTCAGGGGGAGAGAGGTGAAGGAGTTGAAGGGGCGTGGAACTCTGTGCTATGAGGTACAATGGAATTTAGGTCAACAGCGCCAACTGAAATTGAAGAGATTGCCCTGTATGTCACCACAGGGCCCCAGGTCTTTGTACTCTTAGCACCTTTAAAACCAGGTTCAGGCAGACTGCCAACACTGTTGCCCAATACCCCAGGGCCTCCTCAGGCTGCCAACTTGAGAAGTGTGCTAGCCACTGTCTCTTGTCCTGAATGCTGATGCCAAGAACAACTCTCATCTCAAAGGAATAAGATTATTTACTCTGGCACCAAATGTGAGTGACAGTGGCCCAGGTGTATCCCAAATACCGTGTTCCAACAAGGTAACAGCTTCACAAATTTGGGTTTGTTTTTTGTTCCGTTTTCACGTGTATGTGTCTATGCCCACACATGTATCTGTGTGCCATATGTGTGCCTGGTGCCTGCAGAAGCCAGAAGAGGGCATCAAATCCACTGGAACTTGAGCTATACTGATGGCGAGACACCGTGCAGGTGGTGGGAATCAGGGTCCCCTGCAAGGGCAGCAACTGCTCCTGAGCACTGAGCCATCTCCCCAGCCCCAGTTTTTATCGTAACAGAACAAATGAAATCGTAAGTCAAGGCACTTGGCAAAAACATCTGTGGAAACAACAGGTTGCCGCAGCGGGGCAAGTCTCTGTGACAGGCTTTGGAGGCTGCCTGATGGAATTCTTAGTTTGGGGGGTTGCTGGAAGCTTGTGCACACCCCCAAAAGATAGACATAAGGATGTTAGATCATACAGAGAGGTGAACAGCAAATGGATGTTAAGGTGGTTAAAGATAGTCCGAGGTAATTGGCTCTGCAACCTTTCCAACTCTCCAATCAGGAAGTTCTCATTAGTTAATCAACCTTGTAGGTTTTTTCACATACACGTGTTGTTGAAGCTGTTGCTTTTGCCACCATTGCTCTTCTGGAAACCTCAGTTCTCTGTCTCCAAACTTCAGTCTTCCAAGAAATTTTAGTCTTTTAGTTCCACCCAACCCAATCCTTGCCGGCAGTGTAAAGCCCCAACCTGTTCTTTGCAACTGTTGTTGACCTGATTTGGTTTATTCGCTTTGCTGTTGCATGCAGAAGGAGAGGCTGATCACCTCAGGCCACACTGGGGGTTCACACAGCAAGTATGAGCACGCTGGCTGTGCATGCAGACTGTGCAAGCTGCTTCAGGGGCCGGGACTACTGATCACAGAGGGATGGGATTCTGGTGTCCCCACAGTGTGTAGTCATTCTCTGAGGGTGACGCCAGACCAAATGATTTCTTCAGATGTTCTAACAGGAAGAGATCCCAGGGTGCAAACCTGTGCAAGCAGGAGAAGAGACTTCTGTGCACATAGCACGCCGTCCCTCAGACCAACACGGCACAACCTCGGCTTTATTTGCAGACAGAAGCCCTTGGTAAGAGATAGCTAGGAACAAATGAAGTGCGTCACCCACGGTCCTGAAAGTAGCCTGGGAAAACCATCGTCTCAGCAATGTGGACTCTGGGGGAACCTTTTTTTTTTAATAAAAAAATCTATCATTGATGTCCTCTCTGAGCTGAACAGACATTCGTTCACAACTCCTTAGGAAAAGTCACCCAGTATGTGCCCTTGAGTTCTCTTCAACAGCAACCTACATTTTCCAAAAAGAAGGACAGCATCTCCAGGCAGTTTCATATTCTAGAACTATGATTTGCAAAACTCTATCTTCTTAACCTACTAAGAAAATATGTTGGTTATTTGCTCTGAGTTAAAGAATCCGCCTCATTACTGGCACTAAGCAACTGAAACGTGTTCACTGTCAATTTACATCCTACAGCAGGGTGTGAGGCCCAGTGCATTATGGTTAAGTTATCTGCACATTGAAAGCCATTCTGAGCTATAGCAAGGTCCTATGGGGTGCTAATTAACTTGGCACCCCAAAGAAAAATAAAAGAAGTTTTGGCACCATTTCAAAAGGAAATGTTTCCACTCAGGAATACTTATTGCTAGCACAATTGGGACATATTTGGGAGATTTTTCTTTTTCTCCTTGTTACTACTTCCTGGAATAAATAACAGCACGAACATGTATGTTCTCTCATTTTCAGTTCAACAGTCACGGGGCTGCAGACCCTGCCGACACGAAAGGAAAGAATTCACCTTCTGTCAGCAATACAGACATTGCTGCATCGGACACAGGGTTGAAAACTAACAGCCAAGGGAGCCCAAACCAGTGGGAAAAATGTCCTATGGTTCCTTAGGTTTTAGCACTCTAAAAGTTACACACACACACACACACACACACACACAGAGAGAGAGAGAGAGAGAGAGAGAGAGAGAGAGAGAGAGAGAGAAAGAGAGAGAGAGAGAAAGAGAGAGAGAGAGAGAGATCCATGAGGAAAAACTTTCAGAGTCTAAGAAGATCCTTGACTTCATTAGGACTGAGGGTTATTTTTTTAAAATCTGTTTCTAAAGTATACACTGAGGGGGCTCCATGGTAAGAGTACACACTGCTCTTCCAGAGGACCCCAGTTCAGCTCCCAGCACCCATGTCTAGTAGCTCACAACCACCTGTAACTCTAGCTCAGGGGGCCCCAGTGTATATACTCTCTTAGACTTTATGGGTACCTATACTCACACACACACACACACACACACACACACACACACGCACACACATTCTTAGATAAGAATTTAAACCACTTCAAAATGAATATATGGAAAGAATAGTTGGAAAGTAAACCCCGTGAGAAGAAGGCTTGTTTTGCCAATAATATAGACATGTCTCTAGAGTCCAGTACTTGACACACAGTAGGCCTTCAAGCATCCTTGTTTAGAATACTTAGTGGGCACTTACTGAGAATTAATTGAAGGGCTTACCTATTACCTACATCAATGCACTTAGTTTTCCCCACTGCCTTGCACCATATTTAGAGGGATTTTAAGTAAGTATTTTGCAAGAACTCAAACAACTTCTGTTCTCGAGGAAAGAGATTCAAACCCAGGAAGTCCGGTGTCAGAGCTGGCACTTGAAGCCAGAGAGGACCCGTCTGTGACAGATGTTCCAGTTATAAACTGCTATGTAACAAAGTGCCCCCAAATAATCCAGAGATTAAGATAGCCATTCTGTTTTGAAGTTTTGTGTGACTAAAAATCAGAAAGGGCTCAGCTAGGTAGTTTGTATATGCTGTGCATGGCCTTTGGTGGGGGCAGCCTGGGGCTGAAAGATCTACTGCCCATAGGTCCTCTTCATTGTCATGTCTGGAGAGTGGCTGGAAGGGTGGACACATAAGATGCTCTTTTCTCAAGGTCTTGGGCCTGTGCTGGGGACATGTGAGCTCCTGGAATACTTGACTCAAGAGACTGGAAACAGAAGCCACCTTAGTCTGGGCTAGAAACTGCTACAAACTGTCACTGCTGCGTTGATCTGGAACAGCTGGATAGTTTGTCCCCTCAGAGACCCCGCCCTTCAGCAGGAAGTGTGTCAGAGAAGCTGTGGTCAGCTACCATGCACCTACTTCACTTAATTTGTATCAAGAATCCATCGTTCAGAATCTGAGTTCTAGAAGAACACCCGCTGTGGTCTGGGTCTGAACGGCCCTCCAGAGTTCTTGAGCTGAGTCTTGAGCCTCATCTGGTGATATCACTGGTGGTAGGAACTCTAGGTATTGGAGGAGGTCAGTTGCTTCCTACTTCCTGCATTTCCTAGAAGGGAGTAATGGTATACCTTATCTCTGTGTTCTGTGAGTCTCTGTGTGTTTGTTTCTGTTTCTGTCTCTCTGTATTTCTGTCTCTGTATCTCTGTGTCTCTGTCTCTCTCTTTTTTACTTTCAGTCTTCCTCCAGACACTACGAGGTAAGCAACTTCACTCCAATATACCCTTCCCAGATGATGTTCAGCCTCACCTCAGGACCAAAGGACCATGGGACCATGTAATGAAGTCTACATAAACATGAGTTCAAATAACTCTTTCCTCTCTTAACCTCTCAGAGGTGCTGTCACTGCAAGGGAAAGTCGAGGAGCATGGCACTCTCGTTAAGGCCTCCACACGTGAGAACACCTTCATCGTTTGACAAGACTTTACCATCATGGAACTTGAAAAGGCATTTCTTCATCTTAGTACAAATATCTGCCACCAAGCTTTAATTACTTGGGTGGGGGAGGTCTCTTCAGTCATTTCTATGTGCATTTTATGCTTCCAGATGTTCTATTGTAGCTCAGGAGGAAACGTTTCTAATTATCATAAAATTTACATGCTCATACATTTCACTGAGAGACTTCCTCATTCTAGGTGACAATAAACAATTCAGTAATTTGGAGGAAGAATGTCACAGAAATGAGTGTGAAATGTCTTCTCCTGTCTTCTCCAGGAGACCAGAAGCTTCAGGTGGCTCAGCAGAGAAAGCCCCAAGTCCTGCGCTTCTTTCAGCCCACATCTTGAGAAACCTGCTCAACCTGTGGGGAGCTGTGTCTCGCTGTGTGCCGAGCAGAAGACTGCTGTGGATGGGGTCTTCGATCTCTTATCTTTTTTCTAGTCCCAGTTCTGCTAATAACTGATTCAATAATCAATACCAAAAAGAATCTCACGTGTTTAGTTAGAATGACAGCATGAGGATCTAGACAAAGAGAGCTGTATCAACAGCCGGTGTTCTCCAACTCTCTTGCAGTGCTAATGGAGTCACACAGCTGCAACTGACCATGAACAGATGTAGCAACATCACCTCAAGGCCAGGAGGGATGGGGATGTAGGTCCTGCCCAAACTCACAGCTTTTCTTCCCCAGCTATAGCCTCTTACCTTTTCCTATAATTAAGAAATGCCCCGGTATAGCTATAAGACCCTATCAATATATTTTTATGTAACTATGTTTTGACTGTTAAAGCTTTTGTAAGTAAAATCTAAAATTCTGACATTGGTGTTCTGTGTTCCATAGTCCAATTGACATGAGGAAGAAGAGTAATTAGATTTAAATTGATTGAAAAGAAACCAGACAACTTTTTCCTGTTGGTTCCATGCTCACTGAACTCGAGGTCCATCTGTGCTGCTTGTTTGATTGTTTGATTGATTGGTATTAAGTAGGCTCAGGTTCTATAGCTTCCACGTCAATGCATTTGAAATGACAGAATTAGAACCAAATATCTGGGGCTTGTTTGATTTGATCAAAGTTCAGGGTTCAATACTGGCGGTTTCTTCATATTCAATCCTAAAATCTACCTGAACATTGTCTCAGGGCCTCAAGTCTTGGTCACTGCTGGCATAATCAAGTTTGTTTTCCCGGGGTTTGTTAGGTGTTAATGGTTGACATGTTTAAATTCTGTTATGTTTGGTCAGAACACGCATCACCCTCCTGAAGATGTCTAAGTTGTAAGCACTTTCTCTTCAAAGGGCGAGTGACATTTGCTACTTGTGGTCCTCGTGAATTCCAGCACATGAACGTAGTGAATAAGGCAAATGAACCTCTTCTCATGAAACAGTCAACTTCCTTCCTGTGTGTCCAGAGTGTTCTAAGAGAGGTAGACATCTACCTGAAATAATAATAATAATAAAAAAAACCATAAGAGAAGCAACATCTGCAAAGGCTCTGCCTATATAAAAGAATAAAAAGTGGAGAAAATTGAAGCTGCCAGAGAGAATCTGGATGTAGACATCCTTCTATAACATGTTGTAAAGTTGGGTTAGGGCTTCCAAAACAAAATGCCTTTGCCTGCTGTCCCCAGGGGAAAACCGATGTCTTTCCTGGCTTCTGTGACAGAATATTTTAAAAAGCAATTTAGCTCTTGCTCTGGCTCCCAGTTCAAGATCCCAGTCTAACATGGTGGAGAAGTCACAGTAGGAGCAGCTAACTTCCTTACACCCACAGTCAAAAAAGGAGAATGGTGAATGCTTGTGCTCAGCTCACTTTCTCCTTTTTATACAATCCAGATCCCAGCCCAGGGAATGGTGACCCCCACAGTGGACAGTCTTTCTCACCTCAATTAACCTACGCAAGATAATCCCCCACAGGCATGGCCAGAAGCCCACCTCCCAAGTGACAATGACCCCACTCAGCCTTTCTCTAGCCTTGTTTTTGCGTATGGAAGGAGACTCACGTGCATTTGGGAAATCCCATAGCTTGCCAGAAAAAAGCAATGTAAGCAATGAGACATGATAAGACAGAAAAAGAGATGGTAGGAAAAGAGGTGAATAAATAGACAAGTAACTCATTATCTTTTAAGATACTAGCAAGCTGCTTGTAACTTTGAAACAGGAACTGGATGTTACAAAAAATGAATAACTCAAGAACATAAACAAACAAAGGTGGAGAAAATCTTTTAGAACTTAGAACAAAATAGCCAGCAGGGGCAGGGAAAGGATCCACAAGGGAAGGACATCTATGCAACATCTGTGCTCATAAATAAAAGGGATCTGGAAAGATAACTGCTCAGCTGCTGAAATAGTTGCCTCTGGGGAGTCCAGTAAACGGACAAAATGAAATTCCTTTTTGTTATATAATTCTGTAACATTTGATGAGTGTAAATTTAATCCATACGATAATTTTTACTCTCATCAAACAGTTTTTAGGAATGTGACAACAAATGAACCTACCCTCAGGATGCAGAGCACAGTGGTGACCCTCTAAGAACTCATGTCCCTTTTTCTCTCTGGTGGATCTTTCTGAGGATTTCCTTAGACTGAACTGATTCGAACTACGGCTTCTCACAGTGAAGTTTTGCCTAAGTATCTCTCTGGAATTAGAATATAATAAGAAGCATACAGCTGGTCTCTGCCCCAGTTCCTCGCATCGGAAGCTAAAATTGCTAATCGAACCTTTCATTCTCTTATATGATGCTAAGTCTGGTTTGTGACACAGACTTCCAGGGTCCCTTGGGACTTTCAGGAGCTAGGACTGCCTTTTGTTCTGATGAGGTGGCTCTCAGTGGGATCCTTTCTGGGAGCGGACCACCAGAAAGAGTATGCTGGAAAGGGACGTCTTAGCCTCAGCCCTCATCCTCCTAAAGGATGAGGATGGAGAGGGAATTGAGAATCAACCATGTCTTAGAGATGAGGCCTCCATAAAACCCCTCATCAGAGAGCTTCCCAGATGTTGATCACGGAAAGGATGAGAAGAAGGCACACTCAGAGCAGACATGGAAGTTCTGCAGCCCATCCCCCTCACCAATACCCTGTATCTATCCTTTGTCTGCTTGTTCATTTATATACTTTTTAATGAATCAGTGCATATAAGTAAATTCTTTTCTGAGTTCTATGAGTTACCCTATCAAACAATCTAACTTGAGAAGGGAGTCATAGGAATCCTTAATAAATAGATAATTAGAAGTTCTGGAAGTTCATGAATTAGGGGCAGTCTTACGATACTCAACCCTCCTTGACCTGTATGATCCTATGCTAATTCAAGATTATACTAAACTCAAGATAGGTAACGACAGAACTGAACTAAATCATGGGACACCAAAAGTTAGAAAACTCTATACCAAGTCCTGTCCATGCTATCTACAGTTTAAAGTCTGATCTTGCCTGAGCTAGATAGTACTGAGCCTTGGAGGCAGCATCCTCTCCAGGGAGATAGTGGCATTGCTCATCAATATCTATTGGAGCAGCTACCTGGCTTCATATATTTTCATAGCATCTTAGTAGATGCTTGATAATCCAAATCTAAAATGAAAGGCTCTGGGCAGCTGGATTGCTTCCACAGAAAGAAGGTGAGTTCTTGATGTTCTGAGGGCTGGGAGGATAAGATACAGCTGCATCGTTCCCAGGGAAGCCACCTTCCTGGCTGGGAGATGGACACCTTCCGGCTGTACCCCCACATGACAGAGACAGCAGCTGTAATCTTCCCTTCTAAGGGCACGAATTAATCCCTCCATGGGAGCTCCACCTTCGTGTCCTCCTTTAAACCCAATCACCTCCCGAAGACCCTACTGCTGGGCCAGCCCACGGAACACGGATCTGATTTCCAGGTGTGCTAGAAGACTGAGCGAAGCTTGCACATGCCCAGAATTGGAACTCTGCAGAGTTAGAGCTCAGCCAACCAAATCGGCACGTGTAAAAACAATTCTAGCTTGAGGGAGATCAAGCTCCTAGCTGGACCACAAAACCACCGAGCTCCCTTTGCATGGCCCGCATAGTCAGTCACCTAACATTCCGAGAGCCATGCAACAGGTTCCCAAGGCCACGCTGTCCTGAGATGCCCCCTCTGAAGATGCTGAGCTTTCGTTTACTCCTGAGCCGATTCAATAAAGTGCAGTAACCATTATAATAAATGTAGATGTCACTAATTACAACCCTAGGCTTTAAGTGCAACACTCGCGTCTCAAGTGGCCTTTAAAACTGAGTAAAATCACCACCGATTCAAATTTAATTAAAACTATCAGTTTAATTTAGTTTGCTTTTACAATAAAAACTATACTAACCCATCAACTGCCTTCAGAACCTCCCATTACTGAGAGCACCCAGCAGCCTGCAGGCCTTCGCTTTGGTAAGCAGGGCCATCATCCCTTTGCCTTGTTCTACAATGACTGTCAAGTTGTTTGGGATCCAATAAGTGACTGGTTTTGTGTTGTAGAACGTGAAGTTCTTAGACTCACTCTGGTAACTCACCATGGTATTAGTTATTGAGTGGCTGAGACAAAACACTCTGGCAAAGCAACTTAAGGTCGAAAGGGTTTCTTTTGGCTCACACTTTGAGGGTACAGCCCTCCGTGGTGGGAAAGTCACGGCAGCAGGAGGAGAAGCATGGTGGCAGAAGCATAGGGCTGGCACGTCCCATCGGATCAGCAGTCAAGACAGTAAACAGGAAGTGAGGCTCCACTCTAAAGCCTGAGCGGTGTCACTCAATGACCCACTTCCTCCTGCCAGTTTCCACTACCTAAAAGCTCTACAACCATCCCAGCACCACCACGTGGGAACCCAGAGTTCATAGGTTCAAACATCTGAGCCTCTGGAGGCTGCTCCCTCACACTCAAACCTCAACGTTGTACTGAGAATAGACTTTCGTCCAACTGCTGAAGCTTCAGGAAATTCATGCCCTAGGGGCCTCCTGAGGACTTGAGGACAGTGTCCATTCTTGGGTTGAACTCACATTTTCCAAGAAGGGTGTTTATGTTTGGGTGTGGCTTCAGCATGTTCCCCAATGGCTACTGTCCTGGACGTTTGGCTCTGGGTGTGAGATTGTTGAGGCAGGGTCTAGTGGGGGAGGTCTCTGGGGTGTGGAAGCTCCACCCTTATGCTCAGATGAGTGGAATCTAGGATTCACTTGTTGTAAGGCACTCAGTCATCTTGGGTTTTGCCTTCAGGAGCCATAGCAACTAGAGCAAAACAAAATGGTGCTCAGTAGGTCAATGGCAGTGGTGATAGAGCAATAGTGTCAATAGACACTTCCTAGGAGATGGAGAAAGGGAGGATCTGGAAACCTTCACCTGGGGATCCCTTCCCCCAGTTTCAAATGACTTCGGGGGATGCTAGAGTATATGGGACCTGGAAGGGTGATTAAAAATATAAGACTCCCTGATGCAGATTCCATTCATGCTGGGGTGGGGCGTGGAGGCAATGTAGGTGTCTGAGAGTCACCCGTGTTCCCTGATAACCCAGCATTCATGCTCTGTAAGAAAGCTCAGTGAAAGCACTGGCGTTGTCACATTGAATGTTAGTGAATTTGCTCTTTGGTCTGCCACTGGTGCCCATCTGGGGTGAATGGACATTTGATTGCATCTCCCTGGGAAAAGTTAACCTGGCTGGGTGGGTTGTTAGCGCGTGAGACCACTCCGTGTGGTTGGTTTTCATGTTTGCTTCCAGGCTCCTTTTCCTAACTCTCCTATGCTGAGTTAGAACCAGAAGGGTCTCACGAGGCTGTAGATACCATGTTGTGCAGACCCTCTGGCCACCAGCCTCCTGAGCCAAAGAAGGCTCTTTATAAAATACCTGGCCTCGGGTGTTCAGTTATAGCAACAGAAAATAGATTAATGCATTCAGCATGAATCTAAATGTGGGTCTCTGGGAACAAATGAGAACATCAGAGGTCTATCAATGCTGGCTTGACCTGTATCTAACCTTGCTTCTATAGAGGTGGTGGTTTGAACAAGCACTTCTTTCTTTCTTGGGGATTCATATTTATCATGTACAGCACGGGGAGACTGGAATAGATCCAGGCTTCCAAAACTGCTACTTTCATAATCATCGTCCTATCCAGGTATTACCTGACAAAACCTATAACTCATTCATACTAAATATAATAGATTCCCAAGGCACCATCTGCTCCAGCCCCATCTTAGACAATAATATTTATGAGTGCATGCAGTTTAATGTACGAGTTATATTTTCCTAAGAAGATTAAAGTAAACACACAACAACTAGAATCTCTTAAAATGCTTAGCTGACATTGTCTTGCATACTCCCAGTGGACTACATACCAATCTGAAGAGTTTTAGCCTTTCTAACCTCAGAGATCCCTTCCCCCTTTGGAAAGGGATTTTATCTCTCCACTCAGGTGAGCAAACACATGCATAAAAATGATGACCTGCAGGCTGTTCTGCCTCAGGAAAGATAGTTTGTGCTCAGAAGAGCACTGATCAGAAATGAAGTTTAAAGGGTTCTGCATTTTAGTTACAGATGAAAAGGTGCCTTCAGGGAAATGTGAGCAATCCACCCAAGATCAGCCCAAGAAAAGTGAACCCTGTAGGGTAGAAGAAGAGTAAACAGACTTGCTATCACTTTATAACCTTTTAAGCACACATGAGAGAGGAATCTAGAATGTGCTTGCATGGTGAGACCATCAGTGAGAGATAAGGGTTACTTGAACACAGCCCTGGGTTCTGCGTCAGTCCATCTGAAAACAAAATCACTACTGAATGACTACTTGGGTAGATAATAGATGTGGTGTGGATGTGCTGGGCAAAGGGGTGATGAGTCAAGTCCCCCTGGCTCAGAGTGGGATGGCACAAGGTTCTATTCCCCTGCTCAGGACAGTATACAATTTAACACTCAGGAATTCCTTTTCTTTAACTTTCTGTTTCATAATATCAAATTCCAGTAACAAAAAAAAAAAAACTTGAAAAGCAAAACAGCAGACAAATGACGCCAGGATTCCTTCTTAAGGGGAAAAAACTATAATATAAAAAAAAAAACCTCATGCATTAAAGTGAATGTTAACTGGAGTGTGGTCATCCAGAAGGGGACTGGTGGAGCTCTATGGATCATTAGAGAAGGCTGGGATTTATACAAAGGGGGAGGTGATTACTTCAGGTTGAGTTGAGAATCAGAGAAGCTCTCTCCTGGTGACATGAGTCAAGTCAGTATCTGACAACCCAGCAGCTCCAGACTCATTTGGACTGACTCACTTTCCACACTGGCATGGCTGCATGCGTGGAAGCATGAACCTGGAAATAGTATAACGTCCTCATAAAGAGAAGGCTTCTAGAGTGTTCTTTCTGCCTTAGTGCCATCCAGGAAGTGATAGAGCCAAGGAGGAGTCAGTAATAACCCATATGGCCAAAGAGGCTTACATGATCATGTGCAATGGCCACCTCACATGTGACAATGAAAGATCACCTTCCAGGGTCTGACACCACAAAGAGACAGGGCTCCTGATTTTTGTCTCTACTTCCAACTCAAGATAAACCAGAGAAAGTCAGATTGTGCTACTGTTCTTGTTTCCTCTCTGCTGGTGTGATAAAATACCAACAGAAAGTTACCCATGGAAATACAAGCATGATTGGTTTACAATTCCAGGTTACAATCCATTCTTATGGTAAAGTCTGGGTAGCAACCTAAAGCATCGTGTCCACAGTCAAGGGCACTAAACGAATACGTGCATGGATGCTTGCTTGTGTGCACCTCATCTGGCTTCCTTCTCTCTTATACTATTCAAGACCCTCCCCATCGAAGGAATGGTGCTGCCCACATGGACTGGGTCCTCTACATCAGCTAACATTCAAGACAATCCCTCATAGCATGTCCACAGGCCAACCTGATCTAGGCAACTCCTCATTAAGACTCTCTTATCAGATGATTCTAGACAGGGTTGCCAGTTAAAACTACCCAGCATACCTATCATTCAGTGACATAGGATGCTCTGCTTCTGTGGCTTTCCCCCCATACTCTAATCAGGGCACACATGAAGTCTCCCTTTTCTTCTTCTTTTCATTCCTGTGGATCTTTTCCACGTCCCTGCCTTCCTTTGAGTCTACTGTAAACAAAACATTATGTATGATTCTCTTGCAATACAACAAAACATGAAGAAGGACCTTTGAATTTTGTTCTCACTGGAGCATGCTTTGTTTATTTCTTCATCCTCTTTCTATTTTGAATCACCCTAAGTTTTGACTCACATGAACCTAAATATTCTGGCTTACTTGAGATGTTGACTGTATGCCTTTGAACTGCACCTATCAGATTGACAAATAATTTTCTCCTGGCCATTTTTCTCAGGACAATCAACACAACCCATAAGCTTGCACACATACATTTTCTCAGCTAGAATGACCTTGAGTCATTGATGTCCTCATTCCATATATGTTCAAGGCTTCTACCCCAGTGGAACGTGAAGCCTGCATTCAGCTTATGGGACATCGGGTTAGAAACAAGTGGAGGCAGGTTCTTATCAAAAAACTATTACATGAGGACATTGTTACTATTGCCCAATGACCTCCCAAGATGAATGACTTCTAGACTCAATAGATAAACCACCTAATAAGTTTGAGACTTTTGGGCAGATATTCATAAGCTATGACTGACTTTTGTAAATAAAATCCTGCGGCACACACACACTCTTACCTATTCTCATAGATGCCTTCCTTATCCTGTAATAGTGTTGAATAGGAGAAACAAAGCTAGTTTGGCCTGCAAAGAATAAGACCCTATGAAAGACTATCGGATAAAAGACTAGCCTCATGCAGATGTTTTTCAGGGCCTCATTAGTTGTTTCATGAGTTCCAATCACTAAGTGACCCAAGTCATTAGGTCATTTGACAGATATTACTTCAGATACAGATGATAATATATACATTACTTAGATAGCAAGCTGAATATCCACGTACAGGTAAAATGGTATTCCTGCCTTTGAGGAACCTCCGGATCAGCCGAACAGATGGAACAGTAGTGGTGGGCAATGAGAAGTATGTGTCCCTGGAGACTCAAAGTCAAAGATACAAGGTCAATAGCAAGGCATGAGTTGAGGAGTCAACAGAAAAAACCACCCAGTCACTGTGTGGTGTTATTTCCCTGACCTTCTACTACGGGGACACACTCATTACATTTCCTTGTCCTGTTCTATACCATGGGAGTCCAGGCAGCTAGCCTCTCTCAGGTTCTTTTGCTTTCAGCATGAAGTTGATTTTGGCCCATGAGAGGACGTATTAGGAGGCTGAGAAGAGAGATAAGCCAGAGTATTTCCTCTCTATTTCACCCTACTCGTAGTGTCTCCACGGATATGGCACCTTCAAGATGTTTCTACCTCACATATCCAGCAATCAAGGTGTTGCCATGGTGTGTGTGTGTGTGTGTGTGTGTGTGTGTGTGTGTGTGTTTCTCTCTCTCTTTCTTTCTCTCCCTGTCAGTCTCTCTGTGTTTGTGCACACAAGCGTGTGTGGCATCCATGCCAGGGTGTATATATGGAAATCAGAAGACTACTTTTTCAGGAGACGGTTCTCACCTCCACCTTGTTGAGGCAGGGTCTCTCTTAATTGTTTTGAACACTGACCCGCATATGCCAGCATAGCGAGCCCATGAGTTTCTGACCTACTTTCCTATCTCTGTCTCCAATGTCACTGAGGGAGTGCTAGGAGTATACATGCATGTCACCACCTTGGACCCTTTTCTTATGTGAGTCCCAGGCATCAAACTCAGGCTTGCACAGCTAGCCTTTTACCTCCCCAGCCTTATCCTGGGGCTGTAAGAGGCTTTTTTTTTAATTATTAATTGCCTCCTAGGGAATTCACTCACCATCCACTGGACATTTTCATGACAATGCCTGTACCTCAGTCAGTAACACCCTTCTGTTTAAAACTCTTTGGACTTCCATTTGGACATCTGTTTCTTGCTGGGACCTTGACCTCTGTGCCTATCATCTCTCTGGTGTTTCAGTAGCTCAGTTAGTCAATTGACCTAGCATCTCACTCCCAACAGAAGGTCAATACGCATTCCCTAACACACGCACAAGCACTACTGTATCAGGTCATTTAAAATCTGATATTTATGCTCATAAACTGGCCCAGTTTGATAGTGTAGTTTAAGGGTAAAAAGCTCTTTCTGAGAGCAGCTAAAGTTTACGTAAGGCCTTCCATCCCTGGGAGCGGATGAGTGTCATTAGAAGCCTGCTCTTGAGATTGCAGTGTTCCTAAACATTATTGCTGCACAGCCGACAGTTATAATGAGCAAGGCGCTCGCTGCCCACCAACGAGTGGCACTGGCCCCTTTGTTCTCTTCTCTTTATTGTTTTCACCCCTTTAGTGGAGATGGTTTTAATATGTCCAATTTCTGAGCAAATTCTCCCAGCTCATCTTCCGAACTCTGAAATCCCACTTGGGCTCCCACTGGGTTGGGTTTGTTTATAAGGGTCACACAAGGTTTCTTTAAGCTAAATCAAGCCGGGTAGCATTTTTGTGTCTGAACTTTTCTATCAGCAATATCCATAGTGAGACAGCACAGGTTTTAAATCATCTGTAGGAGATGGAGCTCGGCATACAGGCTCACCCTAAGGACCTTCCTTGCCTGTCTTTTCATTTCATTTTATTTTCTTATGCTGAGTGACATAAAGGGTGTGAAGTTCTTTGTGAGCCATAAAGACCTAATGTGGGGGCCACGACAATGGTCTAGCAGGCTGAGGATATCCTGTCTTCCTAAGTTTATGTGATTTCCCTACTTTTAAATTCATCATTTAATTCATCATCAAATTCTAAAAGGGACCAGAACTTTTTCTCCCAAGGTTTCTTTTTTGTTTGTGGCAGAATAGAATCTAATTAATAATAAAGGTGTTCATTCATTTACTTATTTACAAAGACTTATTAAGTACCTGATGCTGAGAATAGAAGGTTATGTAAGAACAATTAGTTTTAAGAAGTAGACACTTGCTCACTTCTTCCTCTGTCCTGGGTATCTGTAATGAAGGCCTTTCATTTCAACCTAACACAATCTAGAATCCCTTGAGCAGAGATTCTCAGTAAGGCACTGTCTACATTGGGTTGGCCTACAGGTGTATCTGTAGGGATTGTCTTAATTAAATTAACTGATGGGGAACGACCCAGCCCACTGTGGGTAGCACCACTCCCTGGGAAGGCGGTCCTGAACTGCAGTGAAGAAATCGAGCCGAATACAAGCCAAAGAACAACATGCATGGATTGATTTCTCTCTGCTCTTGACTGCAGAGGTATCAAGTACTCTGAGCCTGCGCCCCTGCGCCAGCTCTGCTGTGATGGGCTGTGCTGGGGCTGTAAGCTGCGTAAGCTCCTTCTCCCCAGACTCACATTTTATCAGGATGTTTTATCGTAGCAACGGCAGCAAGGCTAAGGTAGCACCACACTAAATACTGCACACACTTGATCTCAATGAGTTTTGCCGCTCACTAAGTCAATTACGTTATCTACCATTTACAAGTAACACGCAGGAGCAGCAATCTCACGAGTATTTATTGAGCATGGGTGCTATGTCAGGCAGTGACCAAAATGCTTCGCAAGAATCTCACTTAATGCTCAAAATGTTTCCCGACTCAAAATTATCCCTTTTCCCAGATCACAATGAATATTTTGATTGGTAAGATTATAACACGTAATGGTCATTTCCAGTTTACCAGGTATAAGGATTACATGCTTTGGGTAGTGATTTCATTAAACTCTTACAACTAACACATGTAGAGCTACATGTCTCCTTACATTATTCATAAGGAAAATGAAGATGAGGAGGTGGACCATCATCACAGTGGGACACATATTGAACTGATGTGTCCAAGCAAAAACACCAGTGGGTATAATTAAAAGAGACAAGACGATGGCCCGCATAAAAACATCTTTTTTTCAGCTGTTTCATCAAGGTGGACACTAACAAGGGAAGCCTCCAGAGAAAGGCTTGCTGCTCATGAAGTATCCTCCCCACAGTGAGTATATGCCCTGACAGAATAAGAGCCCTATTAGGGTCAACAAGTAGGACCAGAACCAAAGGCCCAAAAGTGAGAGGCCCCAGAAGAAAGTCAGGTGATCAAGGTTATCGCTACAGTGCAAAACTTTAAGTAAAAACTAATGCAAAATACCCGCAATACACAAAGAAGATGCCAAAAATTTAAAGCAGGCAACTGGAGCTCTATAATAGGCCTGAGAAGGCGTGAGTTAAATTTGCTTCCAGCAGCAGTCAATGGTTTGAAGACTTCCCGGCACCTCCTCTCCCCACCTCTGCATCTCCTGTGGACTCCCCATTATTCTTTAGCAGCACAGTTGCCTGCCCATCAGCTAGAAGTAACCCATGAAAATCAATTCCAGAACATTCGGTGTTTACTGAGATTCAGAAAGCTTCTAGGTCCTGGGGTCCCTCAACAGCTTGGAGTGAAAATATCCCCCAAGAAAAGCTGCCAAAACTTACATAGGATGCACAGCTGGGTTTGAATTGCAGATAAATAGCGAAAAAGAAAAATCATCGGTATGTGTATTTGTCATGCACAATTTGGATACACTTATGCTAAAAATAAAATTTTGCATATCTGGAATTCAAATTGAACTGAATGTCCAATATTTTTATTTGCTAAAGTTGAAAAACATCCCTTTTCAGTACATTCCCAGAAAGGCATTGGATAATATATCCCAAAGTAATTAGGAAAAAGAATGGCAATGCCAGGATAGGAAGCTACTGGAGGAACCCACTTCTTGACTCTTTCTCTGTTGCGGCATATGATGCTTTTCTAAAGTAAACTGTGTGCTGCATCTGGGTCAGTCTCCCACTGAGACTCTCAAGCAGCACTGGGTTGATATCATAAGTAAGACATTTTCCCTTTTCTTTTGCACTTGTTGGATTCTGCAAAGCTGCTTCTGAGCAGTTGGCTGCTCAGCTTCTCTGGCATTCAGAGTCTCAGCTCTACACAAACCCTTGAGCCTAGGCGCTATCATTCCAAACATCTCTGGCCACCACGGCAATGGGAGAATCTGTGTTCCACTGCTATGAAAAAAGATTTCCCTGGTTTGTGGGCCCTTCTCTCACAGGTATTTGTTTTCCCTAATTCCTTTGTATCTATAGTTGTGCGACCAAAGATCAGGCAATGAGATGTGCTTTCACTAGAATTTTAATCCAGAGCTGAAGCAAGAGGCTAGGGAGATTGAGTGATGGATTTCGATCGACAGATGAGCCCTATCCATACTGGTCTCCTGAACCAGCAAGGGCTCTGTCAACAGTAGAAGGATTCAAGGACCACATCCAGTGGAACCAGCAGGGCAAGCTGTAGCTCTGAACTCAGAGGTAGGGGAGTCAGTAACGATGTCAGAACTTAGTCCTTCGGTAGGATTACTATGATCCTGGCTGCTCACATTTCTGCCCAGTTGTCCGACCTTTTGGGAAATTCTACCCAATGCTCTTCAGGTAATTGAGTCTCTGGATGCAAGTTTCTGTTGTTTCAAGAGCGTAGAAAGACAGAACTCTGGTGTTGGAGAATTGTCTGTATTCTGTCAATCATGATTTAAATAAACGCTGATTGGCCAGTAGCCAGGATGTACAGGTGGGACAACCAGACAGGAAGTAGAGGCAGAGCAAGGAGAATAGGAGAATTATGGGAAGCAGGAAGCTCTCTCGGCATTCCTGTCCGGACCACCGAAGAAGCAGGATGTGACCTGCCATGCTGAGAAAGGTACTGAGCCATGTGGCTAACATACATAAGAATAACAGGTTAATATAAGTTACAAGACTTAATAAGAAGCCTGAGCTAATGGGCCAATCAGTTTATAACCTAAAGTAGATTCTCTGCGTGATTTTCCTTGGGACCTAAATGGCTGGGGACCTGGTGGGAGGACAGAAACCCCAATAAGCAGGCCCCTCATGCTACAGAACTCCTTGACTCTTGAGCAAGCAGAATAATGCTCCACGTTTGGAAATTCATCATTCACTGGCCAAGAAGAGGGAGAGCTAGGAATGCACTCTGCGGAAGATAATTCTTTACTGCTTCTTCAGGTTGGGGACTGTGAGGGCATCACACCATGTTGGCCAGCCGATGACTAGAGGCTATGTCCTGTCACTCATCTTTGCAGCCACTGCCCTTTCTCTTAAAGAAGGTTGGACTAGGCTTCTTTCTACGCATGCTCTTCTGCAAACGGTCCTCCGAGCCACCAGAATGGAGCAAAGGTGAGGGACGGTAACATGATTTGTTTGGCTTTTTTGTTTGTTTGCTTGTTTTGCTTTGCTTTTTACTTTGGAACTCCTCTTATATTTTTATTAATAAAATGTATTCCTTTGATAATTTCATAGACATCTATGGTCCATTCTCATTACTTTTACACACCCCACCTCCTCTTGTCTCCTTCCCACCTCTGTCAAACTCTCTCCTTCCTGATACTAAAGTGGAGAGCACTTGAGGAATAAGCCTAACATCCACTTCTTTCCTCTATATGTGCGTGCACAAGTGTGAGCACCTACACACATGTGCATGAACACATACTTACACACATGTGCAATAATCACAGAAAAGCAAAGAAAATAGGCAGAATTTTAAACAATTTTAAAAATCACCCCTTGAAACACGTGCACAGGGACATATAGGAACTTTGCACCATCTTGAAAAGTTTGTGACACCCAAATATGGTGGAGAATACCTGCTAATACCAGCACTTGGGAGGTAGAAATGGGATGATCAGAAGTTCAGTGTCATCCATGGTAAGTTTGAGGCCAACCTGGGCTTCTATGAGACTAGACTCTGTCTCATAGAATTACTCTACAGTAATTTAATGGAATACAGAAGGATAAGGTGGTATGGGATGAGACAGAATAGATAGGATGGGATAGGATGGGATGGGATGGGATGAAGAGGATGTGATATTGAGTTGGATGGGATGGAATGGGGTAGACAAGATTAGAACAACATAAAGTGAAAGGCTCTGAGTTCAAACATAATGAGATAGCACAGAACACAATGTCCACTAATTAAAGAGGATTGCCCAGAACTTGGTAAAAATTGAATAAAGAGACAAAGAAACACAGAGAAGAACAAATGTCTGGCATCTGATCTGCTTCAGTGTATTGTCTCCGTACTCAGAGTGCTCAGTGAAAACATTTGTCTGAATGCTCATCCGACTCTGGTCTCTGCAGACCACCACAGAGGGGGAAACCATCTGTATCTTGAAGGCCCTCAGTTCAGAGTATCTGGCACCAGGGTCATGCTGTTCTTTCAAGCAGCAAAGGACCTACGGTGTTCATCAGTGGAGTAAAGCTGTTCCCTACCAAGCTCTGCCTTCCTTGGAGGTGAGCAGACCCACCCATGCTCAGTCAGGCCTCCTGCAGATGCTGCACAGGAGACATGGGCAGGATGTGGTCTTTGAAATGAGATCTCATACAGAGCTAGGGTTTTGTTAATTCCATACACAGTCTTTAGAAGCACCACAACGAAAAGCCCAGATACTGCCTGATAGTTGACTGATCTCTTCAAAGAATACATAGGTACTTCCAATGAACATTTTTCTGATCGCACCCCAGGTCAGCTCTGGAGGAAAGGTCAGCTCCCAGGAGGAATGTTGGTCTACAAACCACAGACTCCTTGGAGACGTATCTTGAGATGATAGATTGTGAGCCTGGAACTCAAGGAGGGAAGCTGAGCCCAAGTAGGCTGATCTATTTAAAGGAGCTGATGGGAAAAGGAAGTTCTCCAGGGGATTATGAGAACCTACATCTTAGGACCACAGGCATCTGTCTCACCAGCAGTCCTTGCCTTAGGTTTATCCTTCTCATAGCCCACTTGATAAAATCCAAATTTGTCGAAGGAATATGCTAAGGACCAGCTACAATTCAGAATGCAGAATTTCAGCTCAGAGGATTGTGTTGATGTGGTCATTAGAGTGATCATGATAGCACACATGAGTCTGTGTGTCAGGCTGTAGGACAGGCTAGTAAGGTTACTCAGCAAGTAAACGTGCTTGTTGTCCAAGCCTGGACCCCAGTGGAAGGAGAGTATTGATGCTTGAAAACTGACCTCTGACTTCCACGTGTACACTGTGGCATCACACATGTGAGGGCACATGTGCATATGCACACACGTGCACACACACACACACACACACACACACACAGGTTCTCATGCCCGTGCAGGAGGAACTTTACCCAGTTAGCCATCTCCCCATCCTGACACTTGCAACTTTAAAGAATGTTTGTATAAACACAGAAAAAGTTCTGGAAGAATGCCCAGTGGACTCAGTGGCTATCTACATCCCTTGCCCACAGGGAGTAGGAAATTACATTATTCTATATAGCTTTAGGGGAATTCTTATATAATGATCACTGACATACAGCAAGTGCTTGCTAAATGCCTAGCACTGTGATGACATACTACAGCCCCAGCCGATGTGCACCACAACCCAGAAAAAGCACTCTTCTTCAAAGAGGGTGTTTAAAGGCCTGAGAGTAAAAGTTTCAGAGTTGTACCTGAACCTGGCTCTGACTCACTCAAGACTGAGTTCTGCCCAGTGGGTGTCTTCACAAAGAGCTGGTTTTTGCATTGTAAATAAGTAAATATTATATAAATAGATAGATAGATAGATAGAGTTCTTGTATGTTTTTTATTTTTATAAATATACATCTATATGATTCACTTATATTGCTCACAAAATTTAAAGAATGAATTTTAACCCAAAACAATAAAAGACAAAATCTGGAAAGAGGAAAAAATTAAGGGGAAATCCCAATCTCTCTCTCTCTCTCTCTCTCTCTCTCTCCCTTTGTTCCCCTCCCTCCACCTGCCTATCTCATTTCTCTCTTCTCTCCCATTTAATTTTGCATTTTCCCAAAGCCAGGCTACCACCGGTCTGGAAGGTGACCCAGGAAAGGAGGAAGAGTCAAGACTAGGAAACGTATTTGAGGAAGCGCTGACAAAGCAGGGTTTCTTCTAGCTGTCCTCGAGACTGCGAGGTGTCTTCAGAACTGGTCACCAAAGCCACAGTGGCAGCGAACTCTCTGCTAGCTCCTGCCCCTACTTTGTGGGAGGTCCCCCACCCACCTTATGTTTCTTCCCGTACAGGAAGAGCTTGAGGTGGGCTTCCTTCACTGTGACTTGTGACCTGCAGCTGAAATCAAGCCAGGAAGGACACCAAAGGAATCTGTCTCTACACTACTTGAAATTGCATGGAGGGAAGATTTTGAGGTCATTTTTTGGTTTTTCAATACTGCTTTTTCTAAGGAAAAAAAAATACAAGAAAGACCACAAACCATTCTTTTCAATCGCTGATATACACTTCTGGGGGAACCGCCTGGGAGGAACTGGGACATCCCTTACCCCCACAGTTACCCGAAGGGCCAGCTATGAGGAAGAACCTGACTCCTCCCTTTCACCCGCTGAGAACAAACCCTGTGAGTTCAGGGAAAGGGATGCTCAGAGAAAGGCGATGCAGGCAAAATGGCTCATCAAGATCTGCTGCCAAGTCCAACAGCCTGAGTTCGACTCCCAGACCCCACATGATGGAAGAGCAGACTTGACTCCTACAAGGTGTCCTCTGGCCTCCATATGCATTCTCTCTCTCTCTCTCTCTCTCTCTCTCTCTCTCTCTCTCTCTATCTATCTATCTCTAACACACACTATACATAATAAATAAATAATGTAATTAAGGATTTAAGTTTAAAGTAAAGCAAATTGTAAGGAAGAATTTAGCATCAATTGCAACTGAACTTTCAACTCTGTTCCTCCTAGCAGCTGGGTAAGCAGTGGGCGAGTTTTCGAGTCTTATTCATGCGCAGACAGGAGAGGAGGTGAGGAGACAATCCAGAGATGAAGAACCGCAAATTATGGGAAGAATGCTAACTGTCAATAATCAGAATAATTCTCCTCTGCATAATGAACACAGCATCAGCACAGCTGCCAAGGAAGAAACAATAAACACCAAGTAAAAATAAAAACCTCTCTCTCTCTCTTTTTCATGCTACCTTACAAGGAAAAATCTGTACTGGAGCAAGGCTTTGTGGATAGTTCCTGGAGCCCGCAATCAAGACTTTCTTGAAATTACAGCTGGCATCTTGTGTCTCACATACTTCTTTTTCTCTGAATTATTATTTATACCTTGTAACGCTGTTTTGCCACCTGACTGCAAGTGCCATTTCTGGGACAACTCCCTGCACGCTGCCCATTGGTACCTCTCATCCTGTAGTGCTATCATCATGTCTGAGCATGTGGGTCTATGTTGTACGTGGATAAGGTTGTACGATATGTTGCCAGGGCCAGAGTCTCAAACTCACTGTGGGTTTCCTGTATGACATTGGTCACGATTAAGGAAAATGGACAATTTTCGGCTTCCGAATGAAATACCTGATGTTTGTTTCCAAGGTGACCGTGTGTCAAGCATTGGCAGTAGAGTCAGACAGCTTGGGCTTGAGTGTTTTTAAACTCCACCATCTATCAACCCTGACCTGGAAAGTAGTTCATCTCTGGAAGCCTCGATGTGCTTATCTAAAGAGTGGGAATAACAACATTCCCCCATGTTTGCTGTGGGAGTTAAAATGATTCACTCAATGGGGCAGAAAAGAAACGGGACGTCATGTATGGCTCCTAGTAGGGACATGGTCAGTGTCAGATATGGTAAGTGCTCTGATGTTGAGGAGTATTCTAGCTCCCTAATGAGTTTTCTCCTGCACAGCAGTGGTGGACTGCAGTTTCTTTGGCCAAGAGTCCCACCGCTTCTTACTAAGTGCCTATGTGCTAGGGAATTGTCCAGAGAGCCATGAAAGTCTGCATCCTTCAGGACTTTGGAGAGTACAGCAAGAGTTCAAAAATGCCCTAAGTATGTGCTTATCATTTCCCAGGTCAAAAACAGAAGTTTATCGTCTGGTTGGTTGTCTCCTTCTGCCCTTACACCCTCTAGGCAGAGACTAAAGTAGTAAGTGAGGAGTAGGACTGAAACGTGGAGACAAGGGAATTGTTCCCCTGGGGAAAAGGGACCCAGATTTCCCAGAGAGGCAGGGTGAGGCAAGGATGGAAGAAGATATAAATCCATAAAAATGAACTGGGGAAAAAAAGCTCATTTCTTGTTAAACGAATTTCAAACATCCACAATAAGGACAGAAGCTGGAAAGAAATGCCATGCCTTGTCGAACACAGACCTTCCTAGGTCAGAGGACTGCCCTGGTGGCATCACAGGAACCTGGGAAGACATTTGAATACCTTGTAAGACAGGGACAGAGAGCCCTCCAAATGGTCCATAGGTAAGAGTAGACAATGTGTAGGTTGGGATCTCTGAAACTGAATCCAGACATGGATTCTGTCACTTACAAGTCTGCAACTTAACACCAGTCACTTCTTCTCTTCCAGCCTCATTTGCTCATCTGTAAAACAAAGACCCACTAAGGGCAGGGCTGGAGGCGCTGCTGGGAGGAAGGGGGCTGGAGAGGTGGCTCAGTGGTTAAAAACGCACACTGCTCTTGGCCAGGACCTGAATTTGGTTCCCAGAACCCATACAGGGCAGTTCACAGCACCTGTAACTCCAGATCCAGGGAATCCAATGCCATCTTCTGGCCTCCATGGCCATAGTGTGCACCTTAAAGTCATACTTTAAGATATCAATAACTATTGCTTTTACTAATGACCATTCATGAATTTACTGCCTATTGGAAAAACCGAAAAAATTATATTGCCTACCCAAAACTAAGCTCAATGCCTAACTAAAGTATCTAACAATGGAATGGAATAAGACAGGTGGGCACGGGGAGAAGAAGGTCGTAACTGGGCTATAACTGCTGTGTTTGTAGGAAAGTACGGCAGCCTGTCGCTTACAGCCTACGGGTTCGCACAGTGCATGTTCTTCTAACGAGTTTAACTGTCTGGCTTCCTTTTCCAGAAGCCGATCAGATGGGAACAGAGAAATGCTGCAAGGAGACTCACCAGCAGCTCCAAGACAGGCGGGCTCGCCAACCCTCCCCCTTATCTCTTATCTCTTACACTCCCATCTTATATCCTCACTCCTTTCCACAAGCCTCCTATGCAGCGCCTATGATATGGTTTCACGCCACCCATTCATGTTAGCTGTTCCCCTCAAAATCTATTCCCACTTTCTTATAATCTCTTATATCAAAATCAAATGCAGTACTGCGTATGTCACTCAGCCAACAAAGACGTCATTGAGCCTGTGTTTGACAAGCTAGCTCCAGGCTATCAGGACCTGAGAGAAAGAGTCAGTGTATGAAGGAAGCAACTGGAAGACTTCAGGAACCTGACTGTGATGGTTGGCTCTATCTGCCAACTGAACACAGTCTAGACTAACCTGGGAAAAGTGAATCAGTAAGGGATTGTCTAGGTTGGCAGTGGCCGTGCCTATAAGGGATTTTCTTAATTGGTTAATTGAGGTGAGAAGACTCACCCTAATTATGGGCAGAACTATTTCGTGAGCTGGGGCCCTGAGTAGTACAAGCATGAAACACACACACACACACACACACACACACACACACACACAGAGCACCAAAAAACCATGAGCTGAGCACTAAGCATGCATGCGTTCCTTTCTCTGTGCTCTTGTCTGTGGGCATGATGTGATTAGCTGCTTCAAGTCCCTGCCTTGACGTCCCCACAGTGACGAGCCGTATTCTGGAATCATAAGTAAGAGAAAACCTTTCTCTCCTGAGTTGTTCTATGCTGGAGTATTTCCTCACAGCGACAGAAATGAGCCTAGGACAGGAGTTCTCATCCAGCCAATGCAGCCTGCATCTGCCAGTCATTAGAGCAGCCAATGTCCTGACCCAACTGACTTACGGGAGCTGGTTGGGTCATGGTATTTTGGTCCAATGAAGCTGGAGGGAAGAACAGATCTTTGATAAATAGGAGGAAGAAACATCTTGCAACTATGAGAGGCACCGGTGCCACCTGGGAAAGTCATCCCAGAAAGACCTAAGGAGCCTTGATGACACTATGATTGTCTAAACCCATTAGTCATAGAACATACTCAGATTCTTGAATTCTGTTAGAAATGAGCACACCCCTGAGGCAGCTTGATGGGATTTCATCAAAGCTGTTGGTGCCTTCCCACCAACCTGCTCCCCCTCAGTTCACTGACTGTACCTCCTGCCATGCCACTCACGCTCGGCAATGGTTCCTTTTCCAGAATAAAACTGAAGAGTTGGGGCCCCTAGCATCCCCTCTATGTCTCCATTAACTAACGTACTGGTGTTCCCTCAGTCCCCAAACCAAATCGTTCATGTCTGTATGTTTTGCCTGAGAATTCCTTCCCAAGGCCTCTCTGGGGTTAATTGTTCCATGGCCACATTCAAATAATCCTCTACTCTAACATGGTCACCGAACAGGCATTTGAGACATTGAACTTTTCTGGAAATGAGCAGACCTGCAAACATTTCTCTTAGAAGATGAAATACTGAGTGAAAACCAAGGTTCTGTGGTTCAACCAGGATGGGGATCACTGACAGGTGAGTACAGTCTATGGATGGGCCTTTTGTTTTGGTAAATGAGGACATTTGCTGAAGAAAAGTGAGTCTTAAGCTTGAGTAATGGTTCCCAAATACAACCACCTGAGAAACACTTCCCAAAGATTTATTTTTCTTTATGGATATATACATGTGAGTAATGTCACCTGTGTGCGGGTGTCTGCAGAGGCAGTAGAGGGCATCAAATCTCTGTTGCTGGTGTTCGAGGGAGTGGCAAGCTTCCTTAAGTGGGTGCCAAGAGCTGAACTTGGGTTGCCTGAAATAGCTGTAACACCCTTAACAACTAAGTTGTCTCTACAGCCTGGAAACATTCCACCATGTATCTGTCCAGATCCTACTCCAGAGCCACCAAAGCAATTTTCCGGAGGTTGTTCTTAGAAGTTACTATTAGGATGTATTTTGGCCACTTTCTGGCATAACACAGTTGTGTTTGGAGATAAGCAGGGATGGGTTATCCAGCTCTTTTAGGAAATAAGGAGTGTGTGAGGAGATCTGCTAAGTACCCTTCTAGGAAGCAAAGCTTCGAAATCTTGACTTTCAACCTCCTAAGAGAGACACAGACTAAGGCAATGTAATTATCACTGTGCAGGAGACAAGGTTATGATGGAACAGTGCCCACCCCCATGCACTTTTTTTGTTTTAGACGTCTGTGGTGGCTTGAATGAGAATGTCTCCCACAGGCTCAGGCATTTGAAGACTTGGTCCCCAGGAGGTGGAGATGTTTATGGATATTAAAGCAAGGTGCAGTGTTGTTGAAGCAGCATGCCATTGGGAATTGGGCTTTGAGAGTTCAGAGTCGCCTCACTTCTGCCTCAGTCCCTCCCGCCCCGCCCGCCCCCCCCCCCGCTTTGTGTTCGCAGGAAAGGGTACAGGCTTTCAGCTTCCCACTCCCGACACCATATGCATCACCCTGATGGGCTCCCCCTGGAACAATAAGCTCAAATCAATTCCTTCTTCTGCACATTGCCTTGGTCCATGCTCCAGTCCCACAGCAGTGGGGAAAACAGAAACAAGCCTAATGCGCCAACCTAGGACAGAACATTTGAAGATGAAGTTTTCCTAACCTCTTCCCATCACAAACTTTATGCTTCTTACATAAAGGGATGTTTTTGTCTCCTCATTGTTAATTTTTTTGTTCCTTTGAGTGACGATGGCCCACTGAGAGCACATTTTATAGAGATCCATAGAAGGAAGAGTGGCAGGGCAGAGAAGTGGCAAACTTCCTGGGAAGTCCAGGAAGGCGGACAAAGGAATGACATTTGGGTAGGGTTTTGTAGGCAGCCTAAGAGTGTGCTGCCTTGGACAAAGGAAGAAAGCAATTCAGGGGAGCTCCCTCCAGCATGTTTGTGAAGCAGGGTGTGTGTGTGTGTGTGTGTGTGTGTGTGTGTGTGTGTGTCTGTGTGTGTCTGTGTGTGTGTCTGTGTGTGTGTCTGTGTGTGTGTATATATATGCTGAGATCTCCAAGTCCATACAAGGAGCTGATTATTTAAAGTAGGAATTTTAGTCTAATTTTACTTACAAAATGGCTCTTAGGAAGAATCAAATTCTAGAACCCCGGGTGAGTTCAGGGGTAGGAACTTGGGGAGCAAGGGAGCAGAAGCAAAAAGAACATTGAGTCAGTAAATATGGATGTTTGGTTCCTTTCATTTTAGCTTGTGTCTCAGGTAGAAAGACTCCTGAGTATTAAATAATAGAGTACACGTAGGGTGTAGCTCATCCACCACACTCCCACGCACACCCTGATACCATTCAAAGCAAGTCGTGAAAGTTCTCATTAATATACAGCACAGGACTCTCCGCATCTACTCCCAAGGGTGGAAAACACCACTGGAAATCCAGTTCTTCTCAAAGCTTAGCATCTAACACCACCTTGTGCATGATAATAAGAGAGCCCTAGCTGAGAGAATTAGAGATGCACACCTGCTGGCAAACCAAGGGGCCAGAAACAGCTTCCATTGAGATCTCAGGTTTCCTATGGGACTCCTGGCATTTCCCAGTCCAGCTCAGCCACAGATGGCAGCGCCTATCACATGGTGCTGGGGAGGAGGGGTCTTCCTGTTGTCCTCTCTATTTTTTTCTCCACATTTCCCATTCATGCCACATTGAGCATGCCCCATCTATTCGTTCTTAAATTAATGTTTCAGTTCTTTTTCCTAGGCTCAGGGGAGGTTATAATTTTTTTGACAACCACAAATCTTGTGGAAGATTTAGGGATAAGAGGTCTAGATCAGCAAGAACAATTACAACCAAAAGATCTGCTGCCATCATTACAGACCAACACACAAGCATCTCTGCTCCAGAGACATAGATGCTTATGGAAATGGAGAATGTGGTCCATGTGTTTCCATAGCAGCGCCATTCTAGAGCTTCTAGGATGGAATAGGATGGTACCCACCTTAGAACAAGAAGATGCCCTTCCCAGGGGTGCTTCTTTCAAGGAGGGCAACTGCCCCTTGATGATGGGTTCTCCACCCAGTTACCTGGAGTCTTTTACACAATAAAGTAGCACTTGTTGGCCACCAGGACATTTGCCCAGGGTGCTTTGAAAATCATCTAAGAGGGAAAGGAAGTGGTTTACTCGGTAAAGCGCCTGTCACACCATCGTGAGGACCCAAGTTCAAGTCCCTCTTAAAAGCCAGGCTCTGGAAATAGAAAGATGGCTCAAGCACACACATCAGGGACGCAGCCACCAGCTCCAGGGGGATTTGCTGCCCTCTTTTGGCCTCTATGGGAACAGCACTCATGTGTGCAGAACTACGCATATGCTCACACATAGTTAAAAATATAAATCTTTAGGACATGGACTCCTGTGCCAGTGCATTAAAATGGACTTCCCACTTTCTCTTCTTTGAGGTTTAGTGTAGAACTCCAGTAGCACAGACACTGAAAGCAACAATTAATAATGGGCCTTTCTGAAACTGAGAAGCTTCTATAAAACAAAGGACACGGTCAACAAGACAAAACGGGAATGGGAAAAATCTTCACCAACCCCTTATCAGCAGAGAGCTGATCTCCAAACTATACAAAGAACTCAAGAGACTAGATATCAAAATACCAAATAATCCAATTTAAAAATGGGATAGCGACCTAAACAGAGAACTCTCAACAGAGGAATCTAAATGACACTTATGAAAATGCTCAACATCCTTAGCCATCAGAGAAATACAAATCAAACAACTCTGAGATGCCATCTTACACCTGTAAGAATGGCCAAAATCAAAAACACCGATGACAACTTATGCTGGATAGGATGTAGGGTAAAGGGAACATGCCTCCATTATTTGTGGAAGTGCAAACTTGTATAGCAGCTTTGGATTTCAGTATGGTTGTTTCTCAGAAAATTAAGAAACAACCTTCCTCAAGACCCAGTAATACCACTTTTGGGTATATATCCAAAGGATGCTCAATTGTGCCACAAAGACATGTTGTGCTCAACTATGTTCATAGCAGCTTTGTTGGTCATAGCCAGAACCTGGAAACAACCTAAATGGCCCTCGACCGAAGAATGGATAAGGAAAATGTAGTACATTTACACAATGGAGTACTACACAGCAGAAAAAATAATGACATCTTGAAATTTGCTGACAAATTGATGGATCTAGAAAATATAATATTGAGTGAGGTAACCCACACCCAGAAAGACAAATACAATATGTACTCACTCATAAGTAGCTTTTAGCAATAAAGCAAAGAAAAAAACAGCCTACAATTCACAATCCCAGAGAACCTAGACAACAAAGAGGACCCTAAGAGAGACATGGATCTAATCTACATGGGAAGGAGAAAAAGACAAGATCTCCTGAGTAAATTGGGAGTGTGGGGATTATGGGAGAGGGAAGAAGGGGAGGGGAAAGGAAGGGAGGGGAGCAGAGCAAAAATATATAGCCCCCAAAAACACCTGAGTCTGTGCCATCCTCACATCTCCAGTAGTTACAGAAGCGTGGACATATTTGGAGGATATGAGGAAGTGAAAGACGAATGATAAGAAGTTGGGATTTTCTCTTGATACAGTGAAGACTCACCAAGCATAACAAGCACCTCCCCTTGTGGCAGGTAGCCTGGAGGACAGCTAAAGATCTCCAGTGCTGAAGGTAACAACAGACGCAGGAGAAAGTCAGCCCTCCAATACATCTCATCCTATCTACAAAAGAATGGCTCTCTCAGCTTCCCATTGTGAGCAATAGAAGCAGCAGAGCTTAATTGTGAGCCTAAGTTAGATGCCAGCAACTTGGTCCTCCAAAACTGTGGGAACAAACTGTGATTCAAATATACAAGAGATGCCAAAGGTCTGTGCTTGAATTTGAACCATCCCCACAGGCTCAAGTGTTTGGGTGCTTGGTCCCTAGCTTGTGGAGCCCTTTGAGAGTTTGTGTCTAGCTGGCAGGCTTTGGGCACTAGATGGCACCCTTGAGAGTTATAGACTGGTCTGGCCGCTTGTCCCATTTCTCACTGGCTTCCTTCCTGATCCACCAGGATATGAACAAGCTGTGGCTGGAGAAATGGCTCAGAGGTTAGAGGCACTTATTGCTCCTGCAGGGTCCAATGCTTAGCACCCAATTTAGGTGGCTCACAGCAGCCTATAACTCCAGCTTCAGACCACAGGAGATCTAACAACTTCTTCTCAACTCCACACTAATGAACAGTGTTCCTATACACACGACACACATACACATACTTGCACATAAATAATAACAATAATAATAATAAACCTTTCTAAAAACTCTATCTTAAAATTACATGGATTTGTCACCTATGAACACCTGATTTTTTTTTTTACAAAGAAGCTAAAATTATAAAATGGATTTTAAAAAAGCATCTTCAACAAATAGTGCTGGCATAACTGGATATCAACATGTAGAAGAATGCAAATAGATCCATATCTATCCCCATGCCCAAAACTCAAGTCCAAATGTATCAAAGACTTCAACATAAATCCAGCTACACTGAACCTGATAGAAGAAAAAGTGGGAAATAGCTTTGAATGCATTGGCACAGGAGACCACTTTCTAAATATACTACTAGGAGCACAGACACTGAGAGAAACAATAATAAATTGGACCTCATGAAACTGAGAAGCTTCCTTAAGGCAAAGGACATGATCAACAAGACAAAATGGTAGCCTGCAGAATGGGAAAAGATCTTCACCAATCCCACATAGAACAAAGGGCTAATCTCCAAAATATACAAAGAACTCAAGAAACTAGACATTGAATGCCAAATAATCCATTTTAAAAATGGGATACAGATCTAAACAGAGAATTCTCAACAGAAGAAACTCAAATGATTGAAAGACGCTTAAGGAAATGCTCAACATCCTTAGCCATCAGAGAAATTCAAATCAAAACAACTCTGAGATACCATCTCATACCTGTCAGAATGGCTAAGATCAAAATCACTGATGACAGCTTCTGCTGGAGAGGATGTGGAGTAAGGGGAACAGTCCTCCATTGTTGGTGGGAGTGCAAACTTATACAACTGCTTTGGAAATCAGTATGGCAGTTTCACAAAAAATTAGAAACAACCTTCCTCAAGACCACTCTTGGGCATATACCCAAAGGATGCACACTCATACCCTAAGGACATTGCTCAACTATGTTCATAGCAGCATTATTCCTAATAGCCAAAACCTGGAAACAACCTAAATGCTCTCACTCAAAGAATGGATAAAGAAAATGTGGTGTATTTACACAATGGAGTATCACTCAGTGGTAAAAAGAAATAAAATAAAAAACAAACAACAACAACAACAAAATGACATCTTGAAATTTGCTGGCAAATGGATGAAACTAGAAAAAAAAAAAACATCCTGAGTAAGGTAACCCAGACCCAGAAAGACAAACACAGTATGTACTTACTTATAAGTAGATATTAGACATAAAAAATGGTTAGCTAGACTACAGTCCACAACCCCAGAAAAGCTAGCTAGGAAGGAGGACCCCAAGGGAGACATGCATGGATCCCCCTGGGAAGAGGAAATAGATAAGATCTCCTGAGTAGCAGTGGGTCCAGGATTTGTCCCTAGTGCATGAACTTGCATTTTAGAGCCCATTCCCTATGGAGGAATACCTTCTCGGCCTAGATACAAAGGGGAAGGCCGTGTTCCTGCCTCAACTTGAGTATTTCTCAACAAACACACAAACTACGATCAGGGTGTTTGCCTTGGAGGAGCAGGGAGTGAAAGTTGGGAGGTGAAGAGGAGAGTGAGAGGCTCATGACAGTCACCACACTGATAGTGAAACCTACCACTTGTTGAAAAAACTGATCAAAAAGGATATAGGAAGAGAGGCAGAGTTTCTTGTTAACAGTGAAATGTTCTCATCCTGCTATCTGCCTGATAGCCCTATTGCATTTGTTTTAAGGAAGCCTCTAGATACTTTATAATAAGAGAGTGCCATTAAATGGGGAGAAAGCAATATTTAAATACTACTGGGAGCAGACTGGAGAGATGGCTCAGCAATTAAGAGCACTGGCCACCCTTCCAGAGGTTCTGAGTTCAGTTCTCAGCAACTGCATGGTGGCTCACAACCATCTATAATAGGATCTGATGCCCTCTTCTGACATGCAAGTATATATGCAGAACTCACACACAAAAGATAAATAAATAAAACTAAAAAAGTTTAAATCCTACTGGGGCAAGATGGAGTTTGGAGAGTAAAAGAAAGGGGGAGTGAGTCAAGGAGACAGCTCAGGAGCAAAAGCACTAGTTGTGCAAGCGTGAGGTCCTGAGTTCAAATCCCCAGTACCAAGGTTAAAAGCCACACGTCTTCACATATGATTGCAACCCCAGTACTGTGCTAGATAGAGGCAGGAGGATTGCTGGGGCTTCCCGGATGCCAGCCTAGCTCCAAGTTCGGTAAAGGACCCTGTCTCCCTGTCTCAAGGAGTAAGGAAGAGTAACAGAGCAGGAGCTGGCATTCTCCTGTGGCTTGTGGGTGCATGTAAGGACACATATGCCCAAGCACGCGCGCATGTGCACACACTCACACACACGTGCATGTGCATGCACACACACACACACTCACACACACACAAGGGGAGGTGTGAAGGAGTCACTGGAACAGCAAATCAAGGCCCATGGGCCATTGTCAGATTGTACATGGGCAATTCATTGGATACAACTGATTCACTGAATGAGAACTTTATTCCTCCTTCAGATGTTGTTTGATTGCTCCACTATGATCAAGGCCATCTCAGCCTGGTGCAGCTGTCTTGAGCCCTCGGTACATTTCCTGAAGCTAAAATTCACCGACACTGGCTGACACTTTGCTGTATGTTTTTGCAAACAACACACACCCTTCCTAGGGCAAACAACCCTGATTTCCCTCTTAAAATTGCAAAACAAGTATTTCTCTAAACAAAGTGGGTTTTTTTTTGTTTTTTGTCTGTTTGCTTGTTTGTTTGTAAATGAGCCATCTTCAGCAGTAAAGAACACTTCCAGAAGACCTGGGTTCAGGTCCCAATACCTACCCTGGGTGGCAGCTCAGAGCTGCCTATAACAGCTCCAGGTCATCCAGTGTCCTCTTGTGGTGGCCTCAGGTGCCTACAAACATGTGGCAGCCACTTATACAGAAGTACACAGCACATACACACAGTAAAATTAAAAATAAATCTTTAAAGTCATCATAAAGGAAAATGTATATTACTTTTTTTGCTGGGTGGGAGGAGCAGGAGGTACATGATACAGCACACGTATGAGGCCAGAGGGACAGCTTGAGTCAAATCTGTCCTTCTGTTACACATGTTCAGGTAGTGCAACTCAGGTCCCCAGGCTCAGCAGCAGCTGCCATTAGCCACTGAACCATCTAAAGGAACCCCAGGGGCATATAGAGATGGGAAAATAGTAAATTCGGAAGAAAATGCTTGGAGAGAGAATTCTCAATTATGTGGTTGTGACTTTTCAGTTAGACCCCAAACAAACACTGACTAACTTGAGGGTGGATGCCCTGGGGGCTTTATCCCCCTTCTTGTTGCCAACAGTATTCTGCCTTCATTTCCTAGAGCGGACTCTCTGGATGACTCGGAAGATTTAGAGGCAAAAACGCAGGCTCAGGCTCTGAAGGTCCAATTAAGGCTGTGGTTCTCGTCCCAGGGTGTACACTAACCCTCTGTTAGCATCCTGGAGAGACGAGGCTCTGCTCCTGGAATCGCATCTTCCCCTTGCTCCCTCTCCCACCCCACCATGTCTTTATTAGCTAATCCCAACTAGGATGCGTGGTTACTAACTCCTGTGACTACCCACCGTCTTTAAGCAGCATAAACTACGTGATAAATAAATAGGTTGCATGTCTATCCTTGGGACTCAGACTACCTACATCAACTTGCATGTTTTCTGACCCTGGTTTTCCCACTTGTCGAAGATGCTCCCTGTTTCTTAGGCAAGGAAATTTATTGTTGGCCAATAATCTTCTCTAAAATGAGCTATCTCCTGCTTTCCTTCCAGTTTCTAAGCAGTCTGGGGTAGCAGGTTATTGGCCTGCAGTCTATCAGATGTCATCCTCAAATGCATGTGGACCTGATTCCCACACTTCCGAAGACGCATCTCCAAGAGCTCCATTTGGAAGAGCAGAAAGGAGTGGAACCAATGCCCAGCCCCAAGAGTATGCATTAAGACTCTGCACAGACGCGGGTTCTTCTCTGAAGTGTGCGTTTAGACTCTGCACAGACACGGGTTCTTCTCTGCCTCCGTCTTTCAAGACCAACAGCTGCTTGGACCAAGGTTTCAAATGCTTCTCTAATTAAGAGAAACATACCTTATCCTGGGATTGATTTTCAAATTCATTTATTGCTCATTTCTCTGCGGTTTAATTTAATTAAATCAGGCAGCATATCAAATATTGATTTTAATAAAATCTTGATTAAGATTCGAGCAATTATCAAACACAATTTTTCAGACCACTGCGGCATCCCAATGGATCTGACCTCGAAAACCAATTTGCTTTAGAATAAAGAAGGGGTTTTTCTGTATGTGTACCCTGGGCCATTTTCAGGAATAAAGAAGTGACCTCCTGATCTTTCTTATTAGCAAAGATAAGCAGCGAGATCTGACCGGGACTTATTCAAAGCTTAATCTCTTTACTTACCTAATCCCCAAAAGTAGTTTAAAAAGAAAACAGAAAAGAATGGCTCCTTTGACAAGTGTTAATTTGGTACCGCTCTGTAGAAAGCACCGATTTACTCCGCGTAAATGCAATAAGGATGAGACAATGAGTTTGTATGTGTGGAGAAACCTTTAGCCACACACGACATCTTTAACTTTACTAAATGTCAGCCACAGACTGTTTTCCAAGCTTTAGATTTGTTCTGTCTGTATCTTGAATATAGGAAGTGCCAATAAAAATTTGATGGACAAATTATCAATAGTATCCTATTAGCAATTAACCATAAATATAAGATACTTAATAAGTTAAATATTTGTTTCGTGGGTAAGAGAAAAAAAACTTAAAAAACCTAAAAGTCTCCCAGCCAATAGCTGTCACAGCAGCACCATCTAGCGGACCCTAGAAGCAAAGCAGCCTTATTTCCACAGTTTGCCCTCGTGGTGAAAAAAGTGCTTGCTGCCATTTAGAGACTATTTGAGCCATTCTTCTAAAATATCTTCTTAGATCTTGAGGATATTACAAAATAGCAAAGTTTTTTCAAAAAAATGCTTATAAAGAATTAGGTTTATCCACACTGAACCTCATAGAAGAGAAAGTGGGAAGTACACTTGAGTGCATTGGCACAGACCACTCCCTAAATAGAACCCCAGCAGCACAGACACTGAGAGAAACAATTAATAAATGGGACCTCCTGAGACTGAGAAGCTTCTGTAAAGCAAAGGACACGGTCAACAAGACAAAACGACAGCCTACAGAATGGGGAAAGATCTTCACCAACCCCATATCAGACAGAGGGCTGATCTCCAAAATATACAAAGAACTCAAGAAATTGGTCACCAAAAGAACACATAATCCAATAAAAAAAAAATAGAGTACAGACCTAAACAGAGAACTCTCAATAGAGGAATCTAAAATGGCTGAAAGACACTTAAGGAAATGTTGAACATCCTTAGTCATCAGAAAAATGCAAATCAAAACAAGATCCATCTTACACCTGTAAGAATGACCAAGATCAAAAACACTGGTGACACTTATGCTGGAGAGGATGTGGGGTAAGGGGAATGCTCCTTTATTGTTGGTGGGAGTGCAAACTTATACAGCCGCTTTGGAAATCAGTATGGTGATTTCTCAGAAAAATAGGAAACAATCTACCCCAAGACCCAACAATATCATTTTTGGGTATACCGAAAGGATGCTCAATCATATCACAAGGACATGTGCTCAACTATATTCATAGCAGCATTATTTGTCATAACCAGAACCTGGAAACAACCTAGATGTCCCTCAACTGAAGAACAGATAAGGAAAATGTAGTAGATTTACACAGCAGAAAAAATAATGACATCTTGAAATTTGCAGGCAAATGGATGTGTCTAGGATAAAAACTATATTGATTGAGGTAACCCAGACCCAGAAAGACAAAAATCATATATACTCACTCATAAGTGGCTTTTAGCCACAAAGCAAAGAAGAAACAACCTACAGTCCTTAACTCCAGAGAACCTAGACAACAAAGAGGACCCTAAGAGAGACATCTATGAATCTACATAGGAAGGAGAAAAAGACAAGATCTTCTAAGTAAATTGGGAGTGTGGGGGTAGAAGTGTAGAGGGGAGGAAGGGAAGGGAGCAAATAAAAATGTGTGGCTCAATAAAAACAATTAAAAAAATCACTACTAATTTTAAAAAGAATGAGGTTTAATTGTGATATCTTTATACAAAATTTGTTTTGTTTTTATAGCATCTCCCACCCTTCCTCTTCCGGACCTCCCTACCCCCCTATCTCTCCACCCTCAGGAGCCTTTCCACGTTCATGCCACATGTGACCATTTACCATGTTCTTTGTTCTCTCTCAGTAATTCTTGTTCTCCTCATGTTTCCTAAAAGTCCTAAGAGCAAAGGCAAGGAAACAGTTACCCTAAAACCTGCATCTGGGTGACAAGCCCCTGCTAGAGACTGTAGGCTAAATCTAGCATAAAAAGTTCAATGCCAAGAGTGGGCTGACTTTTGGGGGTTGCTGACCAGTTAGGCTCCATAAACCCTCCCCCAAATATTGCACATTGTTGTCCTTGCTCTTGGCTACCCACCAGTACTTGGTGCTAAGACCCTATTGCTAAAGCTGCTAAATACCGGAGCTACAGAATGTGGAGGAATCAAGCTGGTGCTGACGTGGAAGCTTCGTCGGGACTGGCTAACTTCCATAGTGCTAGAAGGTGCTATGAAAACTACCAGAAGGGAAAAGTGATCTTCCATTATTCTAGTGGCAACAAAGACAGGCACGGAAAGACACGACCACCGGTACAACAATGACACAAATGTTATGGAGTGACCAATCACTTACTGACTGGATTTATGAAACCCATGCTGGGTGCCATTTTCAGGGCAAGAACCTATGGTAACTAGGTCATAGGCCCTGTGGGAGAACCCAGTACTCTTCCCCTGCTAGATGGGCATAGTATTAAAATGACTCCTAATGCCTTATTTTCATGCCCATAGCTAACAATATCTTCCAACCCTTATCTGAGAGCTCTCCTATTTGCTGTAGGTGATAACTAACACAGAGACCCACGACTGCCCACACTACACAGAATTAGAGGCTGCAGAATGCTCAGCCCTAAAGGAAATATATACCTCTCTCACAAACACATCTCCTAAGGCTTAGGGATCGTTGCACAAGAGGGGACAGAAGGAGTATAAGAACCAAAGACGGTTGATGACTACAAGAAAACATCCTCTGGACACAGCAGGACAGATGCACATATGAGCCCAGAGTGGTTGCAACAGCATGCACAAAACCTGGGCATGCTCAAACTAGACCAGATCCCAGCATGGAGAGGGGAGTTGGGTACCCAATCACATCCTTGTCTTGGGAGGACTTGGTGATTGTTAGCTGCTGGGAAAGGAAGGGCAGGTTTTCTTCATGTAACTCAACCCCTGGTATTTCAACCACGCTCCAGTGGAAGACCATATATCCAAGACTGTTTCGGGCGGCACAAGTTTATCTTGAAGGTTTAAAAAGAAAAGAAAAAGGACACAAAATTGGGTGGCTGATGAAGGAGGTGGATCTGGAAATGGCTGGGGAGGCGGTGGGGAATACAGTCGATCACATTGTATGAAACTCCCAAAGAACCAAGTTTTATTATTTTTTAAAACAATCTTTTTTATTTTACATACAGATTCCAGTCTTGAGCAGACAGAGGCATCCTCATTTTGGCTTTCAATTTTAGGAAAAGAGCATTCAGCATCCCACCTTAAGGGTAATTTGTACAGATGCTCCTTCTGAGTGCACAGAAAATCCATTTTTAATCTATGCCTTAGTCTTAACCACTAAGGATATGGGGGCTTTTGTTTGTGTTTTTGCAGGGGTGGCTGTGGGTGGAGGTGGTGCTGGTGCTGGTAGCGGAGCAGGGGGAGGAAGTGGTGGAGCTGGAGGTGGTGGAGGTGGAGGAGGAGCTGCTAGTGGTTTAGAGCTAGGACCTCACTATGTAGTCTTGGCCTAGAACTCACTATGTAGACCAGGCTGGCCTCAAACTGACAGACATCCACCTACCTTTGGCTCATGAGTACTGGGATTAAGGACATGGGCCACCACCACCCTACTTTTTTTTTGTTTCATCATGAACAAGTATTGAATTCTTCCAATGCTTTTGTTGCACTGACTGACAGGATTGTGTGGTTTTTATTTTCTTCTTTATCCTGAATCTTTGTATCACTGGGATAAGTTCTGGTTTGTAATGCTGTATAATTCTTTTGAATATTTTGCTGATGTTATAATGTAACATTCTGTGAAGGATTTCACATGTATTCCTGAAAATACTGCCCATAGATTTTCTTTTCCTTCCTCCCTCCCTCCCTCTACTTCTCCCTCCTTCTCTTCCTTCCTCCCTCCCTTCCCGCCTTTGGGTCTTCCTACCCTACCCTTATACTACTTCTTGGTGTTTAGATTTGGTACTGGGATAATTCTAACATGAAGACATTCTTGAAATGAACAGGGAAGTTCCCCCTTCTGTTTTCAGATTGTGTGCAAATGGCACTGATTCTACCTCAAACATTTGGTGAAATTTTCTAGTGGATTTCCTGAAAGTATTCCTTTTGGAGAATGTATCAGTTACTTTTGTGTCCCTGGGATAAAACTACCCAACCAATACAAAGAAGGGAACACTTATTTTGGCTCACGGTTTCAGGGGGTTGCAGGCCATCATGGTGAGGAAGGCATGGCAGAGAGGCTCCCATCCGTGGTGGTGGGAGTGGGTTGCTCGATTTAGCCAGCTGGTGGCAGACCAGGAAACTCAGAGATCAGGGCAAAGTCAGGTGCAGGTACTCAACTATGCTGAATCAACTCATCAACTTCTGCCTTCCAGGCCCCACCCCCTTAAAGGTCTCACAGCCCTCAACATAGCGCCTCTGATTCCAGACCAACCACGCAGCACCCAAGCTAGTCTGCTGGATTTTAGACTCAAATGTAAACCATAACATGGAGTTTTAAAATTACAAGTTAGATTTACTTTGTCTTTTTTTCCCCTAACTTTTTGAGAGTCTAGACTAAGATTTTCATGCAAAGGAGGCACCTAGAACTATTCATTGTATTGACTGTGTTCACAAACTTAATACCTTCTGTTTTGTTTTGTTTCCGCTTGTAATTTATCTCTCTTACATTTTTTTGACCAATGGATTATTTAGCAATGTATTGGGTAATTTTCCATTGCTTACACACTTTCTTATTATTTTTCCATCATTGCAATTGGCTTTTGGGTTGAATCTCCGTAATCAGAGAACACACTCTGTCTGATGTTCACCTTTTATGTTTGCTGGAGATTGTTTTACAGCTCAGGATACAGTCTGTCTGGGGAGATGTTTTGTGGGCATCTCAAAGGCTATGCAATCACTGATGCTGGCTGGGCTGCTCTACTCATATCAGCTCAAACCTGTTGGCTGAAGATTTTAGAGTTTCTGTGCTTAGCAGCTTTCTGACTGGCTTTTCTGCTAACTGTCCAGTGAGGATGTGAATATCTTCACTGTCACTGACCGTGGGCTATTCCAACTGTACCAGTGTTTCTCTCATGTATGTTTCAGCTCTGCCATTGTCAGGGTGTGTTTTCGTTCTCAGGTTCTGTATGGTATGGTGGTTGCCTGACCATTTTATCATTTTGTAATGTTCCTCTTCCCTAATTTCCTTTGCTCTGTAGTCTATTCCTCTGATATTTCTTTGGGTCAATGTCATCACGGTCTATGTTTTCAAATGTTGACTTTAAAATTGCCTCTACCCAAGCCAGGCGGTGGTGGCGCACACCTTTAATCCCAGCACTCGGGAGGCAGAGGCAGGCGGATCTCTGTGAGTTCGAGGCCAGCCTGGTCTACAAGAGCTAGTTCCAGGACAGGCTCCAAAGCTACAGAGAAACCCTGTCTCGAAAGAAAAACAAAAAAAAAAAATTGCCTCTACCCAAAAGTCACTTCCCGATAAATAATAAAACAGTTTTAAAGATTCACATTGGCATTTTTTTAAATTCACATAGTTAGACTACTTAGAATATTCATTGAGAGGCTAATGTCACAATCTCACTTATGTTTCTGTGATACAATACACTGACAAAAGGCACCTTAGGGGAGAAAGGGTTCCAGATAACAGTCCATGAAAGCAGAAAAGTCAAGCTGAACTTGAAACAGCTGGTCCCATCCCAACCACAGTCAAGACTGGAGAGAATGGACACATGCATGTTCACTTGGTCAGCCCACTTTCATTCACTCTTACACAGCTTCTGGCCCAGCCCATAAAACAGTGCTGGGGCTCTGACCTCAACAGTTAATTCTTCTATTGGTAGATTCATAATCATACACTATTGCAGAAGAAGGGCTGGAAACATTAGGACGCGAGGCCACACTGGAAGAAGCCGGTCACTGGAGGCATGCCCTGGAAAGATCAACCTCACCACCAGCCTCTTCTTCGCTCTCTGAGCATCCTTTTACACTCCACCATGCGGTCTCTGCCAGAACAGTTTGCCTTGTCTTATACCCAAAGCTACCTGGCCACAGGCTGAAACCTCTTAGTGCTGTGAACCAAATGAACCTTTCTTCCTTTAGGATTGATGTAGCCAAGTTTATTTTGAAGACTTATTTATTTTTATTTTATGAGCATGAGTGTTTGCCTGTTTGTAGGTATGTGCACCCTCGTGCATGCGGTACTGTAAGAGGCTAAAAAACTATCTGGAGGGCATCAGATTATCTGGAGCTGGAGTTACAGGTGTGCCCCATATGGGCGCTGGGAACTCAATTCTGATCCTCTGCAAGAGCAACAAGTGCTCTTAACTGGAGTTGTCTCTCCAGCCCCAGATTTTGCCAAGTTTGTTTGCCACAGTAACAGCAAAATAACAGGTACCTGACTAAACAGGATTTTCCAAATGTATAAGTCATTCATGCAAAAACCTGTACAGTATTGAAAGAATTATTTTTTAAAAAAATCTTTAAAGATGGCAAGACATAAAACTCATGAATCAGAACACTTGTTGGACATATTCCAATGCCACTAACAGCTCTACAGATTTCCTTTCCAGTCAAAATTCCAAAAGTAGTTTTGCAGAAATGAATACTCCTACTTAAATACTGTACAAAACATGTAAAGAAAAGGCACACAATTAGAAGGGAAATAATGAAGGGGGACATGCTACTAAGCACCAACACATTATAAGACTGCATCCCATTAGGGCAATTATACCCACAAACTAGAGTATAATAGGCAGCCCCCCAACAACAAATATACATTTTTGTGTGTAACAACACAGAGGGCAGTGGAGTAAATGGAGTCTTTTAGTAAATGGCTGTCTGAGTCTACTTTGTAACATTGTAACAAAATTCAACATGTTTATTAAGTTATAAAGACATAAAACATTCTTTACACTTCTGGACGTCAGGAAGCTCAATGTCAAGGTGTCAGCCTCTAACACGGACTTCTTTGTTGTGCCACAGCAAATGGTATAAATGCAGGAAAGCAGACATGTAGGAGAGAGAAGCAAAGCGGGGCCTGCAGGCTGCCATAACGTGGTAGGTAGTTCTCATTCAAGCCTGACACACTCCGGAGTCACCTGGGAAGGGAGTCTCAGGGAAAGACTCTCTAGTCTCGACTATGTTTTCCTGTGGGCATGTATAACAGGGGTTATCTTTGCTATATTAATTGGAGTGAGAAGGTCAGCCCACTGTGGGCGGCACCATTCCCTGGGCAGGGGGTTCTGGACTCTGTAACATTGGACCTAGCTGAGCCAGCTGAGCACTAGCTTGCATTGGCGCAGTCATTGCTCTCTGTTCCAGATTATGGGTGTGATATGACCGATTCCTTCAAGCTTCTGCTGCCGCGCCTTCCCCCGAGTGAGAATGGAACTGGGGTCCAGAACACATCCTTCCTCCCGGAGGTGGCTTGTGCCAGGCCCTTTCATCACAGCAACAGGCCAGTTTCATGATAACCGGAGCAGGTCTTTTTTTTTTTTTTTTTTTTTTTTTTTTTGGTTTTTCAAGACAGGGTTTCTCTGTAGCTTTGGAGCTGTCCTGGAACTAGCTCTTGTAGATCAGGCTGGTCTCGAACTCACAGAGATCCGCCTGCCTCTGCCTCCCGAGTGCTGGGATTAAGGGCGTGTGCCACCACCGCCCGGCCCGGAGCAGTTCTTCAGTGACATTCATCGACATATAAGAGCAAAGCTCTCACGACCTAGATCAGGCTCCAAACATATGAGCTGTGGAGAGAATATCAAGCACAGCAATGGTACCCTGTTCATTCACTGTTCTTGGGAAAATGAATGAAACCTCTTCAGGACATTGGGCAGTAGGCGTAGGAATTCTGGACTAGATATCAAAGTATGAAACCCATAGCAAATTTGGCAGCAAACAGTAAAAAATTTCTAAACACGCAGAAACCAAAAATTAATTCAAAATCAAATACACAGTGAATAGGAGGTGTTTTGCAGTTCTTGATGGAGTTGCGTTTCAAACTCCAACAGCGGCTTTGGCTCCGAACAGCCATCCAGTGCACTCGGTGGCGCGCATGCTCTCAAGCCATGCAAAGCCAACAAATGGCATCTGAAACACCCTCGCTCAAATTTAAGACTGGTGCTAAGGGTTGCAGTGGTGGTTTGAACAGGAAGTTTTCCATCTGTACAGAAACTAATGTTTCATTACAGAAAGCAAAGGTTTTTCCAGCCACCATTCTGCAGCATGTAAGAATCATACTATCTTTGGATTGGCTTGTGTTAGACAGACAAGTGTCTCATATTAGCATGTAAACTGTTTTCTTCTTTAATGAATGATAAGATTACCTGTAGACCAAAGAATTGCATCCAAATAAATTTCTTTATGATTTATCAGTAAAAGTTTGGTTTCTATACCTACTTTTATACACACAGGGCCACACAGAATTTTGTCAGGGAGGGCTGGAGAGATAGCTCAGAGGTTAGGAGCTCTGGCTACTCTTGCAGAGGACCTGGGCTCAATTGCCAGCACCCACATGGCAGTTCATAACGGTCTGTAACTCAAGTTCCAGGGGCTCTGTCATCCTCTTCTGGCTTCTGTAGTCACTATGCACACACATGGTGCACAGACGTACAAGTTTGCAAAGCACCCATACACATAAATAGATAACAAATAAATAAATAAAATACACATAAAATAGATAACAAATAAATAAATAAAAACTTGTTGGGGTAAAAAGAGGTTGTACCTGGCTAACGCTTAAGATTCCTTTCTGTAGAGCACTATAAATCCTGTTTAAGTTGACAAATAATGCAAAATCTCAGGAGGAAAATAAAACACGTTATAGATAGTGCAGGCCGACTCAGGGGTGGCCAGCTGAGTGCCAAAGATCCACAGAATGGTGAAGAAAATTCCAAGAGGAAATTCAAGGTCAGTCACATCCCGTCTATCTCATCAGGCTAACCAGAAATGGGAGACAGTCAAAAAAAAGAGAGGCCCCTCCTGTCAGAAAGAAAGCCCCTCATTTTGACAGTTAGGCATGAGGGAGCATGGCGTCCGCCTGCACTTTTGATTTTCTGAGTGCTTGCACGTTTTAGCCACTAACAGTTTCACAAGCGTTGAAGGTTATCTCGCACTTAGTGTGAGTTAAAAAGAAAGGGGCCGAGATGGGAGGCGGCAGAGAGGGTGGAAGGAATGCCCAGGACCTAGGACGGGCACAAGGCAGGTCAGATCCCTCCAAGGCATTTTATACAGCACAACCTTGGCTTTTCATTATACTCCCACCCCCAAAGAAAAGGCATAAAAATTAAACCAAGGAATTAATTAGAGTGCAAAGTCGATGAGGAGAAAATGGCTCATATTCTCCTCATTGATTTCCTATGCACACAGTGCAACTTGACGGCTGGTGGAGGTCAGTTGGGCCCCTTCTCATTTCTTTCTGCGCCGTTGGGCTCTCCCGCCAGGGTCTTTCCTGCTGGAGTCCTGCTCGCCTCTAATCACGGCTGTCAGCTACGGAACGAGTTTGACACCCTGACTCCAGAAATGAGGGAGCTCACCCCCATGCCTACGCAGCCCCTTCCTTCATTAAGGCTGATTGACAACTGATCGGGTATGTAGTCAGAGCTTTCTAAGAAAAACAAGTGGCAATATGTAGATTCAAGTGGAAATATCCTTGATCAGAAACCCGAGGAGGGAGGGGGGCAAAGAGCCAAGACTTTACACAATTCAACCAGAGTTGCTGCCAAGACCCACATTTTTATTCCTGCAGAACAATACAAGCAGCTGAGACAATGCACGCGTGCATGTGTGTGCTCACGCACGCACGTGCACACACACACCTCCGATTCACTCTTCTACTATGTGATTGTTAGTTTTAATTGTCAACATGACACGATGTAGAATCACTGAGGAAAAATCTTAGTGAGGGATTGTCTGGATCAGGTCGGTTTGTGGAAATGTCTATGGGGATTATCTTATGTTAATTAATGGGGAAAGACCCAGCCTAAAATGTAGAGGCACCGTTCTCTGAACTAAGTACTGAACTGTATAAGGACTAGAGAAAAACGATTCCGGCATAGGCATCCATTCATTCTCTCTCTCTCTCTCTCTCTCTCTCTCTCTCTCTCTCTCTCTTTCTCTCTCTCTCTTTTCTCTCTTTCTCCCTCTCTGTCTCTCTCCTCCCTTCCTCTTTCTCACACCCTCTTTCTTCCTGTCTTTCTTTCTCTGCTGAGACTGGATCTAACTAGCTGCTTCAAGTCCCTGCCTTGATTTCCCCACAATGACGATTGATTTCAACCTGGAATTGTAAGCTAAGCTGGACCCTTTCTCCTAAATTGCTCTTTGTCACGGTATTTTATCACAGCAACAGGAATTACACTAGACCATCCTACAACCCTTTCTAGAGTGCCTCAGCTCTAGAATCAAATACTCAATGATAAGTGGAACCAGTTAGTATAGACATGAGCACCCTCGCTGCATGCTACCATATCCATAGTGTATTATGGTTTCCCAAGAAGACAGTACTGTATCTCACTTGGGTATTGCGATGCAGCCACGTGGGTATCAGATATCTCGCCTAGGGAGGTAGAAAGGTTGGCTGCACTTGTCTGGTTCCAGGGACAAGTGGTTGCCACATCTCCAGAAAACATGGAAAGGGGTAGAAATCAGACCCACGGAAGACACAGGAGTTCCCTTCCCACCGCGACCCCATTGCCTTGAGCTATATCTGGAAGGAATTCCCTCTGCCTGCCTTCTAGAACCTTTCGCTAGTCTGGGAAGCAGCCTGCCAGAGGCAGTGAGGAAAACCCGCTTCAGAAACAACCTGAAGGTTGCGCAAGCCTGAAGGCTGCGCAGGCGCAGCCCCACAGCTTTCTGGAAGCCACTTCCTGCCCGGTTTCCTAGCAACGGGATAAGCGTTGTTGACAACCACAGAAACAGCAGCTCAGGCTTGAGAGTGGAGCTGTCCCACCGGCACGATGGTAAATCTGGCTGGGTCCATGTCTGCAAGGGCAGGGGTGGGCGACACCATGGGCATAGCTGTCTTGGGAGGGCGTCACTATTTACGGGATGACAGCTGGAAAGGGAGCTATTGAGAAAGGGGAGGTGCTGAGATGAATCTGGGAGGCAGGAAAGTTTGCAAAGAACAGTAGAGATGGAGGAGAAAGAAACACTGGGACCAAGAGAACAAGAGAAGGGGAAGGGAGGGGAGCAAGAGACAAATAGGGAAGAAAGGAAAATCGGGAGGGAGGGAGGGAGGGAGGGAGAGAGGGAGGGAGTAAAAAGGAGGAAAGGAGAAAGAAATAAGAGGGGGAAGAAGGAGAAGGTTGAGGAGGAGGGGAGAAGGAAGGGGAGAAGGGGGAGGAGGAGAAAAATAAGAATAAAGGAAGGAAGCAAAGGGAAGGAGAAAGGGAAGCGGGGAGGAGAAGGAGGGAGGAGGTGGGGCAGTAGGGACCTCTGGAAGGCAGAGGAGAAGCACCCTGGAGGAGAGGGAATGGTAAGGAGGAGCAAGGAGTGGAGAGGAGCGATGGGGGGAGGGGGAAGGGAGTCCGTGGCTTTGGGGGAACTGTAGACAGTCTCCTAAAATGGTCAGAACTTTGGTAGTTTGGGGATCTTCTGGGCCAGAAGGAAGATCAAGAAATGCCAAGTTTCAGTGATTCACCCCATGAAAAACATCTCCTTTTTTTCTTTCCTTCTTTCTTTCTTCCTCCCTCCCTTCCTTTCCTCCCTTTCCTTCCTTCCTTCCTTCCTTCCTTCCTTCCTTCCTTCCTTCCTTCCTTCCTTCCTTTTGTCCAAGGCTGTGTATGGGACAAAACAAGTCCCTGGCACTCTCATGTCCTTGATAGGACTGTCACTGGTAATGTCTTATTTTCACCTTCTGAGGACACCTCAGCCTCAGGACTTTCATGGCAGTGAAATATAAAAATATGCTTTCTTCCTTGTTTTTACCATTGTTTCTATTTGTGACAGGGAGACAGCTTTTAACCTGTGGTAGCAATGAACAGTCTGCTCTACAGATGCAGTTCTTTAAGCTTTGGGCCATGATGCAATTTAAAGAACGTGCTAATTAAATATTAATAGTATTCGTAGTGGGAAAAGCCATGCCATTTCCTCAAATTCAGAAAATCCCTGCTCTCGTGAGATGGGAAAGACTCGTAAGTGTTCTCTCACATCTACACTGGGTGCAAAAGAAAACAGATTTCTAAATGAAATAACCTAACATTCATTTGGGAGATGGTGGGAAAGAAAATAATAGACTAAATTCTCATCAAATGATTTCCAGGCCAAGTAGGGCATGAGAATGCCTGTCTGCAACCCCAGCGCTCAGGAGGCTGAGGCAGGAGGATTGCTGTAAATTCAAGACCAAACCTGAGCTACAGAGTGTCAAACCCTGTCTCACAGGGAAAACCTCACAAATGAATCTTCATGAGGTTAGAGAGATGTCTTGGTGGTTCAGAACCCTAGATACTCTTGCCAAGGACCCAGGTTGAACCCCCAGCACAACAGAGTAGCTCACAACTGTCTGTGACTCTAGGTCTAGGTGATCTGACACTCTCTTCTGGCCTCCATTGGCACCAGGCATGCACATGGTACACAGACATCCGTGAAGGCAACACCCATACACATAAAATAGTAAAACAGATTTTAAAAAGAAATGTCAAGACTCTCAATGTGCTGTTGAAAACAAAATGACAGCACAGGGAGGTACAGTGGTTTATGGGTAGTGAGCTCATAAAGGTGAACGTAAAACATTTGTGGGGTCCCAGTCATTCACAGCTAAACATTCAGCTTAAACCAGGATACAACCTGCTGTAGTCAGGAGACCCCAGTATAACCGCAATATGCTGCCCCCAGAGGATGCCCTTTGTGAATCTAATCACCAGAATGAATCCCAAGTGGAGGCGACAGATGAAACTAAGGTGTCTCACCGAGGACAGCTTTTGGACACTCGTAGGATACAGTGTTGATCAGTCAATGCTCAAGGACTAAGACACGCAAAAGAAGTTTTTGTAAGAACAGAAATGGAAGCTACTAAAAGATGAACCTATGGTAGTTTTCTGGGCAATATAAAAAACAAACAAACAAAATAAGCACAGCTTTTCTAGCCAATGAGGATCCTTCTCTGTCTCTATTGGGACGGAAGCCTGGAAATCTGTCTAGGTTCTATGCAAGTGGAGGCTTCTTACACAGTTCCCACGTGAGATGGAAGAGCCAGCTCTAAGCTTACCTCTTACACAACGTCCAGTCCTCAGTTAAAGAAATAGGGGACTGGGAAACTTCCTAGTTGTTCTCTGTAGAGTGATGTCACCACAGAGGCCCTTCTGGTTAATAGTGGCCCTCATCTCTTGCAGACAGAGGTGGAGGAAACCCTCAAGAGAATCCAGAGCCACAAAGGGGTCATTGGAACGATGGTGGTCAATGCAGAAGGTAACTTCTTGCCACAGACTGACTGGGCCTGACACATAAATGCTAACTGGGGACTCATGTATTGTGTCAAGAGTGGAGACACCTACCTTAGAATCTGAACTGAAATCATGTTTTGTCTGTCCCAGCCCTAGCCGTAATTCATCAGACACCTATCGATACTTAGTACATACCAATCATCCATCTAAGAGACTTTGCCTACAATGCCTATGTATTCCTGAGAAACACTGCATGGTGTCTTCTTCAGAAACTCTGGTCATTCACATCACTTCAGGAGGGCCAGCAAAGCTCTCTTATTGAAGAAAGGGAACATTATGTGATTGGCAGTTTGTTTTCAGCTTAATGTTATAAAGGCTACAGGACAGAGCCTCAATCTTCATTTAAAATTAAAATTGTCTTTTATCATATTAGGTTTAAAAAGTCTACAATTCATTTTTATTTAAATAATGACTTTAATTTATTGTTAGGAAATTTCACATGGGTATCTTTCATATGAGTATACAATGCTTCTTAGTCATCCCTCTTCCCCTCTGCCCCCTCCAAGTCTCACCAGGTCCCTCCAACACAAGAATTCATGTTATCGCATTTCTGAGATAGTCTTGTAAATAGAAGGCAGGAAGGAATAATGCATTCCCAGCTATGAAATGTAGACAGTCGTCTAAGACCACTGTCTCTGAGCCATCCACAACAAGAATCCTCATAGTGAGCCTGCAATGTGGTTCAATGGGCAAAGGTGCTTGCGGGAAAGCCTGGAAATCTGAGTTCTATCACCAGCACCCACGTGGTGGAAAGAAATGAGTGACCCCCAACAACTTGTCCTCTGACTTCCACGTATGCACATGTGCAGGTGTGCCCACACACGCAAGTACCCACCCACCCTCCAAAATATGAAGATTCTGCAGAGCATGTTTCCTGGCTCATGGCTCCATGTTCTGTCTCTTAAAGGTCCCTGCTTGCCCCATTGCTAATTCTGGCATTTGTAAGAGTGAGAGGTGCCAACATTGTTCCAGAGAATTCTCTGAAATAAGAGTAGCCTCTTCTAATAATCCGTAGTGGGTACAACCATAGAATTGGCTGATCCTCAGCTCGGTGTTCTGGTGTAATCCGTCAGTAAATGCTATTGTGCAATCACCAGCTAAAAGACTTGGAATTCCGAACTCTGGCTCCTTGTCATTAAGGATGGAACATAACCTGAATTCCTGGTGGTTGTGGCAGCTAGATAGGAAGACTATCAAGGGCCCAGTTTAATTGCCAAAAGTTAATAGAATTCTAATTAAAGAAGTTTTGAGAACTTTTATTTAGTTGAGATTTGCAGAGGTAACATTTGGTTTGATAAAATAAAAAGTAACTCCGCCAAATGCATGTAGTGATAAATTCATTGAGCCTGGGCAATGAGGAAGAAGGAGTTAGGATGGTCTGTACAAGGAGTGAAAAGCTGGGCCATCTATTTCCAGGAAGTGGTCAACTCTTGGTGTGGCTGTGGTCAAAACAGAGTCTGCTTCCTAGTATCTGATACAGGGTCTCCCACCATAACTTGCATGAGCTACCTGTGCAATTTAGCAGAAATGCCTTGTGAGTTTGCTTTGGCTGTGGCAACAAATAGAGCAGTAGTGGGTGCTGGGGCAATGGATCCGTCAGTGAAGTGCTCGCTGCACAAGCATGAGGACCTGAGTTCGGATCCCCAGCACCCATGTGAAAAGGTAGACACAACAGCTGTGCTCCTGGAACACCAGTATTTGGGGAAGAGGAGACTAGGGTATCCCCACAGCTCCCTGGCCAGCCTAATGAATCAGTAAGTTCCAAGTTCTGTGAGAGACCCTGTTTCAGTAAAAGTAAGGTAAAACTGATGAGAAAGACTCCCAGTGTCAGCATCTGACCCGCAAATGCACCCATGTACACACGCGTGCACACACACATACACACACACACACAAAAATCAGTGAAAATTTGTTCTATCTCTACTTGGAAGGCTGAACTTGAAGCTAGCATGTCACTGGGTCATGGTCTTTCTGAGGACTGTATGACTGGATCAGCTTCCTGACCTCTTGCTAGTTTCTAGTGATGGTCAACTATCAGTGTTACTTGGCCTACACACAGGTTTTCCTAGTCTCTAACTATGATGGCCTACCCTAATTCAGTATGGCTTCATTTTTTTCTCACTTTTTAAAAAAAATGTATTTGTTAAAAAAAAGAAAAAACTATCTTTTTCATTTTACATACCAATCCCAGTTCCCACTCCCTCCCCTCCTCTCATTCCCCCCATCTCCCTCCCCCCTACCCACTCCCATCCACTCCCCAGAAAGGGCAAGGCACATTGCTCCAAGGAAGGACCAAGGCCCTCCCCACTATATCCAGGTTGAGCAAGGTATCCATCCAAAGAGAATGGGTTCCAAAAAGTCAGTACAAGCAGCAGGGACAAATCCTGGTGCCACTGCCAGTGGCCCCGCAGTCTGCCCCAGCCAGTATGACTTCATTTCAACTGATTGCATCTATGGGGAAGCTCTTTCCAAACAGGGCTGTCTTCTGAAGAGTGGGGGGGGGCTTAAGTTTGGAAGAACATTTCAACCCAGTATAGGCACAGGCTCCCCTGGCACCCAGGCCAATGCTTCTAACATGTTTCACTGGAATGCCTTGATCTAAAGCACCCAGTCCTGGTGAGGCACATCAGATGCCTGAAGGATACCACACCAAAGCGTGATGGAGAAAAGATTTGGATCCAAGAACAAAAGGGAAGGAAGCAACAGGAAGCCTTTTGGGATCCTTTAAACAACCAGGTGCATATGCGTACTTCAAGTAAACATGGGGGCCTGGGGATGTGGCTCCTTTGGTAGAGGGCCTGCCTAACCTGCATAAAGCCTTGGGTTTTACTGAAGAAATAGGACTTGGTGGAAAAGGCCTATGATCCCAGAACTGGGGCAGTGAAGGAGTTCAAGGTCACCCTCAGCCAGTTTGAGGTCAACCTAAGCTTTGTGGTGCCCCATCTCAAAAAAAAAAAAAAAAAAAAACAATCAAAAACAAACAAACAAAAAAACAACCATCTAAAGAATGAGGAAGGAAAGGTTCAGATGTCAGAGTGATTCTCCCCAAGTAGTGGAATTAGAAGTAAGTTTTGTTTTCCTGCATGTCTCAGGGAAGGTTTCTCTCAATTTCTTGATGGAAGCAACAAAAATGTTATTTTTAATACCGTCCGCTTTCCCCTAACTGCCACTAGAATAATATCTTGTCAGGAATCAGGGCATTTGCAAAGGTTGCGGAAACTTGATTTTTACCTGACGTCAAATAACCTGTTCCCCAGCTTACTTTTGTGGTGGTCAGGTGGTTAATGACCAGAGCGTATCAGGGCTGTTTCCTAATGGCAGACGATATAAGCTGCCTGACCTGAATGTAACAAAACAATCTTAACAGCCTTTTCAAGTGTTGCTGGAGGCACGCAGTTCAGCTTCACAGCCTTCAGAAGTCCTGGGCATTTAGTACTAAAGGCAGGTCCCCAGGACACTATTGCCACTCTCTTGTTCTGCCAGTGGTTGTGGTCGATGCGACCCATAGATGATGTGTTAACATCATTGTCAGTTGGCCTGGTCCACTTTCTTTATCCATTTAGATGGCATCACATGCCAGGTTGTGTATTGAGCCTTTGCCTTGTTTCTAAGACACAGGTTACCCACTCAAGACAAGAAAGAAGATTCGATTGCTGTTTCTGAGCGGTCTAGGTTTTGATGACAATGACTCCTTTATTCATTTTAGTTTCCTGTTTATAAGAATGCTCATCATAAGACCAATACGTAAACATCTACCTCCCAAGTACGCAAAGTTCTCATATAGTCTTTTATGTATAAGCCCAGTTTCTATTGGCTTTTGACTTTAAATATTCTTGACACGTCCAATAATTCATCATTTGAATATCATTAGATTTTATCAGCCATTCAGCCGGTTGGTTTCTGAAATACAATCAACCCGCCAAAGCACAAATGCGCAGCTGCAGAGGCAAGCTGAAATAATGACTCGCAGCTTCTCGGGATCAGAGGCAGTCTTATTCCAGAGCGCTGCCATAAATCCAACAATATCAAATTTTAAAATGTTCATTTGTTTTGTTCAGGGATCTTCTCCTACCCAAACGAATAAATGTGCAATGATAGATTATGCAGCCTTGTTGATAGAAGTCATAGACTAAGAACAGTCTAAATGCCTGTCAGGAGGACATGTTAGTTACATATTACACAGCAGACATTCAATTGCCTGTTAAATAGTTTAGCCTTATGTGTTCTACCAAACAATTTCCCAAAGGTATTAAATGGGAATATTAGGGTACTATTAAAAAAGAAACTATTCACACAAATACATATTCTTGAAGGATGGTGGTGAACTGCTTGCCATTATATGAAAAACTAGAATACGAAGCAGTAGTCAGTATTTCCTAATTGTTTACACAGTCAGGTACATGTATACACTCAAATATGGAAGAAAGACAGAGGGCGAGGCAAAGGGTATAGCCCAACTGGTAGAGGGCTCACTTAACAAACATGAGGCTATGAAATCTGATCCCCAGTACCACAGAAAGAGATGAGAAGGGGGAAGGAAGGGAGGGAGGGAGGGAGGGAGGGAGGGAGGGAGTTGGAGTGAAGGATAGGACTAGGCATAGATTATAGCAATCCCATGAGTGATAAAACAAGGTGATTTTCAACCACCTTTAGTGTATTCCTAGATGGGATTGGAAGAAACTAGGACCTATGATTGCTTCTCAGACAGGAGGTGGGTGAGGCTGGAGAGATGACTCAGTCAGTAAAGAGCTCACCTTGAAAGCATAAGGACCTGAGTTTTATTCCCAGTGGGTGAGGTAGTGCTCACTTATAATTCCAGCACCAGAGATGCAGACAGGAGGATTGCTGGGTTCACTGGCCAGCTGTAGCTGATAGACCCTAACCGGCGAGTTCCAGGCCAGCGAAATACTCTGTCCCATAGGACATATACAACATCCCTGAGGATGACACCTGACATCTGTGGTTGTTCTTTGGCCTACATACACACGCGCGCGCGCGCGCGCACACACACACACACACACACACACACACACACACACACACACACACCCAAAGCAAGTGACTAAACTTTATGCCACATACTGAAATTATTTTTGGCTTTATTTTTATGAAAGAGTTGGCCTCAAACTCACAGCCATTTCCCCCATTTTCCTGTCTGGGTCTCTAAAGCACTGGTGTTAAAGGCATTCACTCCCACACCCAGCCTAAAACTTCTTAATCAATTTGTTTTAACTGGTACAAAGCAAGAGCTAACTAAATACTTCCTGACTGGTTGTTTTAGTTGGTCTGTGAGATGGGGGTGGGGGTACAAAACCCAGGGCCTTGAATTTGTTGGGCGAGCACTTTGTCATTGAGCTAAATCCCCAAGCCTGACCTCTTGGTTGTCTGTTTTCAAGCGTCTGAGAGTGAAAACACCCTGCTCCCACAGTTTGCATGTGTTCTTCAGAAAGCCGGCCTCTTATTTATTGGCCTGGATTACGGAGAGACAGATTCAGCAGCCCAAGCCTCCACTTCATGCTCTTGTCATCTACACTTTGAAGAATTTATTCTGGTTCTGTTTCTTATCCTGACACTGAGCAATTCAGACTTCAATGGTTGTCAGTGTTTAAGATGTGAAACAAAACCGTCTGTCCAAAAGTCTCTCTAGAAGTTGGGTGCCTGCTACCCCACTGCTTCTCACTGGCTACAGATCCATGATTTGTGACTTCTTGGCTATGAAAGACAACAGATTTCCCTTGGGGAGAAAGTGGCCAAGACATTATATTATGGAAATTAATGGTTTTACATGATCCCTCATCTACAGAATAGATCATGCTGTGAATACTGGACAACCTTTTGTTACTGTTCTGGAGACAGTGTTATCGCAAAAAGAAGCTTAGTTGGTTTCAAAGTCAAAACTAACAGTCTCCCACAGTTTCATGAAGACTTGATAAAATTCTAAGATAGTAATCATTTGATGTTGCAAAATGCTCTTTTTTGGCCTTAAGTTTCTGGAGCTATGTTTTGTGAAAGAAAACCTAAGAGCTGCTTTGGATTTTTGTTGACTGGACTTAGTACAGATGGGTAAGGGATTTTTGTTGACTGGCCTTAGGACCGATGGGTAAGGGATTTTTGTTGACTGGCCTTAGTACAGATGGGTAAGGGATTTGACAGCGATCCCAGATGGACTCTTGTTATGTATCCCCCTAAAGTGAGGGCACACTTCGAAATGTTTATTCCTATCTTGCAGTTCTCACTATAAAGGTTATCACTGATCAGATATAATGTGGATGAAGCACCTAACTTAGTGCCTGCTGCATAATACACACTAGGTGCCGGGTGGCCCAACTGGGGCTCCATAGCTTTGAAACTGAATTGACTCAGACTTGCAAATTTGTCTGGCTAGAATTTTTTAATTAAATCAGTAGATTTAATCTGTTTTAATCTCATATAATACACCAACAGAGTGAACAAGAGGCCAAATTTAATAATGCTTAAGTAGAAAATAAGCACAAACCAGGGACACTCACCCAGAAAAGTCAGTCTCCTTGTTACCATAATTTTCTAACCTAAAATTTGCTTGCAAAGCACTGTGGGAAGAGTTAGAAATTTGCAATGCTCCTGCTGAATAGACACCCTGGCTTAGGTAGTGCTGGCCCTTTGTGTCTCTTGTTTCAGGGAAGCAGACAAATGCCACATTATAAACCACATATTTCATAAGTGGGATGCCTTGGTAATACACATATATATGCAATTAGAATTAAATCATATATATACACATGATTAAGATTAAAATAACCAATTAACAGCTTCCAGATGATTTATGCACAAAATATTCACAACACATTCACTATTAAAAACATAAGCTACCAAATGAACAAACAATATATTGATCCCATTACAACATATCCATAAAATAAAAGCATGCAGAGATGAACAGTAATGGCAATGACATTATTAGCAAGGGAAACTCGTGGGTTCTGACTTCAACGCTGAGAAAGCCACAGTCAAATTTGTAAACACCTCTTGACTCAACTCTATTTAAAACTCTAAATGGAGAAAAAAAATGTGGTAAAACAAATAGACAGCTAAAATTGGTGCCAGCTAGTAATATCCCCCATCAGCTTTCCTGCCATCTGCAAGGATAAGTGATCTCCAGTAGATTTTACAATGTGCACATCTCTCTTACAATCCAGAGAAACGTAACTCCAAATTACATCTCATCACAGGCATTCCAATCCGAACTACCCTGGACAACTCGACAACGGTCCAATACGCGGGTCTTCTCCACCAGCTGACCATGAAGGCCAAGAGCACAGTCCGGGACATTGACCCGCAGAACGATCTGACTTTCCTCAGGATCAGATCGAAGAAACATGAAATCATGGTAGCCCCAGGTAACTGGACATGCCGTTTCATACTTCAAATGCTTTTCTACTTTACTGGTTTAAACCTTGCTTCAAAGAGTGAGGGATTATAGAGTCTTGGCGAGGGTACAGATTGCAATATGTAAGGGGAGGCAGCAAGCTCTTTCATTACAAAAACAAAGATGTTCCATTCTGAAGAGCCAAGCTCAAATATTGTATGAAATTAGCAAATAATTTAGTCATTGCACAAGCTGAATTTTACCAATTTACACTTACTATTTATCAAAATAACCAGTGCATGGACTAGGACATCACTGGAGACGGGCTTGGGGAATTCCCACTCTCATCTTGCTTTCAGTTCGCTCTGCTTCCTGAGTGTGGTTGGAAAACGCTCTCTTAGCTGCCGGCTCTGGCCCCCTCAGCTGCCATGCCTCAACTGTCATTATGGCCCCTCCTTTAGTTTTTTTTTTAAGTGTGTACGTGCGTGTTATTTGAAAACAGGGACAAAAATGGCAGAATAGCACAGAGACTCTCAGAATAGTGGCAGAAGTGACCCATCTGGGAATAAATTAAGAGGTGCATCCGAGGCGAGTTGCATGTTGCCTCCCTGTGAGGTGCGTGTGACCAGCTGGTCAACTGGAAGACATGGCCACAGAGTCACCCCCTTGAAGGAATTACGTTCACTGCGTTTCTGAATAATTGTGTTATGGCCACAAACCTAGCACCTAGCACAAGAGCACACCAGATAAGTAGATAAAGTTTTCTCTGCTGCTGCACATAAATACCACTTGTAGGATATTTATTAAAATTAGCCATGTCGGGAACAGCAAATAAGTGAAATTATAAATGTGGGACCAAGTCTGTGTGCTTTCAACTTTTCCAGAGCGCCATGGTAATTCTGCTGTGCAGCCATTGTCTCCACGATGTCCGTGCAGTGTTCGGAAAAGAGCAGCTAGCTGAAATGTTCATGGGTTAGATGCGAACTAACTTGATTCGTGTTTCTCCCTAGATAAGGAGTATCTTCTGATTGTCATCCAGAACCCGTGTGAGTAGACCTGCTGCGGCCCACTTGGCCCTCGTGACGACACCTGGAAGCCCTTCACTCCTCCTGTCCATAAAATTGACCCTAACTGAATCTGAAGACATGCTCTCCTGTTTTGAAAATGAAACACTCCACATGTCTTCCATAGTCCCTTTTGACCATACTGTGGTCTTGTGCTTTTGCTGTATAATAAACAGTTTCTGTCATTTATGACCCTGCTTTTAAATAACAAACACACACACACACACACCCCTAAAATAATCAAAACTAAAGGAGAGTCCATAGTAACACTGGAGGCCTGGCAGCTGAGGGGGGACAGAACAGGCAGCTGAGAGGGTGGTTTTCATCCACACCTGGAAAGCAGAGTGAACCAGAAAACACGATGAGGCTAGACATCTCCGAAGCTCACCTCCAGTGCCATACTTCCTCCAACAAGGCTCGACATCCTAAATGGGGTAGGAGGTCCTTCTGTATTTGTGTTGCTTTCATTGGTTAATAAAGAAACTGCTTTGGGCCTGGTGATAGGGCAGAACTTAGGTAGGCGGGGAGACAGAACTGAATTCTGGGAGGAAGAAAGCAGAAAGAGAGAACCACCATGGAGCTGCCAGAGTCAGGCATGCTAAATCTTTCCTGGTAAGCCACGATCTCATGGTGATATACAGATTAATAGAAATGGGTTAAATCAAGATGTGAGAGTTAGCCAGTAAGAGGCTAGAGCTAATGGGCCAAGCAGTAATTTAATTAATAGTTTCTGTGTGGTTATTTCAGGTGTAAGCTAGCCAGGCAGCCGGGACAACAAAGGGCTCACTCCCCTTACAGCACCTAATGGTTCCCCAAACCTCCCCAGACCTCCCCAAAGGGTGCCACCAACAGAGACCATGTGTTCAAATACATGGGCCTATGGGGAACTGTTCTCATTCAAAATGCCACACTTAAGGTCATCCCTCTGAAACTGCTGTCCCGAAGCTAGAACTCTAATTTCTCCTGTTTCCATGACATCCCACAGATTCTCAGAGGAACAGTAAAGAAGTACAGAAGCCTGAGGAATTCCCATGCCCACAGCTCTGGGTGCTCCCAGGTAGAAAAGAACAGAGAATCAGAGAGTGGATTTCAGGTCATCAGTGCAGCTCAACACCTTTGTCTTTCACAAGACCCCTCAAGCTGCTGCGTCTGTCACACCCGACAAAGGGGACCAGCGGTAGTAGATCTTGGGTCAAGTTGTGTGCACACAAGACTGAGGATAACTCCAGAGAATTTTGCCTTTATTAAATATTGAAAACGTTCAGGAAATGTAATAAATACAGTAGGTTCCCGTACACCCTCAAACCCTCACTGAGCAAATAGTTACATTTTGCTATGTGTGTTTTATAGCCTCCCTTTTTGTTCAGCTTTTAATTTTGAGATAACTGTAAACTCATGTGAGACGGTAAAAACCAGAGATAGCAGACGATGCACCTCCCTTCAGTTTCTCCTTGTGGCAATGTCTTCCAGAACTCTTAAGACAACAACACAACCAGGAAACTGACATGATTCAAATAAGAAAGAAAACAATGCCATACTTGTCTTGATTCCGAAGCTGTCTGCTGTGCCCTGCCTCAGCCCCTGATCCATGGCGGTATGACTCTGACCGCATTTTTAGATTTTTATCCCATCAAGAAAGCGATATAAATGGAACAATACTGTGGGTAAGCTTTCAGGGCCGCCTTTTCAGCATAATTCGTGCAAAAAATTAATAAGTAAACAAAACATTACAAGGCAGACGCACTGATAGCCTCTTGCCAGATGTCACAGCTTGGTCCACAAGCACCTCGCTTATGTTCCTGCTACTCTTCCAAATCAAGTTAAGTGTGAGGACGATGCACAGTTAAGTGTCACCACACCCACGGCCCCTATTTGCATCCTGGGAGGCACACACAAAGAGGAGGGCATGAGGCAGATCCCTAAGGTTAAATTGGCTCAGTCTCCAAGTGACCTTAGGCAGAGACAGGTCCAAAACGAACCACACCGAAAGCCAAAGTAACAATGGATTCTGCAGCCTAATAGACAAACTTGTCCAGTGAGTGACACTTGAGCATAGCTCAGCACTCCTGAGAGTGTAGGCCATCCATGGATATTTTTTTTAATGTTTTCCAAGTAACAAACTGAGCCCCAGGCTGAGACCCACTCCACAGTAGTCAGGACACAAAGTTGGGGAGCCACTGGTTCAAGATTCTTCCCAATCTGGTCCTTTCATGTGTGATCATGGGAGCCTTGGAGCCTCGTCTTTAAAATGGGAGGATCAGAAAAACCCAAGTTCCTTGTTTCTGGGAATCAGCTGAGCCAGTGCAGACGAAGCAAGACCTGGGCTAATGTTGATTTCTTGGCTGCTTCTCAACAGCGGCCCTTAGTGGAGTGGCTGAGAGAAGTAGCCAAGGCAGAGAAGCAAGCCCAGTGACTACCCTGGGGCCCTCCCAGCACACACAGGTCAGCACAGTTTCAAGCCAGAACCACCAGCTCTGCCTTCAGAGAGGAGACAAACGAGAAGAGCCTGTGGTATAGCAGGATCTGGAACTCAGCCCTGGGGATGAACACTCACAACAAAAAGGAATTGTATGATTGTATGTCTGACAGAGGAACCATTGCCCCATCTCTCTCTCTCTCTCTCTCTCTCTCCCCCTCGCCCCCCGTGTGTGTGTGTGTGTGTATACTTGTGTGCGCACAGGCCAGAGGAAGATGCCAGTGACCTGCTCTGTCATGCCCCAGGTTAATCCCTTGAATCTGGAACTAGGCTGTGGTCCAGCAAATCCCAGACATCCTCCTTTCCCCGATCCACATTTCACAGTGCTGAGGTTACAGATGTACAGAGCTGTGCCTGGCTTTTTACATGGGTGATGGGGATTCAAACTCTGGTCCTCGGGCTTGTGCTGAACGGGCTCTTACTCCCCAGTTCAGCTCCTCAGACCCACAAATCCTATTTTGATGCATTCTGTATTACAGATTACTTGGCTGAGATCATTGTCATGAGTAAAGGGTTTTCCTCTTCTCTCATCTCAATAAAGTCTAGATACAATCTTACGGTCCATTCCTGGACAGCTTCAGCGTCTTCTGATAATTCAGCATAAACGAGATCATTTTAGAATACAAAAAAAAAAACAAAGAAATACATTAATGAGGAAGGTGGTCCTGTTCCACTTAAGACTTGCAAAAATTCAGAGCTAGAAAGAACTAGAGAGCTCACTTGCCCAAGCCTTGGTTCGGCAGGTAAATATTTCACCTGAGCTGGGTCCAGGTGTCCTTAAGACATCAGGGATATGGGTTTGAAGTGGTCTGGGTATGCCTGTGGAATTGGCATACACGCCCTTATTAGGGGCTCATGTGAGATCCCTCCACATCCTCCAAAAATGCTTTCAGGGGATACAGAATTGCATGTTGTTTTAAAATACACAGAAGTAACAGTTGAATCCTAAATCTGTCATCTCCCCTTAGCTTCCCAGCCCACCCAGAGCTCCTGAGCAAATTGCATGACTGAGTAGTAAAGCCACTTCCTTCTGTTGGGCCAAGTCAAAAATTTCAAGGCCCATTTGAGACAGAGTGGTGTGAAATCTCTGGCAAGTGCAGACTGCACCGTGGCAAATGCCAAGGCTCCATATGGGCTCCTTTAGGGAGGACGGCCTCTACCCTACCGGGCAGGAAGCTCACAGAAGCCTTCCTAGGTGCGCACTCAGAGTTAACTCTGTTGAGGGCAGAGACTGTGACAGTGAACGGTCGAACTTACCAGAGCCAATAGCAACCAAAATGGATGTTGTCTCGTGGAATTTGTACCACATCTCTGTTCCAGCGCATGGACCCTCCCTATTCCCTCTGGGATTCACAACAGCACAGATTCATAGCGCATGAGCTATATTTCAAAGATGACTGCACATAAAGACTAATGATCCAGACTCATGCAAAGCCATTGGTGGATTTTCTTTTCCCACTGAGAAATGCAAGCCTGGGTTCATGCTGCGTCTCCTTTTAATCCAGCTAGCTGTAAATTTTACCTGGACAACGGGGGAGCTGTTTGCAGAGTCTCTGGAGGGACAGATTCCTAACCGTAAATATTAACAGTAATAAGCCTCAAAGTCAAGTTTAACGAACCAGCCGAAAGCACATCTACACATCGTTAGTACCATGCCCTCCCCTTCTTCCTCTCTGAGGAGCAGAGCCATTCCATTGGAGGCCTTTGGGGATCTGTCAAGAACTCTAATATGAGACTGTCTATCTTCTTCTAAAGCCAAAATTACCATAGTGTGTGTGTGTGTGTGTGTGTGTGTGTGTGTGTGTGTGTGTGCACGTGCACATGAGTGCAGATGACTGTGGAGGCCAGCAGAGGGCAGCAGATCTCCTAGAGCTGAAGTTACAGGTGGTTGTGAGCTACACTGTGTAGCTACTGGAAACCAAACCTGGGTCCTCTGCTAAAGCACCAAGAACTCTTAACCCCTGATCTATATCTCCATCCTCTTTCTGCAGCTTTCAAAGAATTAAAATTATCTCCAATACGTGTTTGGCACAAAGCAAAATATCCTCACTATCCCCGCCCCCCAGGAAAATCATGCAATGTCCCTGAGATGGGGACAAGAGCATGGGCAGATGAACTGATCGTATTCATTCAATAATATTTGCCCATATTGATAATGAGGAAAAGTGGATGATGTTTGGGACTGGAAGAGTTTCTAGTTGGTGGGCAAATCTCCAAGTAAGGATTTAGTAAGAACAAGGCAGTGGCTCATGTCCTGAGAGTCAGGGAGGGGTCTCCAGCCTTCCATTATACAGTCACCTCTGCTAATTGAGGTCTCTGGACAGTTTGGGACATTCATTTCTGGCAACACTCTCTAGTGTGTTCATTCTGTAAGGCTGGACATGGAGTTGACCCATGTGTCATGAACTTCTCCCTGAGGAAATAAAGACAAACACCTGCTTTCCCAGAGAGAGCAACACTGACAGAACAGAGAGCAATCCTACTGAAGTCCAACGTGGGAAACCAAGGAGTTCATAGGGGTTCCTTACAGAGCAGGGGGGAGGGTTCCTTACAGAGCAGGGGGGAGGGTTCCTTACAGAGCAGGGGTGAGGGCAACTTACAGAGCATGGGTGATGGTTCTTTACAGAGCAGGCGTGAGGGGTAACTTATAGAGCATGGTGAGGGGTCACTTCATAGTAATGTGGGTGGACCCCAAATCATCAAAGCGTCTCACCCCAGTAGGGATGACAACTCCTCACAGCTGCATGGACTGACTCACTCCCTCGGCTCTCTACACTCCGTATCCCCCGAGAACATAAAACCACGTGCAGCTTGGGCAGAGTGGCGCAGATGGCAGGGAAATAAGAAAAGGAGCGGACGCAGTCTCGGGGATAATAGTACTGGACACACCTATCTATGAGGGAACTTCAACAGTTGACAGGCATGCTTTTGGGGTCTCCAGCCAGGACTAGTGGAAGCTCTAAAGGAGATAATAACAGTTGGGAGGACCGCATTCTACAGACACCTGCACCAACCATCCTTGGACTCAGAGGAAAGAGGATGAAGCCTTTGCACTTCCTTCTGGGTTCAGACCTAGGGAAGCACTGGGTCAGTGTTTCCTTGCAGAATACGTGGTTTCAGAGGTCTCTTGGCAGATGCCCTCCCTCTTTGGTCACCTTTACAACGTGGGACACAGCAGGGCTGACACAGTGTGGGCTAGAAGTCTTACGCTACTACTTACTAGAAAAAAATAATAGCTCCTTTTATCCCAATTTCTTGACCACAAAAATGGAGAGTGTCTACCTACTATAGCCTTGAATTCTGATATGGCATAAGTGCCAATTATTAGCATAAAGAATGTACACCCCTAGTGGTCCTGATTTCTGACAAAGTACAGATGTCTATTTTTATTGTAATAATAATTCTTACTATCAGCAATTAAAAACTTGTTTACCATAATAAGCTCACACCCTACAGCCTCACTGCTCCTCTTTAGCCGTAGACATAATCATAAGCCTCTAATGCTGTTAAGAATATGATTTTATACAGCTCCTTTGCTTGGGGTTTAATATGCATCTCCATGTGCTTACCTAGGATTTATTCTGATTCTTAAAATATCTAAGTGCAATTTCTTGCATATGATCCAGAGTACGGATTCTGAACGGATGAGGCCAAAGAGAAGATGGATGTATTCCTGATATTTACATTTGGAGGAGTCAAAGTTCCTCGTGGCTGAGCTGGCCTGTGAGCACGTGATTCCAAAAGGTGCGGCAGGGAGCGCTGGTTCTCGGGAGGAAAAGCAGAAAGGTGAAGGGCTCACCCTGGGGCTTCCCATTTTCTAGCTTCTCAGATGCCCTTGGACCCTTTGATGTAGTGAGGTGGCCCTAAAGCTTTATGTACAACGTCCTCCCCGGGTGAGGTACATTTCCGGAATGGATTTCTGTGACCCGAAACCAGAAGAACTTTAACTAACACACCGGTGCTATATCTGGGTCACCTCCAGCTGCTTCATTCGCACACAGCCAAGGAAGCAGTGCGAGCCTAGTAGCTCCCCAGGATGTATGCATTAATCAGAGACCTGAACAGATGGAGTATGCTCACCTTCTCCCTTGCTCCAGAACATACCCTGTGGCTTTACTAGACAGGAATGGGGTACTGATGGACCCTCAGGAGACAGAACTCTAGAGATAAGAAGGGACTGATATGTGGCTCTCGCTGGGAAACAGGCTTCATTTTTACTTATTAAGTATCCTCTGCCTCCATCATTGACTAGAAAGAGTGGATGTAGAGAAGTGTCCATGTGCCCAGATGTTCCTTGACCCCAAAGAAAAGAAGGCTGAGCCATCAGCCTCCCTTCAACTTTGTACCTCTGGAAACATCCATTCTTTTTCCCTTCAGCATATACAACCTCAAGACGTGCTAATTAAATGCCATAGACTCCAAATACTCTTGGCAGACACAAAGGTCTTTTGAAATTATTTTATTTCGACAAGGCAGGTCATTGCCAAGGGCACCGGGAGTGATGGAGAGACACATGGAAAACAAACAGCTAGGAAAATACAAGGCAGACTCTTGGCTTCCTCTTGTCCCCTGGTCCCCACAAGGTACTATGGTACAGAAGAAAGATTGCTGCCGGGTAGCCAAAGAGGTCTACCTTTGTTTCCCAGCCTTGCCATCAATGATAAAAATGAGATTAAGAAACAGGAAGAAGAGAAGCAGGACCGGACTTTAGCAATCATCTACTAAGGAGTGATCATGTTGGATTCTTAGAACAGTCTCCTTATACAGAGAAGAGGGCTTGGAGAAGAGCTTTCTCACATCAGAGGAGGCAGCTAAACACTGCTCTAGCACCTCCCCCAATCACCTTTACCCTGCCCATCCATTAGATACATAGCAAGGAGATTGCTCCCTTGCATCTTCAGAATCCTGAGCTCTAAAACATAGACCGAAATTCCCATATGCTTGGTGGTTATGGGATGAAAGTATGCAAAGCACCTGGCAGGCTGTAGATGTTTGACAGTTGGTCTTGCTGCTACAATGTTGCCACTAACACCTGGAGAACCAGTCCAGTGGTGGATTGTGAGTTATAGCCATAAATGAGACCAGTGTCACCATGTTTATATTTGACAACATTCCACGAGGCTTACCCTGTAGGGTAGTTACTCGGGATCTTTGCACCAAAGCCTCTCAAGTCCTGGCAATCAACACTCCACGTGGTCAACTAGATGTCAGCCAGCATTCCATGTCTGGTTCTTACTCCGGTACCTGGGAAGAGGGCCTGGTAGAAGGCATGTTTAGTATCCTAACAGGTCAACCTCTCATTGTAGATGCACTGTTCCCTGGATCACAGGGTTGGTTGGATCATAGGGGTCCACCACGCTAATGAGAACCCTTGAAGTAAGCTTTGTCCGCCAAACCCTTTAAGCGTACGTAAGACTGGATTTCGACCTTCCAAACCTAGGGTGTTCCATTTAGATCACAGAATGAATGAAAGCTGCGCGGACTCCCACAGGCCTCCTTGTGCAGCTGAAGCTGCAGTTACCTGGGGCCTCCTGACACATGCTAAGTGACTGGAAGGCCCAGCTCCTCATGAGAGGTTCTGGTATTCTCAACTGCACCCTGTGCAGAGGGTGCATGCAAGGCCTGTGGCAGCACATCCAGACCTCCAGGGGATGGACTGGCGCCAGTTCCATCACTTTTGAACGCCCCCAAATAGTGCCATCCGCCAGATTCTTTATCCGGAGTGAACTTTAAATTGTTGGCCAACTCTGAAGCCTTTGCTTTAGGATGCCATCGTCTCTTGGGGTGGGGGGGGGAAGGTTGGTGTCTAGTGTCTCCAGGAAGAAAATGAATAGCAAGAGGCACCAGGGAGGGCAGAAGGGTGCGAGGGGAGATGTTATCTGCACATGTTTACCTGCTCCTGCCAAGCCCAGCAATTTCCGGGGAAGGCAAACAGAGATTATTAGCCATTTATGAAATCTTGAATTAATAAAAGGAGCTGGCTCTGGCTGAGGATTCAAAGGCAAAGAGGTGTGCTTCAGACTCAGAGTATTGGGAGCCAGGTGGTACCCCATTCTGCAAGCATGCAGCCAGAAGTCACTTTATGTCAGACACTGTCTGTGCCCAGGAGCAGAGACAGGTGATGATATCATCTCTACCCGCAAAGAGCTCCTGGTGGAACAATAGGGATAGGCATGCAGTGACCTACATTTCTAAAACCGTAAAGTGACAGCAGCAGAAGATGCTGGGGGCGGGGTAGCATGGGAGCACATGGGTGGTTGACGGGCTCACCCTGCACATAGTTGCACCAGCAGACACACCTGCACTGGATAAATCAAGGCTGGATAGCAATTAGTATGGGACGCATGAGGAGCATCTCCGTCAAAAGGAACTGCAAAGCTTGGTCAACACTTTCGAGACCTTGTTTCAAAGGCAATAGCACTGACTCACAGAGAACCTTGGTGGAGCATCCAGCAGGCTGCTGCAGGAAGCACGATGGGGTCCTGCCCTCATCCCATCAGTCTCTTCTGGCACTTGGCACCTCATGTTTACACACAGCTGTCCTTAAAGGGATGTCCCATGGATGAGCCAGGTAGGTTCAGGGTGCCATTGAGCTGAGCAGCCCAGACTCCAGAACCGTGATGGGGATAGCCTCAGAAGCTTCCATTGCCATGGTCAAGTTGGATGGCTTCCTTCGTCCTTTGTCCAAGTCGCTCAGTGTGTACGTTTCCATCTCTCTTCATGTCTGCAGGAGCCCGACAAACAAGGTCATATCGTCTGTCTGCTGTGTGACCCTGGGCTAGAGCCCGGGCCTCCCACAGATCTGACACACAAGGTAAACAAATTTAAAATAATATTCCTCTTCCAAGGTTCAACTTCAATCTGTTGCTCAAACTGGTCCACTCTAGTGTTTTTAGTGATGTCTATCTACAGCAATAAGCTAGGGTGCTTCAAAAAAAAAAAAGGTAAATGATCCAGGTACCCAGAATTATGACTACTGTCTCTTGTGTCTGTCAATATTAAGTCCTTGGTCCAGCAGCATCCGTGTCACCTGGAAGCTTGTCAAAAAGGGCAGAATCTTGGGACTGGGGAGATAACTCAGTTAAAGACCTTTACTAAGTGCAAGTATGAGCACCTGAGTTCAACACCCACCACCCTGATAAAACACAAGCACAGAGGTGTGCACTTGTGATCTCAGTGTTGTGTAGGTGGGGGCAGGAGGGTCCTGGGGCTTATTGGCCTAACCTAATCAGTGAGCTCTCAACCAATGAGAGACCTGTGTCAAGGGAATGGGTGGCAAATCTGAGGATGATGACTGAGGTTGTCTATGCCTCCATATGCACATGTACAGGCACACGCATGTACACCTACACACATATGTATGTGAATGTATACCTATGCACACACGTGTATGTGTGAATGAACACCTACACATATATGTGCATACATACCTATATACATACGTATGTACCTACACACACACAAATAAAAGTTTTATACTACAGAAATGAAGAAACCAGAACTCACCTATTCTGAGCTACTACTGAATCAGATCTGTCTCTCCCAGCCAAGTTTGTGCCCCAAGCATTCGGTGAGTTGGGAAGTCCCTGGGGTGTCTCTGACTGCAAGCGAGCCAGTTTCCACATGGCATCTCTGTATCTGTGCCTTTCATCTGCTCCAACCCTCTTCCTAGGCACTGCTCCATGGGTACCGTGCTGGCCCAGCACACCAAGGGTCCTGGATTCTTTAGCACCCCCTAAACCTGGGTGCTAGAACATAGGCCTGTCATCCCAGCTACTGTCTCACTTCGGCTACACAGCGTCAGATCCACCACTACAACAGAAGGGTTGGATCTTCGCGCTTTCTTCTGGTGTTGTTCCTACCAGAACTACTGGGCTCTGAACATCACAGACACTTCCTCTAAGTAACTTGGATCAACACCCAGCATCCCCCTCTCCTGCTACCATCACCTCCCCAACATGTCAACCCATATGGTTCCCTCTTGCCAGGTCCACAGGTCCAACAGAAACTGGTGGGAGGGCATTGCTTCTGCCCTGTGTCTGTGCAGCCTACCCTTTCCATGTCCACACTCAGAAAGTCTTCTGGGTAGATGCTACTAGTCACTAATAGGGCACGTCTGCTCAGACAAGTGTGGCATTCCTTGATTAGACTGCTCGCCGTGGCTTCCTCCTCACACAAGGCAAGGCTACTCTCAGTCAGCTCCTAGATGCTGTGCAAACAGTTTTCTGCACACCAGCTGGACGGGCTTGTGACCTAGCATGGGACCCACACATACTCACAGCAGGACTTTACAGCATCTATTCAATGCCGCATGGGGCCACAGAACCCAGCTGTATTCTAGGCCACTTACTAATTTGACCTCAAAATAGCCTTGTCAGGCAGAGTCCCTTGTTGCCACTTGCCTGATAAGGGAGTTGGTTTCCACGAGGGTGCTACCTTCTTGCCCAGAGACCTGCTGCTGACTTAGAGACCCACCCCCTGCACATTGTTCAATCTCAGCACTAAGCCTGTGCCCAGAAAACGCCATCAGACACAAAATAAACCAACTAAGTGTGGACGTAGGCCACGTCACCAGTTTGTAGGTAAATAAGGACACACCTTAAGTGATAGCAGCCTTACCTGTGGAGACCCTCCAGGGCCCAGATCCTTAGGATTTACTCGCTCATACCCATTCAATCCAGGGTTATTTTTGATGCAGTTAGGACTATTAGGGGCTGTCATCTCCATGGAAGTGTGGCCCCCAACACAGCCAGAAACTGGGCAGTGTGTGTGTGTGTGTGTGTGTGTGTGTGTGTGTGTGTGTGTGTGTGTGTAAGATAAACATGAAGCTATTAACCACAACAGTTTCTTGGGTGGTTTTGCTGTTTTGCTCTTGCTTAATTCTCTCTCTCTCTCTCTCTCCCTCTCTCTCTCTCTCTCTCCTTTCTTTTCTCCTCTCCTCCAGTCCTCCTGATTTTCTGTTTTAGGTTTTCACTTTTTCCAATTTTTAATGGAGTCTGACAGATATATGAAAAGCAAAGACAGATGAAGGTGTTTTCATAAGCTGAACACATCCCAAAGCATGACACTGACAACAGTCTGCACTAAGAAGCTAAGAAGCAGCCTTTGGGCCCTGTTGGTCCCTAATGCTCGCCCAAGGGTCAGCAAGAGCCTATGCCTGACTTTTATCATCAGAGATGATATTATCTCTGATGATATTAGGAACTTTTTCCTTTGTGTGTGCTTTGCATAACTCTGTGTGTGTGTGTGTGTGTGAGAGAGAGAGAGAGAGAGAGAGAGAGAGAGAGAGAGAGAGAGAGAGAGAGAGAGGAGGGAGGGAAAAGGGCCTCTTGTAAAGCAGGAGTCTTCTGCTGGAGTTGTGGGCTGGGATATGGACCTGAGGGGAGGGGGTGCTGGGGATCCCCACCAGTGGGGCCTCCAGTAAAGCAGCAATATTCCGCCAGAGGGCCTCGCTCTTTAAACTGAAGAGCTTCTTAACTTCCCAAAGTAGACACGGATAGATCCTGTCTCATTCTCTTTGGATCCTTTAGCCCATTCCTCTCTGTCTGGCTGCCTTCGGGGGCTTTGTCTCTGCCATCTTTGGATGTCCTGAACTAACCTGTAACTCACTTGGGGAGGTATAGGATTGGGGAGTTTATTCAGCAAGCAGACACGAGGGAGCGAAAGTCCAGTGTTCTTGCAGCCATGTAAAGTCAAAGACACCCTACAAGGTTCCAGTGCAAAGACAGATGAAAGCTGCCTTCTGTGGGCCTTGACCTGAAATCACACCTCCTGGCCACCCGTGACCTGAAATCACACCTCCTGGCCACCCGTGTCCCCTTCTCTATGTCCTCTCCCTCTTCCTCTCCATCTGTTTCCTGCAGGCTCTTCTTTAATAAATCACGTGCCCGGGAATCAATTTCTAAGAAGCCTTGCCTTATCCTCCCTTAAGGTGGTGGTCAGTCTTGCCTGGATGGTTGTGTGTAAATCACCGGGCATGCGTATGGCAGTGTCCACACCTATTAAGTCTCCCCCCGCCGGCCATGTGAACAGTTAGCCAGCCTTGTTGAGTATCACATGCCTGAAATCATAAACTCCCTAGGATCAGAAGAGACCATAAATGTCCTGGGCTCCTAGCAGACTGAGTTACCTGCCAGCTCCTCTCCCTCCCTAATGAGCATCACATGGCTCCCAAACAAAATTAGCAGGGATACAGATCACACACACGCCCCGCCCAGGCCTATAGCACCAGCTTTATTGAGCTACAATCAGACCAGCCATCTCCATAGAGATGAGACCGTAGAGAGCGGATATTAAAGGCATCAGCAGCCCCGAGTTCCCCAGACCAGAGGCCAGATTCACAGATCTCTGTCTGGCCTTGCCCTTCCTATGCCCCATTCCCCCCACCAGAGGCTGCCTCTATCCTTGGGCAGTAGTAGGCAGTTTTATGTGAATTATTGAGTAGCCACTGGTCTCATAGATACCAAAACTACAATGTCACTAGTCTCACAGGCCTGAAAACTAGAATGTGCAAGAGAAATACGAAAATAGCAGACACGGAATGACCCTTCCTTCTGAAAACAATCCATTGTTTTTGGTTAATAAAGTCATTGATGAGCTCCTAAGAGATTACTGTAGAGTTATCTGGTTGACAGAAACTTTATTAATTGATTTAAAATTTATATGATTGACAAGTCTGGATCCTGGGGCTCCTAGGAGGATAGGATTTGGGAAAGATAAGCATCAAGATAAGCATATGAAAGAAGCCAGTTGCAAGAAAGCTGGAAACCCACCCCTACCAGGGCTACACATGGTGGACAGACCCACAGAAATGAGTCTGCCTCCCAAATTTGGAAGAAGGCAGGTAGTATATAAATGATCCAGGCAGGATCATAACTCAGGGCCTTGGGACCATTGAGCTCCAAACATTTTCCAGCCTGCTTCAGTCTTAGGTGTGTTCTCTTGCTGAACTATCCCTATATCTACAACTAGCCATGTGTCCCCAGTACAGTTCTTTGTTCCAGGTCACAAGAACCTGGACATCCCAGTGGGTACCCTCAGGAAGGATCCTAGTCCCTGTTTTGATGTCCAGATAAAGGCAGGGATCGGCCATCTAAAGTTAATAGTTGCTATTATCATGCCAGGCACCGCCCTGAATGGTAGACAGCCTTGAAGGGGGTGTGTCCATCTGTCATTGAAATCTGAGGAACTGAAGGGGTTAGGAAAGAGCTGGCCTCAACAGCTGGTAGCAACAGCAAACCCGGTTGTCTACTTCTAACGCTACTTGCATAAGTAGAGTGTGGCTGGGACTCTGGGTAGAGTGGATACGCTGGTTTTCTCTACTTTAATCATGAATTGGGTGGCTTAAAATGACCAAAGCCATTGAATTTTCTGGAAGCTAAAACCCTTCCTTCATCCTTCTATCATCTGCACCCTTGAGACACCTTGACTAGTAGCTGTCCCTGCAGTGACCTTCTCTGTCCTTGCCACACCTCTGCCCTGTGTGGATCTTCTCAACACCCCTGATTCTTCTCCTAGGAAGAGCAGCCAGAATGGATGGACATCCTATGCCAGCATGACGTCATCTTACATCTGCAGTGACCCTACAGCCAATATAAAGTCACATTCTCAGGTATTGGAGGCTATGTGTTGGGGGACACAAGTATTGCAGCTTCTAAACAAGGACATTCAGAGAGTGAGGAAGGGATGTTTCCCACTCCCATGGAGGGATCCCAGGATGGAAACTTGATGTTTCTGATCCTGTGTTGGCATCTCCACTTTTTTTCCACCGGCTGTTAAGGGTTGGTCCCAGAAGAAGATGCCAAGTCACCAGCACACTGCATCAGGAACAAAGGCAGGCAAAGAGGAGGGGTCACCCACTTAGCTTAGCAGCCTCTGACCTGCAATGCGGTAGAGGAAAACCTCTTTGAACCTGCTGCAGTTAAGACTAAGTCTTGAAAAAAAACACCCAAAAACTTCTCTACAACCCTTTCAGGGAGCATTCTTAATGACAAACCTGGAAAGTGACTCTGGGTGGCTATAGTTGCAGCAGAATCTCTTTCTAATATCGACTCCATCTCTTAGAGTAGCCAGGAAGGCTGGAGGTGGAAAGAAATATCAACAGACTGGTGTGTGTGCGGTGAACAGGACCATAGACAGGCACCACGGCTGCCCCATAGGCCTTGGACATGAGTAGGACTGTCACTCGGGACTGAGACACTTCACTGTCCCTGACTTTCAGCCTACAGGCTCAGATTCAAAGCCCAGATCACCATTTAAGAACTAGCCACAAAGGAGCAAGGAAAGCAGGTCTGGGTAGCCCAGCTATCATAGAGAGAAATAGCCACTGCCTCCCACCAGACAACATATGCTAAAGAAGGAAGTTGAAATGTAGGAGAAACAATGCCAGAGGCCTCTCAGGGGAGATCCAGTCTGCTCGTCCAGGAAGTAAGGTTAGATGCAGAAGCACGCTCATGTGTGTGCGGGAAGATCAAACTATTTAGAAAGAGTTGGTGGCTTCCAGACTGACTCTAGAACTTCCCAAGGAACCATAAAGGCGTTCAGATTAGGTGTTTTTACCACAGGCTGCTGATGGGAGAATAGGGATTTGTGGCTCACAGTCCAGGGCCTTTTTTTAAGAGATGAAATTTTTCTGGAATTAGTAGTTGCGGTTGCTTAACTCTATGACTATATTAAAAGAACTATGCAGTATGCCTTTATTGATTTTTACTGAGCTCTACATTTTTCTCTGCTCCCCTCCCTGCCTCTCCCCTTCCCCTTTCAAACCTCCCCCAAGGTCCCTATGCTTCCAATTTAAGCAGGAGATCCTTGTCTTTTTCTACTTCCCATGTAGATTAGCTCTATGTAAGTCTCTCTTAGTGTTCACATTGTTGTCTAAGTTCTCTGGGATTGTGGTTTGTAGGCTGGTTTTCTTTGCTTTATGTTTAAAAACCACCTATGAGTGAGTATATGTGATAATTGTCTTTCTGTGTTTGTGTTACCTCACTCAAAATAATGTTTTCTAGCTCCATCCATTTTCCTGCAAAATTCAAGATGTCGTTATTTTTTCTGCTGTGTAGTACTCCATTGTGTAAAAGTACCACATTTTCCTTATCCATTCTTCAGTGGAGGGGCATTTAGGTTGTTTCCAGGTTCTGGCTATGACAAACAAAGCTGCTATGAACATAGTTGAGCACATATCCTTGTGGCATGATTGAGCATCCTTTGCATATGTACCCAAAAGTGGTATTACTGGGTCTTACGGAAGGTTGTTTCCTAATTTTCTGAGAAATCACCACACTGACATCCATAGGGGTTGTACCAGCTTACATTCCCACCAGCAATGCAGAAGTGTTCCCTTTTCTCCACAACCTCTCCAGCATAAGTTGTCATCAGTATTTTTGATCTTGGCCCTTCTTACAGGTGTAAGATGGAATCTTGTTTTGATTTGCATTTCTCTGATGACTAAGGATGTTGAACATTTCTTTAAGTGTCTTTCAGCCATTTTAGATTTTTCTGTTGAGAGTTCTCTGTTTAGGTCTGTACTCTATTTTTTTAAATTGCATTATGTGTTCTTTTGGTGACCAATTTCTTGAGTTCTTTGTATATTTTGGAGATCAGCCCTCTGTCTGATGTGGGGTTGGTGAAGATCTTTTCCCATTCTGTAGGCTGTTGTTTTGTCTTGTTGACCGCGTCCTTTGCTTTACAGAAGCTTCTCAGTCTCAGGAGGTCCCATTTATTAATTGTTTCTCTCAGTGTCTGTGCTGCTGAGGTTATATTTAGGAAGTGGTCTCCTGTGCCAATGCGTTCAAGTGTATTTCCACTTTCTCTTCTATAAGGTTCAGTGTGGCTGGCTTTATGTTGAGGTCTTTCATCCATTTGGACTTGAGTTTTGTGCATGGTGATAGATAAGGGTTTATTTTCATTCTTCTACATGTTGAAATTTAGTTATGCCAGCACCACTTGTTAAATATGCTTTCTTTTTTCCACCCGATATTATTTTCTTTGTCATAAAAAGTGCATCTTATGATACATCAATTCTCAATTTGATTTTAAGGAAGGAAGAAGGGTTTATCTTGGCTCATCATTTGAGAGAGCATTCCATCATTATGGGGAAGGCATGGCAACAGGAGCCTGGCAACAGGAGCCTGGGGCAGCTGGTCACATCGGGTCTGCAGCCCAAGAAACAGACAGAGATGAGTGCTGGTGTTCAACTCACTTTATCCTTCTAATTCATCCAGAGCCCCAGCCCATGCAATGGTGCCACCCACACTCATCGTGGGTCTTCTCAATTAACTCCATCCAGACATGCCTAGAGGTTCATGTCCCAGGTGACTTGAGATCCTGTTAAGTCAGAACTATGTTTCAACAAGAAAGAAAAAAGGTAAGAGATCCCAGAGGGAGATTCCCAGTCCTGAAGTCTGCAGGAGAAAGGGGGGGATCTTTTGCTATCAAGTAGTGCAATGGACATTGGAGTGTAGCCTCCAGGGTCAGGACACACACCTCACTACTGCCCTGTAATCATAACAGAATTTGATGAATATATGTGGGGGGGGCAGACGGAACCCAGTGAACCACAACCAGTCAGTGAAGCCAAGCCTCCCACTTGCTTAAAGACTCCCCATCTCTGTGCTCATTGGGCCACAGTGAAGACAAATATCCCTGCTACTTCAGTGAAGAGCAGTTGGAGCCACGGAGTTAGTGGTCTTCTTCTTAACTGTACACTTTCAAACCGACTGAACTTCTTTGCAGGTGACGGGAGGCTCAGGCAGGGAGCACAGAGCTGGGGAGCAATTGAGAACGTGGATTATCCTACAAAGAGCAACCCCTATGCATCCCACCCTACTTCTGTTTATTTGGTTTCGTTTTTCTTTTCTGTTGTTGTTTGTGTATGGAGGTGGTAGAGAGGGAGAGGTGGAGGAAGGGGGGGAGACAGAGAAAGAGAGGAGTGAGAGATATGCATAAGGTATGTGTGTGAACTTAGCCCAGATCACTATAACACACACACATACACACACACACCAAGTCATATACCTGTGCACACAAGTAGGAGCGACCCAGAGGAGGATGTCAAGTGCCCTGTGCCCTGCTCTGTTACTCTCCTTCTCAAGGCAGGGTCTTTCACCAACCTGGAGCTAAGCTGGCAGCCGCCAAATTCCAGCAACCTTCCTGTCTCTGTGGCTGCCACCATGGTGCTTAGGACTGCTGCAATGCCCAGTGAGTGCCGGGGTTTCAAACTGACTCCTTGAGCTTGTACAGCAAGTGCTCTTCCCCAGGAAGTTAAGCACCATCCATCTCCCCAATCCCCTGGCTCTGATTCAACTCCCTTTCACAAATAAGGAAAGGGATACATGAAAGAACTATGATTGGCAGGTAGGCAGAGTGACTTCCTTACCCTTGATCTTCACCACCTCGGGCTCGATAATTATCCCTAGAGTAGCTGAGGTGGTTGTGGGTGGCATAGAGAAAACACAGGTCAAGGGAAAGAGGGGGTAACTACAGAAGAGACCAAGTGACTTTTTGATTAGCACATACTAACGGTATAAAATAATGGATTCATTGTGACAAGTGACTTTTAAGGACAAGGGCAATTCACTTCTAATTTTTACTTTTGGGAAATTGCCCTCTCAAGCATTTAGCCAGCGCGGTTGTATAAACAAAGGACTTGAGTATGTAAGATTGTTACTACTTTTTCTTTTTTTGGCAGAAGGCAGTTGACAGGCTGATAAAAGAAGGTAAGTTTTCTAATTGGAGTCACGCTGGCAGGAATGAAAGCACAGAGCTCAGATTTAGAGAGGGGGACTTCCTTACAGAGGTCAACTCTAAATGTGACATTGAGGTTGAAAGTCCTCTTGCGGGAGCTGGGGAGATGATGACTCTGTTAAAAATGCTTACTGTGCAAACATGGGGACCTGTTTGGACCTGAGTACAGACCCCAGCACCCATGTAAAAAGCCATGTGTGGTGGCCTACACCTGCAACCCCAGAGCTGGTAAGGTGAGCGTAAAAGCATGGGCTTCAGTGGACGAGTCTCATCAAATCGGTAAGGGTCCATGCTCAATGAAAACCCTGCCTTGAAAGTTAAAGTGGACAGAGACATACCCAATGTCTTCCTCTGGTCACCACACATGTGCACACACAAATACCCACCCCCCCACACACCCATACAGATAGATAGATAGATAGATAGATAGATAGATAGATAGATAGATAGATAGATAGATAGGTAGATAGATAGGATGGATAGAGATAGAAGATAGATAGACAGATAGATAGATAGATAGATAGATAGATAGATAGATAGATAGATAGATAGATAGGGAAAGAGTGATAGAAGAGATAGAGAGATAGGGGGCAAATACTGGCTTAGCAGGTAAATATACTTGCTCACAAACTTCGCTGCCCAAATTTGATCCCTGAAAACCCACTCAGTGGAAGGAGACAACCAACTCCCACAAGTTATCCTCTTACTTCCAGACATGCAACACTAGCTCCAGGGTGATCCAATGCCCTAGCCTCCTTTGATAGCCATTCTCTCTTGTGCATACTCACACACAGTCAAACACACACACACATGCACACACACACACAAATACAAATGCACATAATTTTAAAAATAAATAATTTTTAAGTGACTTTTAAACTGGGCATGGTAATGCACACCTGTGATCAAGAGGCTGAGACAAGGGTATAACTCTGAGTTTAAAACCAGACTGAGCTCCAGAATAAGGCCCCATCTCAAAGAATACCTCAGAGTTAGGGGAAGGTGACTTCGGCTGTGAAATGCCCACAAGCACCTCCATAAGCTCCTGTATTTGAACATGCATTCCCTAGTAGGGGGAGTTATTTTAGAAGGTAATAGAACATCTAGTGAATGGGCCTGAGCTGGAGGAAGTAGACCACTGGAAGGGGTGGGTCTTAGGACGTCTAGCACAGTCTCACTTCTATCCTGACCTGTTTACTGACCCAGTAAGATGTAAGCAAGTAGCCATAGGCGCCCACCATCCCATCTGTGAGCAGCTATGAACTCTGCCTTGAAGGATCGGATCTTCTCAACCTATGAGCCAAATAAATCCTTCCATGGCTCCTTTTTGGCACCTTGTTAGAGCAATGAAAAAGAAACAAATACAGCAGGGGCATAAAAATGAAGAAACTAACTTAGACTATTAAACAAGACATCAGTGGACTCAATACCAAGTCCAGAGGGCTGGTCCAACGCCACATCTCTTTCTCCCATGCTGTGTTTGGATTTGGAATGTCATACAAAGGTCACAGTTCGAAGGACTGTGGTACAATCAGAAGGTCCTGGGAGTTTTAGGAAGTGGGCCCTAATGGGAGGAAGTTAGATCATTGGGGTGTGCCTTTGAGGGGAATGATTAACTTACTCCCCCTTTCCCTTTCATTCTCCCTCTTGCTTCCCACCCCTGGCTTGATCATTACGAAGTGGGCATCTTTGCTTCCCACATGCTCCATGCTCACCACTATGAGTTTCTGCCCACAAGTCAGAAACAAGGCCTGAAAACCTTGAGTTATGAAAGCCCTGTCTCCTTATCAGTTGATTTTCTTGGTCACTTTGCCACACAACAGAAAGCTGACAGATATTGAGGCAGGCTATGATGTTCTTGGGGACCAGGGAAGTGGAGACATATCATGGAGACAACATGAGCAGCTCCTCTCTGTTCTTAGGGTGTCTAGTTTCTTCTCCAGAGAGCAGGGTATGCTCTTCCTCAGGGACCAAGAAAAGCCTGGCTGGTGACTGGCTGCCTGTGGTAGCAAGGGCTTGCATCGAGTAACTAAAAGCCTTTTCTCAGAGGTTCCACTTCTGTCCTGCAGTCAGGGATGCTGGGATGGGAGTGAGGCCGGCCAAGCTGGGGTTATTCTCTGAAGTCACAGGAGTGGCCTGAGGCAGTCAGCGCTCACCGGGACTCACCCTTCCTTCTCATTCCCCTGAAACCCTCACCAGAGTGGCTGGGGTCACAGCTAGACCCCTCTGCCAGCCTCCCACCACTGCAGCACCGTGCCCTCAGAAACTGGGTGGTGTAAGGCAGAATGGAGGGAAGTGACTCATGGCAAAGACTCAGAATCAGAGCAACCGCGCAGTGTCAGAAGTTGATATCACACTCTTGAGCCTTCATCTGCAGACAAGTGACCCTCATCTCCATGCAGTGAGTTAAGATTTTATTTCACCCTCCCTCCCTCCCTCCCTTCCTCCCTCCCTCCCTCCCACTCTCCCTTTCTGCTCCCCTCTATTTTCCCTCTCTGGGGATTGGAGTAAAGCTTGTTGAGGACAGGGACGAGGTTCTCAGAAGGAACTAGTGTGACCTGGTGAGTGAGGGAGGATGGGTAAACGGGCTAGGGTGGAACTGTTGGGCAGGAGCAGGGGAACTCAGGATCATTCTCTTGGCCAGCAAGAGCAGCTTCATCTTTACCCTGAGATCAAAGAGAAAGCACAGAGGGCATTAAGCAAGAACGGTCTTGCCTGCATTCCCACCCATGCCGCAGGCTGTAGGTGGAATGCCTGCATAAGGGGTTCATGGGTTCGGGTTAGCGGAGCTGGTCAGGAAATCTGGGAGGGAGGTCAGGAACAGGGATCCTGGTATTAGTGGTTAAGAAAGGTGGCCCCATGCCCAGGATAAAGTGCCTTGACTGGCATCACGCAGCGGCGAGTTCAGTCTCAGTTCAGCTGTCTTTAGTCTGTGTGCTGCTACACCACAGCTCTATCTGCAGGCCTGCACTCAGGCAACGTGGGGACTGGTGGCGGGGGGGGGGGGGGGGGGGCGGGGGGTGGATTCTAGAATTTTCCAAGGAAGGGAGGGAGGGTGAGAAGAGAGGGAGGAGGGAGAGAGGGAAAGAAAGAAGGAAAGAGGAAAAGAATGAGGGAGAAGAGGAGGAAGGGGAGGAGGAAAAAGAGGAAGGGGTAGAGACTGGGAGTGAAGCAGGACACTGTGCATCAGGCCTTCGGCACTCTGCTCGCATGAATGGCCACTGGGTGGCCTTAAGGACCATCTATGTTCCCACGTACAGATACTCATTGATTGGGCCACCTGATCAGAGTTGAGTTCCAATAGCAGAATTATTTGGCTAGTTCCTCTCGTCCAACTCTGCCTTCAAAAGCCCTCCCCTCTATCTGACATGCCCAACAATGATTTTATTTGGTTTCCTGGCTCAATTCTCTCTCTAGACCTTTGACCCCAAGTTAGTATCTCCAATCCTGGTCTTTGCCCTAACTCTAGAATTGTCCATCCGCCTGTCTACTCCCTGGAGCCCTTTGGCTCTCTTGGGGGCATTTCAAAGTGAACATAACCACCTCACCTCCTTCCCAGACACTCACCGCAAGCCTACGTTCTCCATGTCACTGAGGGTCCCTCTAGATTCAAGGCTCTTCCTCTGATCCTGCACGGTCTCCCACCAGCTACATCCTCTGTAGTCAGAGGAATAGAGAAGTAATGAACAATGGCCACCAGCCACCTGCTGTTGGATCTTGGTCTGTGACTCCCAGGATTGTGCACTCATAAATCAATGGGACAATGCAGATGCCGTAAAGATGGGGAAACTGGGACGGGTATCCTCCTAGTCATCTAGATGGTGCCATGGGACAAAGAGGACTGTGGCAGAGAGGCAGGAGAGAGAGAGAGAGAGAGAGAGAGAGAGAGAGAGAGAGAGAGAGAATGTCCTCGGTCAAAATGGGCAGAGAAATATAAGTCAACAGATGCAAATGACACCAGAACTTGGGAAAGTAAGGGAATGAGCACCCCCCCATCCCAGCCTCCTGGAGGATCACTACCCTGCATTGGTTTCACCCTGCACCCCCAAGATCCTTGTTAGACTTCTAGCCTACAAACCCATAGGCTATAGTATATATGTGTTTTTAGAGCCACAAAACATGTAAGCTTGTGACTGTAGGGTTAGAAATTCAGTTGCTCTCTCATTGCCTTTGCCTTTTACACAGTCTGTGCTCTCCCCAGGGTGCCTCTTAGTCCTGAGATCCTTTCTCTGTCCAGCAGACATGACCCTCATAAAAGTGTCTTATCACATCACATGGCTTTGGCATGTAAAACCTCCCAGTCACACCCACTTTCTTGGAGTAACTCTGTGATCTGAAAAGACCTTCAGGTCTGGGCTGCTGTTCCCTCTGCATACATGCCCTCTGGGCCCTTCTCCCCTGGGCTCCCATGGGTGCCTTTGTGCTCCTTAGGGAATTCAGGCACACTGACACCTCCAGATGTCCTTCCTGCTGTTTCTTTTTCTGGAACTCTGCTGCCATTGGCCACTCAGCACTCAACCTGTGCTCCCACCCCCGGCCCCACCTCAAGTTAAAGAAGTTCCACTCTCCTTGGCAGATCTTGCCCAGGTCCCTCTTGGATTCCTATCCTTTATCAGTAACTTAGATGATTTTTTTTCAGTTTTGTTTTCCTTCAAATGTGCAGATGGCAGTTGATGGGGAGGGTGTTTGTGGGCCCTCCTCTACATGGGCTCCATGAGATCTGCTAACTCATACTCTGTGCCAGACTGTAGTGGTGGTTAGACTTGGTATTTTACCTGTTTTTCACTTGGATGGATGGATGGATGGATGGATGGATGGATGGATGAATGGATGGATGGACAATGTGGTGCCTGGCCCAGTCAGTGGTCAATAATATTAATTAATATTTAATATTACCCTTATTGGGGCCATCACAGCATTCTGTCTGAGAAAACATATGGTCCACAAAGAAAGTCCTGCACATGCGTACAGCGTCCTCATTAATTTCATTAGCTACACTCTAGGGGTGGTAGAGTCACCTAGGATTTCTCTGGGGCTCAGCACCCTCCAGATGTCACACTGGAAGCCCCTGGGATGCATACAGGAAGTCTGAGTTGCCAGAGTCAGGTCTCATGGCCAGACATCCAGGTTAAACTACCTCTTCATCTGTGTGGATTATTCCATGCCAAGCACAAACTAGACAGGCAACAAGTGCCCACTTCTCTGTGCAGGGATACACATGCGTGCGCGCACACACACACACACGCACACACCAGAATACTGCATGGCAGCTAAGCACATGAGGGAGGGAGTGCTAGAGGGTGGCTTTACAGGCAACTCCCAAGATGCCATCTGGAGCAACCCTATCTTCATTAATACGCCACTCAGCCGAGCACATGCTTTGTATCGGGATGAATATAAATACACACCAACAAGAACCTTGAACAAAATGACCCCTGGAGGAAACCTGATCCTCAGGCAATTACAGCACGTCTGTTCAGATAATTGCCAGCTGAAGCTGTGAAGAGCTGGGTGCCAGTCAGCCTAGGGAGCCAGCCGCCCTGGCAGACAGTCCTGCCCACCCTGAAGGCCTACCAGGCTTTGCTGCTCAGGGAAGGAGCAGCGATGGCAAATAGCCTGTGTACCATTTGTGGTGTGTCAAGAGCGAGTTTTCAAGGGGGACAACTCAATCCATCCTGTGGCAGCGGCAGGGACAGGGGTGGGGTGTTTGGCAATTCCACAGACATTGGCATTTAGTGGGAAGGAGCCAGGGATGCTGGTAACTCCTGGAACACCCAGCACAGAGAACCTGCCCGGCGCAAAGCATGGACAGAGTTATGGTTCCAAGAGCTCAGGACCCTGTGAGGATCTCTAGACCCTACAGGAATGTGGAAGGATGGAGAATCCTAGGCTCTGACTTCCTATAAACCTGAATTCAATATCCTGCTCTGCTGTTTTTACCTGCCACCAAACCTGGAGCGTTGTTAGTGAACTTCCAAGAGCCTTGATTTTCTCATCTGGACCCCAGTGCGGTCTACCAGAGGACAGATATGAAACTGTGTGTGAGCTCTTTTACATGGGTCTAGCATATCCAGGGCCTCAAGGACACCAGCAATGGCTCTCTGACTGTGATCTCTGCTTCTGAGTTCAAAAGTCAAGAGCTGATTTCAACAAGGAAGCAGGACAGGGTAGAAGGAATGGAGGGTGAGAAAGGGAAGTGGATGAGAGGGTGAGGAGGTGCTTATTCCTGTGACTGCCAGACCTTGGCACGTAGCTCTCTTGTTTGGGGAAAGCTTTGCATGCTTCACTTACTGGGGAAAACCCATGACTCTGTCTGGCTCAAACAACCAAACCTACAAACAACCCAAGGACTGATAGCTCTCTACAAACTGACAGAGGGGCCCCATAGCCAAGGACAAAATTCCTCATTGCTCACTGAAAATGGAAAGGTCGGGCTGGTGCCTAGGTTTTGTCTCTTTGGTGTGAGAAGGTACTCTGCAGGCTATAGAAAGAGAAACTTGGACACCGTAGCAGCCACAAAGTCTACAATCTGTCCTGCCTGCAATGATGCGCTGGGACATTGATGGTGTAGTACTTGTGGCGGTAGCCAACCAGTGTCAGATATAACATGAGGCCCAGGTCATACGAGGGAGCCTATGCCCTACACTGCCTGGATAATCAGGAACCAGAGACTGGATAACCAAAAGACCCAGAGTAGAACCAAACACAATAATAATAATAATAATAATAAATCAATAAAATGCTTCCTAATAATATTCTGTATATAAATCAGTGCCTTGTCATCATCAGAGAGGCTTCCTCCTGAAGCAGATGGGAGTGGGTACAGAGACCCACAGCCAGACATTATGCAGAGAGAGAGTCTAAAATGGAGGTCTCCATCAGGTCCCTCCCTGTGGGATCAGGGAATCCCAAGGAAGAGGGGGAGGAAAGATTGTAGGAGTCAGATGTGATGGAGAATACCAAGTGAACATGGCCCACTGAATCAACTGAGAGCAACTTCTATGAGCTCATAGAGACTGATGTGGCAAGCACAGGGCACTTCTGACGCAGTTTGTTTAATATCCCCTGAAGTCACAGGACACCCATGTTATATTTGGAGAACTGAGGCCTAGCGATGTTTTGTTTTGTTTTATTTATTGTGTTTGCCTGGTTTGTCCACAGATGCACATCTGAGAAATGGCTGCACTCTACTATGGAGATCTTCAACTACCTCACCACTACCTCACTAAGAGTGGTGTGCAGCCAGGAGTCTCTCTGTCCCCCTTCCATTACCATAGGTTTTCACTCTTCTTCTTCTTGTTGTTGCTTTGATTTGGTTTTTCGTTTGTTTATTTTGGCTACCATGATCATAGGCCCCAAGCCCAGACTAGTCTCCTGTCCTAATGTATATATAGAACATATTCAATAGTGTAGGCAGAGTTTTTCATCAGGACTGCCAGCTCCCAAATAATCATACAGAGACTTATGAATTATAAATGCTCAGCTGATCGCTTGGGCTTATTACTAACTAGCTCTTACATCTTAGATTAACCTATATTTCTTATCTAGACTTTACCACATGGCGAGACCTTCTTTCAGCTTGATATGTTCATCTTGCTTCTCTCTGCAACTCCTGAGAACTCCACCCTCTTTTCCCCACACTCTCTTTTTGTCCGCAAGTCCTGCCTAATCCTTTCCTGCCTAGCTATTGGCCAGTTGGATCTTTATTAACCAATGAGAGTAATACATATTTACAGTGTTCAAAAGCTTATTCCATAGCACAGTTGTGTGCAATGAAACTGACCATTAGTAGCCTCTAGGACCGCCCTGAATAACAGAACTTCCTGATGATATAAATGTATCTATGTTTTCCAATATGTTAGCCACTAGCCACAGGTTACATTGCACTGGAAATGGAGCTGACTGACTTTCCTATTTCTTTTCTTTCTGTTGTCTTTGAGGTGTATTATATGTGCATTTTTGTGTGTTCCATTTGCACATGGAGGTCAAAATTTGATGTCTGGTAGTTTCCTCAGTCACCTGCTACCTTATATTTTGAGACCGGGTTTCACACAGAACTCTGAACCTGAAGTTAACTAACTAGTTAGACTGTCTGGCCAACTGACTCCATGGCTCTGCCTATCTCTGTCCCCTCATCCCCAGTGCTGCAGTTACAGATTCATGCCAACATATCCGGCTTTTTCTGTGGGTGCCGAGGATCTGAACTCAGGTAAACTTAAATAATATGTGTGCTGGTAATGAAGATGATGATAATAATGCTGATGGATACAGAAATGGTGTTGATGGTGAGATGATCATGATAATAGTTGTGATGGCAACGGTGGTGGTGGTGATGTTAATGATGGTGGTGATGGCATATGACAGTAGTTATGGTGGTGGTGATGACGGTGATATGATGATGATGGTGATTTATGATAGTAGTGATGGCGATGTTGATAGTGATTATGGTGATGGCAATGGTGGTGACTGTGATTGTAATAATGGGATTGAAATGATGGCGACAAAAATGATGGCAGTGATATGAGGACAAAAGCAGTATATATGACCCTAGATTTGAACTCTCTTTGGATTCAAACCCATATCCCATCATAGGTTAGTGAGACCATGGGCAAGTGACTTAGCCTTCTGACCATCAGACTTCTCTTTTCAAAATTAAGTACTGGAAGCATCTCTCTTAAGGCAGCCAGGAGTGTCAATAAAACATGCAATGTGCATAACAAGCTCGCATTCTGAAAGGACTGTATAAGTACTAGCTAGCTTTCATCCTTTATTTTCTACTAGTTAATTAGGCAAGCTTGCCAAGCTCCTGTCCCACACACTCTTGGTTATGCTGCATGCTGACACCATTCTCAGCCCTCTTTGCTACACAAGAAGCCTGAGGTTTCGCCTCAAGGTGGTAACCACGTCCTCAAAGCAAGGGGCAGTGCTGTGACTTGAATCCTGTCATCCAAGTGTCACATCTTTGCCCTTGCTTCCCTTGCCTCATCAGCCGCAAGTCGGAGGCAAGGGCTCCAACATGGCCTTGTGAGAAGAGAATATTTTGGTCTGTCACGCAATTCAGACAGGCCGTTTATCTTCTCAGAGTCCCCAGTGCCTCTCCGTAAATTAGGAACATTTTTGTCCCTAGATCATTGTACCAATTACATGGGATATTGTGAGCCAGGAAATACATACCCATGGGAATCCTGATATGATGCTGGTACACAGCAGACTCTCACTATTTGCTTACGTCCAGCTGGCAAGCAATCGTGCCGCACAGGCCTGGTACAACCTAGTACCAGTATCCAATAAATACTTCCCACGTGACATTTTCTCTGTTCTGTCACCCCCCCAAATGACATATAGCTCTAACCTCGAGTTTCTTTACCTGAGTGGGACTGAGAAGTACATCATCTCCTCAATGTGACTGTTTGACTGATTAACAGGGTCCCTATAAGGTCAGAGGAAACTCTGGGGAGCTGCGTCTTCAGGGTTGCACTACACTCTGCTGCAGACTCTCCCCAGGGACACACCACCCTTCATTATCACCCAGGTGAGGACAGGGCTAGAAAATTCTGTGAGAAACCTAGAATTAACTGGTGATCACCTAGAGTGGGAGGTGCAAGAGGGGAGGATTGGGTATTTATAACCCTGGCGCTGATGCTGGGGCCTCAGGAACCTAAGAGGACAGCAGGGAAGCCAAGAGAGAAACACCAACATGCTTCAGCCTTGGGCTGGAGTCAAAAGCCAGGCAGGGTGCGTCCAAGTGCTGGCTAAATTTAGAGCATTCAGCCAAACTAGTTCTCTGGTTCACCCTGCAGGCATCTCTCCTCTTGGCTACACTTGGAGCCTTTCTTGAGAGCCAGGGACCCAGTGAAGCTCAGACCCAAGCCTGCTTTGTCTCTGTTTTGATTCGCATCCCATCCTTGGGGTCCCTCCCATATCTGTGCATTGGGAACGAGCCTGATGTTCAAATGTTGACCCTGCCAGTGGACTCTCACCAACCTAAAACCTCACATCAGTATCTGAAGCTCTCCACATATGGATCAGCTCCTCTGTAAAATATGGAAGAAACTCCATCTCATCATCTCTTCAAAAGACCACAGCAGTTTATGAGCCTCGGTTCCCCCACGTTTGAAGGGGAAATTTGGAATTCAGAAAAATGCCACAGCAAGATATGACTCTGCTGTGGTCCCCAGCTCATGTAGGCCAAACAGGAATGGGAACAAGACACTGAGTCTTTCCTTTCGTTTCTCTAAGTACAACATACTGATTTCAATACTAGCTTTGTGTTCCCAGGTCCTACATTAATCTTTGGATTAAAGTGTCCAGGATATTATAAGCAAAAGATGTTTCTATGTCTCTGATTCTGCTGCTTTGGTCTAAATATTTCTGTTACCCTCCAAAGCATGTGTGAAAACCTAATCAAGAAAGTCTTAGGAGGTAAGGCTTTGGGGGAGGTAAGGGTGTTACGGAGGCAGATCTCCAAGTTACCCCAGAGAACTCCCTCATCTCTTCTGCTGTAAAGATCCTGAGTGAAATGGCCGAACACCGGAAGGTAGTTGCTCAATAAATACCAAATCTGTCTACCATGACTGTGAACTTTCCAGCCTCCAGAACTGTGAAAAAAAAGAGCCTTGGTGATGTGCAAATTACCAAGTTTATGGTATTTGGTCATGATAGTAAGACAGACTAAGACATTCGTGTCCAACCAGTTCTCCAGTTCACCCTGTAGTCATCTCTCCTCTTGGCAAGACTTAGGGCACTTCTTGAGAGCCAGGGACACTGAACCCCTGCCATTATCACTAAACCATCTTTGAGAGACCCTGCCTCAAAATATAAGGTGAGGCGTGCTCCGTGAAGATGTCTGTTATTGATCCCTGGCCTCTAGATACACTGGTGCATACTATTGGTACATACATGCACTTTAATACACACATGTGCATGCACCCATATGAATCTGTACATACCCCACACACTTACCCACACACACACATAAACACTCATCCCCGCAGTCTAACCCTGCCAAGAAAAAAATATAAGGTGACTGTCTCAACACCAATGCTGCCAGCCTCTGACAAGTCAGAGAGGTTGCTTTACTTGAAGCCACAGAAGGTATTGTGCACACACTCAAAAATGCGTACTGTTCTAGCTATCTTTATCTTGCTATGACAAGCTCCAGGACCAAAAACAGCCTGGAAGAGGAAAGGACTCATTTGGCTAAGAGGTTACAGTGCAACACCAGAGAAAGCTAAGACAATAACTCAAGGCAGGAACCTGAAGGCCAGAACTGAAGCAGAGACCATGGAGGAATGTTGCTTATTGACTTGCTTCCCCTGGCTTGCTCAGCTGTCTTTCTTACACAATTCAGAATTACCTGCCCAGATATGGCCTGGCCACAGTGAGCTGGGCCTTCCCACTTCAATCAGCAATAAAGAGAATGCCCCACAGACACAGACATGGGCCAGACTGATGAAGGCAATCCCTCAGTTGTGATTCCTTATCCCTAACAATGTCTAAGTTTCTATCAAATCAACAAAAACTATGACACAGCCATCTTAGGTGCTCCATGGAACCTTCCCCAATGTGTGTGTGTGTGTGTGTGTGTGTGTGTGTGTGTGTGTGTGTGTGTGTGTGTGTTCTCCACATGATTTTCAGTGCCACTTCCTTTGGTTTCAGCAAACGCCTCCTAGGGAAAAGCAGGTCAACATATCTGTTAATGCCCCTGCCTTCCATCTCAATGCACGAGCTCAACATACCCAGAGCTTTCTTAGTCCCATGTTAACTTCTCAAGAAGGCACACCATTACTTTGAGCTGAGCATGGCCAGGGATATGTCAGTCGTCTTTCCTTCTTGAACTATGACATTAAACTGGCCATGCTCAGCACATGCATCTTAACTGAGTGTGATCAGGAATCACTGGCCCACAGAGTGCTTTTCTATATGTGGACTGTTGACAAAAATCCCTACTTCCTTTGCTCAAGAAAAGCAGTGCCCTGGGGTAGCTCCAGTGCCGTCCTTACTTGATAGAGGTAAAGTCTTTTGTCTTCTGACACTGTTTATTGGCTTCATACTTACCCAAAGGAGAACCCAGTGTGTTCTGTTAGGACAGCAGGACAAAGAGAGAAGAGATCAGCCTTGTGTCGGGAAGCGAGGCGAGCACAGAGAAGAAGTCATTGTACCACTGGCACACTTAGAGACAAGGTGGTCTGCTCAGAGTCCCCCAGGCACCCTAGCAGAGGCAATGTGCAGGACTACACTTGTGAACCCTCTGGCTAAGCACTACCGTCATGCACTAGTCAACATTCAATCCATGGGAGGTCAGCTTCCACTATCTGCCTTGAAGACATCCAACAAGCATGGTCAGCGGGCAGACCATACAGTGCCTTAGACCCATAGTCAAAAGGAAACTCCCAGACAGAAGAAGGCAGACCACACAGTCTCAAGGCAGGGAGAGGGCTGTCTCTACAAGTGTGGTTTTCAGCAGCCTCAGACAGCAACAGCCTGGTTACAAACTAGAGCGACAGCACAGGAAGTTACTTAGGAATGCCCGGGTCAGAAAGCAAAGCCGGTTCTCAGACCCAGGAAGAGTCACGAGCTGGGTCTAGAGCAATGGATATGAAGGCACAGCCAGGTTCAAATAAACAGGTTTGAAGGCCGGTCCTGATGCACAGACAAGAGTGGATCCAGTGCTTCACAATATATGGTATGTGCACCGCGGAGACGGTGAGACTATTTCACATCAAATACAGGAGAATTATAATAGCAATGCTTTCAAAATTATATGTGTATACATTGCATAGATATTTAGATACACTTTACATAATGTGAATTTTTACATGACAAATAGCCAGTATGTAAACAAACGTAGGGAAAAGAGTTGAGTAGTAAAGGCAGGAGAGATAGGGGGAGAAAATCAGAAGGATAACGTTTAGAAAACGGACTCCGGATATAGCTCAGTGGGTGAAGCACTTGCTCTGCATCCTAGTTGGCTTCTATTGCTGTGGTCAGCGCCACAGCTGAAATCACCCAGTGGAGTGTCTCAGTCACTGTCCTACTGCTGCAAAGAGGCACCGTGGCCACGGCAACTCTAATAGGAGAAGCATTTAACTGAGGGCTTGTTTACGGTTCCGTATGCTTAGCCCGTTATTAGCATGGTAGAGAGCACAGTGGCACGCATGGTGCTGGAACAGTAGCTGATTGCTACATCTTGATCCAGAGAGAGAGAGAGAGAGAGAGAGAGAGAGAGAGAGAGAGAGAGAAAGACTAACTGAGCTTGGCAAGGGCTTCTGAAATCTCAAAGTCCACCTAGTGACACACTTCCTCCAACAAGGTAATACCTACTCCAACAGAATCACACCTCCTAGTCCTTTCAAATAGTTTCACTCCCTGGTGACGAAGCATTCAAATATATGAACCTATTCTTATCTAAACCATCATACACCATCCCTGGCCCCAATAGGCTTATAGTCATATCATAATGCAAAATATGCATTCAGTCCAACATCAATAGTCCGGTTAGTCTATCTTCAGTCTATCACAGTCTCGACACTGTTTAAGTCCAAAGTTCAGCCTCAGAAGAGTCTGAGACCCAAGGCACTCTCTTAAGTGTAAGCCTGTATAAAATCAAGATCACATACTTCTAACATACAACAGCACGTAATATATTATCATTCCAAAAAGGAAGAAAGGGGGCCTAGTGAGGAAATACTGGACTAAAGCAAAACTGAAAACCAGCAGGCAAACTCCAAATTCTGCATCTCCATGTCTGATGTCAAAGCACTCTTCAGTTCTCCATCTCCCTTTAGCCTTGTTGCCCACAACAGAGCCCCTCTGTTAGTCCAGTCCCACACTTGGCCTGCAGTTTTCCTTGGCAGGCATCCCACAATGCTGGCATCTCCAACCTCTTGGGGTTTCCAAGGCAATCCAGGCTTCACCTTCACAGGCTCACATAATGGTCTCTTGAGTCCTCCATGCAGGGGCTCCCCTGCCACACACCTGGACTCAGTGGGTTTCCTTTGCTGTGGAATACAAGGATACAACCCTTTTCTTGTACCCTTGATTCTAAAGCCAGAGCCATGTGGCTGAAGGTGACAAGTTCTCCTGCTTGATGGGACTAGAACTTGACCCCCTTGTTCAAATACATTTTTTTAAATCAGCTTTCTGTTTTCAGTGGCTTCCTTCACTGCTTAAGCTTTTTCATTAATTCCTTTTCACAGGTTTGAAGCTTTATTTCATTTAGCATCAAGTTTTTCTTTAGACGTTTTAAAAAATATCTGTGAGCAATGAACTTAACTCCATTATATTTCCTGGTGGTCTTTTTCTCCTCAAACTACACAACCTAGAACCACCTGTCCAAGGGTGCCACTTCCCATAGAGGGCTTGTCCCTTCCACACCCATTATTAATTTTTCATAAATGTCCAATAGACATGCTCACTGACCAAGCTGATGTAGGTTGTTCCTCCACTGAGGTTCTCACTTCTCAGGCGACTCTTTTGTCAAGTTAGGTAAACGATAACCAGCTTACCTTGAAAACCTGAGAGCTGAGTTTGATCCCCAGTGACCAAGAAAAGTTAAAACAACAAAACCATGCTCAGCTAGGGAGATGGCTCATTGATAAAGCATCTGCCACGCAAGCACAAGGACCCGAGTTTGATCCTCTGTAAGCATCCGTGTAAAAGTCAATCCTGGTGGTGCGTATCTGTAACCCCAGTGCTTGGAGAAAGAGACCAGCAAGATCTTTGGACTTTTCTGGGCAGTCAGTCTAAGCCCTCGCCCGAAGATAAAGTTGTGGGAAACCAAACAGGAAATGAAAACCAGAGGTGCTGGAGTCCTGCACACGCTTCAGCAGTAGCTTATTCTTAGTGGGGGCCAGCACGGCAAAACATGAGGACAGCCTGGCCACGCACCAGTGCCAAGATGGCAGTGGGCAGATGAGATGTCCTTGCAAGAAACAACTTGGGCTGCCTGGCCCCCAGAGGGGTGAGTCAGCAGCCCTGGTTACTCACCAAAAAATTGCACGTGTCTGGAAATTTGGTGACATCCGCAGTTTCGGTCTTAATCAGGCAGGCTCTAGTATTTTCTTGCCTGACACAGAGCTGTTTCTTGATTTTTTTTTTAACTGTCTAGAGGGAGTGACATTGAAAAGGTCTCACCCTGGATCGTGCTGCAGGCCCAACTTAAAATCTCCTGAATTGCATATTTCTCTTGTGGTTTGGTGACTATCCACACCAAGTGAAACTAAAAGCAAAACCAACAAAAGAAAGAACGGTTGGGCCGGTAGCCAGGAAGGCATGGAGGTGAGCTGTAGCCAGGTACAAGATTCCCTTTCTTCAATGCCAAGCCCTGCTGTGTGTGCACCAGAGATGACATGAGCGAATCAGTTCTCTGGGGCTTTCTAGTTTTGTCATCAACAGTCGGGAGATACCAGTCAGAAAGCACCTGGTGACTTCTCAGCTGTCCTGGTCACGAGCATCATTCGGAGACAGCCATGCTTAGGTTCTCAGCAGAGGTGCTCCTCTCCAGCTCCTCCTCCTTATAAATGACTCTCATACCAGGACCAACCAGATCAGTGAACTACTTTCCTTTGAGTTCAAACGCCCAGTTCTAATGCCCTCTATCTAACTGCCAACCCCCAGTCCTAACACTACTCAACCTCAGTGCCAACCAGGATTGAAGTGCTGCCTTTTGATCGTCAACTTGCCACAGCCTGAGTCATCTGAGAGAGGAATTGCCTTGATCAGATTGGCCTGTAAGGGTGAAATATTACCTTGATAATCAGTGTGGGAGGGCCCAGCCCACTGCGGGTGCCACCATTCCCTGGACAGGTGATCCAGGGAATGTCTACAGAACTAGCTAAGCATGAACTGGAAGAGTGAGCCAGAAGCTGAGTTCCTCCAGAGTTTCTGCTTTAAGCTTCTGCTTGAGTTCCTGTGCTGTTGTCTCTCAATGATAGATCTAGAAATAAAAGCAAAAAGCCCTTTCCTCCTCTAAGTTTGATTTTTTTTCTGCGTGTTTTATCACAGCGAAAGAAAGGAATCCAAAACTGACACTAACCTGTGCAATCCCAAAAGAAGTATGCTCGCCCCCACCCTCCTTCCTCATTTAGATGACCTGTGGTGTGGAGCAGCAGATCAAAACTGCCATCCAAGTATACCCAGGGGCCCCAAGGCCCTCCCAGGAGCCCTGTTACTCTGAGCCATTGACACATTAACAGTGTTAAGGCACTATTTATTTTTTCTCACTTTAATATTCCTGTATATCTCATAGAATATTCCAGAAACTCCATTGAATATAGAAACAGACAAAAGGTAGATTAAATTAGACATCAGAGAGATTTAAATAAAATGTAAAAGGACAGCACTCTTAATTTTTATCTTATGTACTTTTCATAAAACATTATTCACATTAATGCATAATAGGCTTATTTTTATTTTAAAAGAATTAATGTCATAATATCACAATTTAATTTCTAGTGTGTTAAATATTAGTGAACACTATCTACATATGCACACATATGTCTATATACAGATATATTTGATCTCTCTAGAATATATTTAATTGCACAGTTCTAAAACCCTGATAGTTCTAGAAGGTATGACCACGATACCATTCTACCTAAGAATTTACTGTTCATTAATAGCATGAAACAGTCAATGCTCCAATATTAAGACTGTCCCAACATACATTATCTGTTTGAAAAAGGATTTGAAGTAGACTGCCCATGACAACTATGTTCCTTAGATTTCTCATCCCTTTGGTTTTGTTCTTTGAAATTGATTTTATAAAGGAGTACAGTGTTGAAATACGTTGCTTACAGTCTCACACATCCCAGAGATGAGGAATTGCTTCAGTGGGGTTCTGTGGAGCATATATACTTCTCTATTTCCTAGTTACTGGAAGCTCTACTTAGAGGTGGTCATAGCAGGTTGGTGAAGCCATTGAGGTATCTTCTAGGTCGGGTGTGTTCCACTGTAACAAAAACGCATTGCCTTTGATTACGTTTCTTCTTAGTTAAGTTAGTGATGATCACAACCTAAACATGGCAACTACAGAATGGGAGTGGGCTTAGGACTCGGAGCAGAGATCCAAGCAGGAATGTCACCATTGTCTGGCTGTGAGACCTCTTGAAGCCAAGAGTCATGCAATACGACAGAGTTCTTGGGCCATTGTGAAGATGCATGACAAGCACTGACTGAGGCCCTGAAATTATTTACAGGCAACAATGGTAATGGTTTACACATTGTTAATAACAATGATATGAGAAAGAACCACTCTTGTTATTGGTCTGGGTAGCATGGATATTACTGAGGATTTAGAAGAACTAACCTCTTTTATATCCTCAGCTGAGAAACCCAAAGAATGAAATACGATCTAAGATCTAAAGGGGCCCAACTCTCCATACAGAGAAAAGGCACCTCTTTGCTGATATTTCCAGGGACAAGTCTTCCTTCTCTTGTCTTCCTTCCTTGATTTGGGTGGAGAAACAAAGCCCCAGCATCCTTCTCCATGGTACCTACCCAACCCACAGGCAGGGTACATGGAGTTCTCCCCATGGGACATGGTCAACAAGGTCCAGTGCACATTGGATTCTCACAGTCTAGAGGAGCACTATCCTCTCCCAGAAGACACTTAACCAAGGAGATCAAGAAAGCAATCTCCTCAGCACCTCTGAGCTATTGATGATGGTGTTTTCCACAGCAGAAACCAAGCAGGACAATGGTGGGGAAGACAAGTTACTCCCTGCAATAATAAATATTTCAGAGTGTCTTCTGCACCTTCCTACAGTGCCATGCCAGCAACTGTCCTGGGCATTCACTTGCATGAGCTAAACACTTTGTAAACTACACAAAAAGCTGTACATGAATGTTTTAGTAGCATCTTTCAGAATCACCAAAACCTGGTGATGACAAAAGCAACCAAGATGTTCTGCACTAAGGGCGTGGATCTAAAATGAACTATCATATTTCCATGCAGTGACTATTTAGCAATAGAAATAAATTAGCTGCATTTTTTTTCAGATAAGCTCTATTTGCTGGCCACAAGCAGAGGCATGGCTCCTTTAAGAGATGGCTTCTTAGTTAATATTGGGGAGAGAGAGAGAGAGAGAGAGAGAGAGAGAGAGAGAGAGAGAGAGAGAGAGAGAGACTAAAGAAGAGAAGAGGAAAAAGGAAGGAAGGAATCATAAACTAAACATCTATTTCCTGTCTGAATTTCACTTCTTTGTAAGCATTGCTTGTTACCACCAAAATGGCTTGGAGATCAGCTAGCCCTTGTGTCTTTCTTTGCAAACGAGAGTGTAAACAAGTGTGTCTGCACAGGGGGTACCTGGGACACCAAACATGCCATGAAGCTAGAACTCATCAGGTCCCCTGCTGCCTTGACACAACACACTTGCCAAAGTACGTTGTTCAGGCAAAGCCTGAGATCTATGTCCCACAACAGAAGCATACAGGCAAGCACCAGGCTTCCCTCCTCTTTCCCAGCAGTCAGTGCTCTGTTAGTGGCACATACGTGTGTGTGTGTGTGTGTGTGTGTATACAGATCCCCAGCTATTTATTTTACCACTGCATAATCATTTCTAATGATTTGCTCCTTAATCTGAGAGGCTATTAAGTTACACCCCACACAAGTCGCCATCTGTCTGGTGGATTTCCCTGTGGTTTGGGTCTCCCGACACTCTTGAGTTACACCAACTTGGATGTCAGTCCCTGAAGACACAATTGCCAGAAATTCACTGCCTCTCAGCTCTCCCCCAACCCTCATGTCCTCACTCCTCAGTCACTTTTCCATCACTTTTATGAAAAAGAGAAAAGAGTGAATGTCAGGAAGGTAAGACATGGGGGACACTTCCTATGAGTCAGATGCTTCTAAGCATCTTCCACACTGGCTCAGATGAGCTTCCCAGTTATCTGTGGGAGATATAGCAGGGGTCTGGTCCTAGCTGCACTACCAGGAAGCTTGTGCCCATTGCAGATTGCTGAAGTTAAATGACATATTCTAGATGGTGTTGCTTTTATTATATATTTTTAATTATACATATGCATGTGTGCCTGTGTGTAGGTATGCATACATGAGCGCAGGTGCCTTGGAGGCCATCGGCTAGAGTTGGCGTTTAAGTGAGCACCAATGTTGGTGATGGGAATTGAACTTGGATCTTCTGCAAGGGCAGTACAGGCTCGTAACCACTAAGTCATCTCTCCAGCCTCACTAGCAACATCAGACAAAACCAAATTAGATATCTTACAGGCATAGATATCTTATACCAAGAGATGCCCTTTCCAGTAAAACCCAAGACTCTAACAGTCTGGGCTTTGCACTCTCTAGCTGCTTGTCTTAGCCGTATCTCCCCACAGTTGCTGCAAATCAACAGCTCTGAGGGTTGAAGCATCATTGATTTGTGTGTACATAGGCTCTTCTGCAAACCTGGCCCCAGGGGCCTCCGATCCCCACCCTTGAGCATACCGGCACTGCCCCATTCTAGTGTTTAGACTGGGCCTCCTATTCTCTGGGCTGTTGAACCCACGGTAAGCTTTGCTCCCTGTCCACTTGGTTCCTAGATTCTGGTTCTTGGCTAACTGCTCCAGATCAGACTATTGGAGCCTCACTTTTGGACTCGGCTCCAGGTCTAGTTTAGGAACATGCCTAGGCCATCCTTACCCAGTGCCTCTAGGAAGTGGTCTGGACAGTGGAGGGAAAAAAAATCAAATCTGTTTGGAACCTCAGCATCTGAAATATTCTGGACAGGATGCTTTATGGAGACTCTTAGGGAAGATACACCAGGACACACACACTCACCAATAAAAGCATCCTGAGAAAGACACTGAGAGCCCTGTATACAGATGAGGGAGACCTGAAGACCCAAAAAACAAGGCAGGATGGTCCCAGCTGCACAGATAGAGGAATAGTACTCAGAGGATGCAAGCAGAGACTTCTCTGGGAAGTCAGGAAGACTTTACCCATGCCCAGGCTTGCTCCTGGCCTCTCCAAGCTGTGCCAAAGACCTTCACGTGGCCACAAAAACACCTTTGCAAAGTTCCAAACTATGGGCCCCAACCCTGCCCCAGACACTTGCCAGCATAAATAATTAATTGTAAGTGTAGTGCCAACTGTCCAAATACATGTGCATGTATATATATGGAGTATGTGTGTGTGCATGCCTATGTTTTTACCCACTGCTATTTTGTTTTAAATAATCTAATATATGCATATATGTAAAGCTCACTTAATCTCCAAAGAGTGACCATGTGCCAACAAGTGTTTTATATATAGATGAAATCTCATGTGTATATGCACATAGCTCATTTAAATAGATCTTACATAAATTTGCATAAATTTTATATACATAAGCCCTTATATACACATATATAAGTCAAATTAAGTCATTACCTAGTGACTATACTAATAACTATTATAAAATTATATATAATGACATATACAACCAAATTTACATGTGGTATATAGATAAGATCTGAGATAAATGCTTCTATATGAAAACCTCATTAAATCATTAAATAGTAGCCAGATATTAGCAACTGTTCTGAATATACTTGTAGTCATTTATGTATGGCTCTCCTACTTAAATTGTATTTAATTATTTAAGATGACTATACATCAAAAGCTGTTTCATAAATTATTTAAAAAATCTAGTTTCACATGTTAATGTCACATATATTTAAATCCATACATAACACAGACACAGATATGCATACCTGTGCATGTCTGTGGGTATGTGCCTTTGGGTGTATGTGCGTGCATACGCATGTGCGTGTGTGTCTGTCTGTATTTCTGTCCTTAACTTCCTAGCAGCAGCAGCAGCAACAGCAGCAGCATTGCTGCCCTTAGGCTAAGCAGGACCACCTACCTGATGCCTGTGGGGCCAGGCTTAGCTGAGCTTCTGGCAACCTCATTTAGGTCTACCTACAGCCCTGACCACGCCCCCCTAATTCCTAGAGCATTTCCTGTTTCATCAGGGGCTGTACTAGCTGAGCATTGCTCAAGCTCAGCCCTGAAACCCCTGACCGTGACAATCAACCTTCCCAACGCCCCCCCACACAGGGGTTCAGGAAGGCTGCCCCAACCCTCCTAGCCTTGTCCTTGCTTCTGCTCTTCTAGTCTGCTTTTGAAAGGGAGAAAATCTGTGAAACCACAAGCCAGCCCAGGCCAAGCCTTCCTGGGCTCATGACTCACTTGAAGGGAAAGTTCAAGTCCTCATTAATCTCCAAAGTCCTCCCAGGTGCCTCTCATCAGAGACCTGCCCCCACACAGAAATCACTGACACAAGAGCCCAATGGAGTCTAGGTGTGCTCTAGCTGTGGTCTGTGTAGCCAACATCTTTAGAAGAGGAGCTAAGAGGATTTCTCTAAGAACCACAGAGCACACAGACACGCAGACATATACACGCACAGAGAGGGAGGGAGGGAGAGAAGTAGATATAGAAAAAGACAGAGAGATACAGACAGAGAGGGAGGAGGAAGAGGGAGGGACGGATGGGGAGGGAGAGACAGAGAAAAACAGAGAATAGATAACAAAGGAAAAGCCTTCCCTCTTATCATTTTGTGAAGGGATTAAACATCGTCTCTAGAACTTGGAGGTCACCCAACTGGAAAAGTCTGTAGCGGACAGACTCTCAATAAGGGGCTGATGAGGAATAGGGGTTGATAAAAACAATCCACCTGGCAATTCCAGGGGACTATCCAGTCTAAAACCCCATAAAATTCCCTGAGAGAATAAGACATAAATATCTCTAAGGCTCAGAGACTAAAAACCCCTATCCAAGCACATTGCCACATTAGCATTTAAGACCTTTCCTGTTCTCCCCATTCAACTGGACAAGTCAGGGGCTAGTCGGTGATGGCAAGAGAAGTCTTGAATGAGTTGGGAACAATGCACCTAAAATGCATTATGGTTATCTCTGATGACAGCTGAGTCTGTGTTTGTGACTGGGAGAACTATTACCCACGAGACACGAAAGGGCTGAAACCCATCAGGATTTCATCAAGGACCAGAGGACTGGCCCCTCATTAAGCAGACCTAAAGGAACTACGGGTCAATAAAAGTTGTTTTTTATAGGGGCAGAAGATAGAGCTCAGTCAGTAAACTGCTTGCTTTGCACCCTGGGTTCGACCCCAGCACTGCATAAACAGGCGTGACGGTGCAGGCCTGTAACGTCAGCACTAGGGAGGTAGAAGGACAAGGTCATCCTTGCCTATACAGCATGTATGAAGCCTGCCTGAGATATATGAGATCTTATCTCAAAAGAAGAGAGGGGCTTTTATACTTGTGTCTCATCTCTACTTATTTGCATGCTGGCCATCTTCTAGGTGCTATTTATGGCTGTGGAGGGAGGTACAGTCCCATTATTCTCGTGTCCTGTTAGGGCAAGCAGCTCTTTCCATAAAACATCATGTCAAAGTGACCCAAGAGACAGTCTAAGTGGCCAAGGTTTCTTACAAAACTTTCACAAGGTCTCACTCCATCTTCCAGAGGAAACACAGAAATCTGAAAGCGCAAGACTCTCCAGCTTTGGTCTCGACCTCTTCCGTATCTTGGATAGTATCAAGATGACTTGAGAGAAAAGAGGCACACAAAGCAACAGTGACTCCCATGAAGATGTGACACCAAGCCAAAAGGGGGAAGTGGCTTAAGACCCCCAGACCGGGTGACCTACCCACACAGAAAGTTACTTCTCAGCTCCGAGTATGTTTGTGACGCTGTAAGAATAGGCCTTCTCCAGCCCCGTGCTGACGTTTCAGGACAGAGCAGAGGATTTCTCGCCTTTCTCACATCCCTAGACTCCAAGTTCCTTTAGAGAAGAGTTGAGTCTTCTAGGTATCAAAGAACTTGTGTAGCTTCCCAGACATGGTGGGGTGGGGGGGGGGCTCTGTCTAGAGAGCTGAAATAAAAGCTGAATGAAAGATTAACAAATGGCAGACAGGTGGACAGTAGAATGGACAGTAGGGGAAGGGGATGGATTGACAGACAGAAGAGTAGGTGAATGGACAGATAGACTGAAGGGTGGGTGCATGGATGGAAGGACAGATAGATGGTCTTATATAAATCCCTTTCCTGGAATTTATGAGCACAAAACCATTGAAGGCTTCTGATACTACCCCAGTGTGTGAGGCCATGTTCTGAAGGGTCCTCCTCCATTTGTCTCTTTGTGCTGTGATAGATAAAGCAACAGGATTATGGGTATGGAAAGACTCTATCCATAGTGACAGACATCAATTTTGACCATGCAAGGCAGCTAGAGCTATACAAGATTGATCTCTGCGGAGGTTTGTCTGCTAAGGACAGGGGCCATGATATTATAGAGCATAGTACACATGTCAAGGAAGGGATAAATGATACATCCACTCCTTGAAAATCTGCCCCCTCCATTCTAAAGTCCTCTGGCTCCAGCTGTTGCCACTCTACCCAAGTGACTGCCTCGAAACACTAGAAACTTCAGGTCATACCTGGATGGTGAAGTCAGTCTGCCCGGAACCTCGGAACAACCTCCAAGGCTCCAGAAACTTCTCTATTTTGAAACCACATACCCAAGTTGTGACCTTTAAGATGGATCACCAAAGGGGTAGGGGTGGGTGGGAGGGACACAAACAAATGGAGACGAAGTTTCAATCTTTTTATTCAAAGCAGCTTCTCACGATGTATAAATACTGCATATTAGCACACATGAAAAATACAACTTCTAAGGCACCCAGAAATATGTTCATATACGTTACAGGACCATTCACAAAGAGTGGACGATTTGCTCCAGACAGTCAGCATTTGATAAATCAGAAGATTATTACCCTCAGTACTGCACCCAGTTTGGGGAAAATATTTACAATGTGGAGAATGGGCCAGCTATACCTGCATATAACTCTATGAAGGACTCATACTTACAAGTATCCAGAACTAAGGACTCTCCAGGGAAAATCTGGCAAAAGAAAATGAGTAACCTAACCTGTAAAGGTATCTATGGATTTTGGTGTTTACGCTACATCCATGATCAAACCCAAACACTCCTAGGGTGAGCTGGACACGTTTTTGGTAGCCTGCTTCAATATCAGAAGTTTGGTAATAAGCCTTACCAATAGAATAGCACTTCTTTAACATCAGTCATCTCTGGATTAGTAAAGAAGTCAACGACATCATCAAGAATGAGAATGAGAACGGGGCATCCCCTGGTGAGGGCGCTGAGGAAAATTCCTGCTCTGCTAAGCAGGAAGTGGAATGGCTTGATGAGGAACTAAAGAGATGGACATCTGGCAGTCACAGGATGCATCCCTGGAGACCTAGCTGCAAGACTTCAGCTGGAGGCCCACACGCAAATGGAAGAGTCTACAGTGTTCAGACACCTGGAGGGATCCCAGAGTTCCACTTTGTAATGGGATAAATAGAAACCTGAGACCACACAGCAGAAACACCCACCTGAGATACTAAGTTCCAATCGCAGAAACTCTCCTTCAGAGCCTTTCAACGAGATATTCAACTTCTCTGCATGGCCAGTTAGGGGAGCATGAGTTTGGGGGAACCAAGGCTTCCTCTGTGCCATGAAGCTCACATATCTGGACCCAGATGTGCCTACAGTTTATGAAACTCATGCTTGGTTGGAATAATGAAATTCTTTGGTCCTTGGTTTTATGAAAGGCAATTATTTTCACAACCTTGTCAATGTAGCCATTAGAAAATAACTTCAAGCTGGAACTAATGGCACAATGGCAGATTAAACACTAGGTGGAAAACTCTACACCCTCGAACTTCCCAGAGTCAATTTAACACGCTCCAGCAGAAGACTAGATGTTGAGACAAAGAGGTGAAGCCAACCCAGAGATGCAAGGCTGACGCTAACCTTAGATGTCAGGTCTTCTGACTGACACATGAGCACATGCCAATCTCAACCCTAATGCTGAAAAGATGACTTTGGACACTTCCTAGAGAGGGACTCCATGCTTAGCCACACAGCCCTGAACTCACGATCCTATTCCAAAGGTTGATAAAGAGAATCAGCTGGTAATGGCCAGAGTGTCACCTACCAAAAATGGGATTTAATTTTTGAGAATTAACTCTTTAAGATTCCAAGAGACACCACGCCCACGGCTGATAAAATCTGAGATTTCTGTGCCACTGAAAAAGCCCTGGATAAACCAGCTTGTTTGCTGTGCATGCTCTGTGTCTACAGTATGCCCATCCTGCTGAACTCCTGTCTAGCATGGCTTGACACACAATTCCTCACAGAAACACCAAGGACGCATGACAATGCCAATGATGGAACAAAAACCGACTCCAGATTGTCTACATAGTAAGACTTTTATGTAAACTTTGTTAGCATCTTTCAGAGATTGCCGACTTTAGCTACCCTGGACATTTGCAGGTCACCCACAAGGAACCTGGAGTCCCCACCGGGGTCAGGAGCAGGAACTGTCATTTGTTTAGAACAAATGATGAATCAGCAGCCCTCCCTGTTACCATCTCCAAACCATGTGACTAGAATGACAGTGGTTCAGAAAGCCTGTCCTTGGTCATATTATAGCCAAAGACATTCATCAAGAAATCCATCTGGTCCCTGCCGCCATCGACTCCACCACTCTCTTCAGGTTAGCCACGAGCTACAGACTGCATTGAGCCCACCAACATGGCTTACATGGAGGAAACAACCCGTATTATCCTTTTATTTAATTTTTTTTTTGCAACAACCTTAAGGCTCTGTTCACAGCTCCATCGACTGCCACACAGTGAGAATTTATGCGGGGCTGGGGGGAGGGGGCTTGAACTACACATAGTTTTGAAGGTCAGAAGGATTATTGAACCTAATGGTAAGGCTTATTCCACAAATTCAACACGTTTTCAAATTAGATTTCAAACGCAATGACTTCTAGAAGAAAAGAAAATTGACTTGATTTCTTAATGTAAGACTATTTGATAAAAAAAAAAAAGAAATTGGCACCAAACCAGTATGCTATCTGTTTTTTTTTTTTTGAAGGAAGAAGTGATATTAATGGAAAAGATTGCCTAAAACGCATGTCCTAATTTACCACAGAAATATAAAAGTTTATATTCTGAAAATATATATACTGTATTAAAGTCTATAAGCATTTCAACCAAAACCCGCAGGAAGAACTAAGTGGCACTTAGCTACAATAACAACAAAAAACACGCATGCAAGACAAGCCCCCGAAGATGTATCTACAAAGGCAAAGTGTAGATTTTTGAGATTTTACAAAACCATTTACAGAGAATAAAATAAAATCTCATTTGGAGTCTTAAATACTGTGTCTATTAGTGAGGGCATCTTGTCTCATATATACAACAGAAACACAGGAGAGAAGCGGGCCTTCCTTCTAAATGTTCCCATAGGAAGATTTGGGGGATTATTATTATTATTATTATTATCTTTTAAAAAACTTCTACAGAAACTAGATTGAAAAAGTACGTGGAGTGGGACTAAATTCCAAATTTAAAAAAAATTACAAACTTCTAAAGAGATTTTTGAAACCAGGAGTTAGGAGTGGGGGATACAATTCAGCATTCGGCGGAGGCAATTTGTAAAGGAGAGTCAGAGATAAAATTGCATTGTTCAAAGTCTGCCGTGGTTATTTTCCCGTCCTCATATTGAACTTGAGCTTTTCATGCTTCTGAGATGATCATTCCCAGTTTGACCTATGCCAAAGAATAAGCTTTTAAGTCTTTTCCCTACTTCCTTCTCAGCATAACGTGTTTCCCCTCAGACTTTATTTCGAAACAGGAAAGGGTCACCTAAATAAAAGAACACCCACATTACAAAGTGGCCTCCATGTGCTGAGGTGGTCTGGCCATCTTAATCATAACTCTTCAAAAGTCTCCAGGATCAAAGCATCTAACCCCAACCATGTCATATCCTTGTGCTGGAAGTTGCCATCGCCAAGGTTGTGGCAGACAGGGGGCGTCCTGAGTGGATTGCTTGAAGAGACGTTGACTCAGAACAGGCACTCTCTACTTCTCACCCATAGCTGTCCTTCCAAACTCAAAGGAACTCTTGAGTTGGGCCTTCTAAGATCATCTACAATTCCTCAAAGATTTACTTCGGCTCTAGGAAAGGATGGCATGGGAAAGGAACAAGGAAGGTAAAAGGATAAACAGAAGGAGAGAAGACACTGGGGTACAAGATAGAAGATGGAAGCCAGCACCCTGCCTCAGTAAAGCTTTTAGGGTGATCTGAAAACAACCACAGGCTGGTATTTTCTGTCCCGGTTCAGTATGCTGGAAGTCAGCTGCACACTACCCCAAGAGCAACCCTGAAAATAGCCAGTCCAGTGGTTTAGCCAGCCCTGCAGCAGACGAACTAAAGGACTTGTGTCCATGTGGTACAACTACCTTATTGAAAGGACTTTATGCAAACAGACAAAACACAGTCTTTTAAAATGAGCAATATGAATTCGACCTTGGAAAGAATTCCATGTCTATCTCGGTCATTACAGGTCCTTGATACATTCAGAGGTTTGTTGCTCATCAAGGATCCAAAGTTAAAGCTCTGATTGTATCAACAGAATCAGAGACGGACACTGATAACAGGAATTTCTAAACATAACTTTCCATTTCCAGAAAGAATCCTGACCCCTTGCCTACCTATGGACGAAACCGGTTTAATCAGAAAGCACGAGGGTTATGAAGAGGACCAGCAGTTGTGAAGAGGCTTGGAGACATACACAAGAGCAAGGGCCATCTTCAGGGTCTGGCTGAAACACACAGGGAACTCATCTAACAGAGGAGGTTCAACAACAGACACCTGGTTGAATCCAGAGCACTCCTCTATTAACTCTCTACTCCCCAGCCTATTGCTCCTACAGTGTTCTACTGGGACACCAGGGAACTACAGGATTTGATTCCATTTCCCTGTGACTGAACACAGCCAAAGTGGCTGTCCCTTCAATCTCCTCATGGCCCAAGTGGCACAGGCTGAAAGTGAATGGAGAAGTGAAACTCCGGTCCTCTTGAACCCTTCTGACCCCTAACGCTTTCCATTGAGGGAAGCAAGGTCATCCTGAGGATCACAAGGCCAAGCACATGTGGGAGCCTCCTGAGTGCTGGGATTAAAAGCTACCACAGCCCAGCTGGAGACAGAGTCTTATGTAGCCCCAGCTAGGGACTTGAAATTGCAGCAATCCTCCTGCCTCTGTCTTCCAGGCGCTAGAGTCAGGCCCCTTCACTTGTTCTCAGGTGAACATTCAACTACCTGTGTAGTCCACTGGGGACTGGGGTAGCTATTCCCAGTCAAGAGCAGGCAGAGAACCAACTCTCCTTCTTTGCAGCCCACCTCCCCACTCCCCACCCCCCGCAAGTTGAGCCAACTCAGTGCTACACCCCACTCTCTCCAAGGCAGGGCTAAGAAAGGCTGGAAACTCACAGGGAAAGGAATAAAAAGAATAGAGGTCAAGATTTGGAACACATCTAGAACTATCCAGGCACCCTGATGGTCTAATTTTCTCTGGGCACATGATCTCAAAGAGGTTTGAGATTCCAGGCACAATGGAGCCTTTTTTTCCCTCTATTTCCTGTCTCTTTATCAACTCAAACCCAAACTCCCCCTACCATGCAGATCCAGGGACTTTAGCTGGATCACATGAACACAGCTACTGGAGGCCTCCTGTAGCCCACAGCCATTGAGGCAAGGAGACCTCCATGCTGGACACTGCTCCCTTGTATTCTCCCAGCTAGAAAAAAAAAAAAAGAAGACTCATTGTTCAGGTTTCTGGAAGCAAAATGGTTTGGACCCTAGAAAAACTCCAGAGACTGAGTTTTCTTTCTCAACACTCCCAGAAGGCCAACCAAGACATTAACTTCCATATGAGAGGAAAGGTCTTGGAAATCCAAGTTCATTTATCTATCCCAGAGCAAAAGAACATATCACCCTAGGCAATATTTCATCCTGAAATAGGACCATCCCCCATCCTTCCTTAATGCCAGTCACTTAAGGACTGGGTCCTGCTTTGAGACCATTTGGGATGACAAGAGTCCTAGGTTCTCCTTAATGACAGTGAGTGACAGAGAAAATGCCACTGTGAGTTATCCTACAAACAATACTAGAGAACTGGCATCATGTTATGAGAGTGACATGGAGAGGACCTGACACAGTGTTGTTCACTTTAAATCCACAAAAACCCTTCCGTTCTCATCTCTGAACTTCCCACATGGCTCATTGAGAGCGTGCACCAAACGGCGTGAACCTTGAATCGTATTTGGTCCAGGGTAGTATGAAAATAAGATCTGTGTGAACAATAGACTTCATAATATATAAACAAAAATAAATAAATAAAATAAATCCGAATAAAGAAAAAATTTTCCTAGTAATTCATGTTTTTGCAAAACTAGCTTTACATATAATACACATAAATTATCAGAATTTCCACTTACATTGTTTTAAAAATATATATTTAACAAAACATTTCTAAATGTACAATATCTGGGTTTGTAAATCACTCAGTTGGGTTTTGAGACCAAGCCCTAAGAATCATACCGAGCTGCATTGGAGAGGAGACTGAAGCCAGGCCTATGGGCCAACAGAGTCACGTGCTTGTTGGTCTGAAAATTCCCTAAGATGATTGTCCCCTGGTCCCAGATCATTTAATCAGAGACCCATGATGGCCTCATCTCCAAGTTGGAGGCACTGTGTAGACACAGCCTGAGTCAGGAGGATGGGGGAGGTTGATCGTCCCCTTCTGGACCATGGCGGTGGAGCGTTTCAGCTAGTGGGGAAAGGGAAGCAGTACCTGGCTGAGCCCTGAAAAGGTGTAACCCTGGAAAGCTCTATGGCCGGGCTGGGATAGGGACACGGGGAGGCCAAGGGTACTGCATTTCCCACCGTTACACAAAATCAAACCAATGAGGAACAACCGAAGGACATGAGGAATGGACACAACCCTAGGTGTAAAGACACACCCTGACAAACTCTTGGCTAGGGGCGGACCCTGGGCTCCGATGGCAGAAACACAGGGCCCAGCTGGAAGTCAGGTACCCTTGGGCAGTGGGGCTCACAAGCTGGGGCCCTTCAGACTTCATAGATTTTGTCCTGCAGGTAGCTGAACAGGGAGTCCAAGCCTTTGGAGGAGCTCCAGAGCTGCTTCAACATGACGCACTCCTTCTCATTCACGTCTTCCAGCACCGACTTCAGGAAGCTCCGGACCAAGCATTTGGACTCCTCCAAAACCTGGAAGGAAACACACACATGTGGGGTCAGCCAGCCTGGGGCTGAGTTCTGTCTCTGTAGCCTTGAAGTGTCCACGGCAGCCAAGGAGGTGGTTTATCTTGAGTCTGGATCATTGGGCCTGTTTCTTAGCACTGTCCTGAATGACTTCCAAGTGGTCAAGGCGTTGAGCCCTCTACTCATGGGATGACTTGGGCAGAGAGGCATGGTACTCAGGCCTTAGAAGCCTTGCCTTTTATCCAACAGTGACATATAATTAGTTCTCTCTCTCTTCCTTTCTCTCTCTCTCTCTCTCTCTCTCTCTCTCTCTCTCTGTGGGGGGGGGTATGTGGTGTGGTGTGGATATATGAGAAGGCCTTAGATTAACATCTTCCTCAACTGTTCTTTATTTATTTTAGACAAAATCTCTCACTGGATCTAGTGTGTGCAGACTGGGGGACTGGCTAGATGATGAGGTCAAGAATCTGCCTGTCTTTGCCTCCCCAGCACTGGTGCATCTGTATATACATACACTACATATACATATACATACACTACATATACATACACATATAGTTTCTGGAGTATCAATCACAGGTCTCCATGCATGCACAGCAAGCACTGTACCCATGGAGCTGTGTTTTTCTATGGGTTTCTGAAAAAGTTCGCAAAGCATTGATGTCATGAATGGAGTCATTTGTATGACCCGTCAGGGAAAAGAACACCCAACCCAAGGGTCACTGTGAACAGAGAATGAGGGGATGGTTGACAGAGTATCTGCGGGATGCACTGGACAGCCATGCCTCTGTTAGGCGCGGCAGTAACAATAGTAGTATTGGGTAACATTGTAGTATTGAGTAACAAGAACTACAGTCGTCATCTCCATAATAATGGTTGCAATTTGTAATAGTCATGGCAGTGAATAATAACGACATAAACTGTAGAAATGATTTTCAACAAGCACAGTAATAGTTGTAGTAATGATCAATAATAATCACAGTAATCAACATAATACATATAGGACCAACCAGCAATGATACAGTAAGATATGAATGAGGAGCAATGCCAACAATCACACTAATACTAGAGTAATGAGTGGCAACTGTAGTACTGAGCAATAATAATTAATAGCCACTAATTAATTGTAGCATTAATAACCACATCATGATGACCAGGATCCATTTTTTTTTTTTTTGCCAATCTCACGTCTCTCAATTGCAGGTAGTTCAGTTCACATCTTACTCCCATTATAGATGAGGGACCTTGAGAAGGTAACATGGCCCAGGGAGGGATCATTCAACAGCGGTACAACAAAGCATCTCAATCAGGCTGATCCCCAGACCATGATGTTGCCTCCACAAGGGTCAAGGCTCAGATTCTCACTGTTAAGCACTTTGAAACAGACAAAGGGAGGGGCAGACTCCCAGGTGCCATCTGTCTGGAAGGACCTTACATTCCAGAATTACGGAAGGAACAGAGTGGGGACCCTGAGCGCCTCTCATCTTGGAATCTTTTTCTCCTAATAGCACCACCTTCCAGAGGCTGCAGGCTTCACCTTGCTGCACAGTCTTTTCTCGGGAAGTCACCTAAAGTTCCTGGGTCCTCTGCAGTACTGCTGTAGAGGTTTCTTCTGTGTGGATATCTCCTAATGGTCCCCTCAGGTGTCCTTTGCCTCCCCTTGCCCAGAGTGTGGCCCACACCCCACTGCAGCTCATGCCTGCCTCCTGCATCCCCTGGACAAACTGAGATGCATACGACCTTCCTGCTTTCCTGCCTCCCGCCTCCCAAACCCTTGCTGTTTCTTCTGCTTGAGCTCCCCCCTTGCCTCTCTGTGAAGCTGGCCCTCAGGTGATTAAGCATGCCCGTTTATTTGGGAGGGTAAGGTTTCTTGGCGAGATTCTTTCAGAGGTGAAAGGGGGAGAATCTCAGGAAAAGGGGCAAAAAAAAATTAATCCCAGTCATTAGTTCAAAGAGAATCCACATAAAACCAGTAAGGTTCCATGGTCCATATTCCGAAATGGAGATCACCATCACCATCACGAGCTGCAGTACTGTGAGGATGCACAGACACAGTGGGTGCCCAATAAACAAACAGCTAACAGAAGAGGCTGAGCCCATGTCAGCTGGACCTGCAGGTGGGACACTTGTGGGGGCAGAAGGCTTTGGATGCAGGGATGTGGCTCACAGACCCAGCCCAGCATTCCATTTCTTAAGGACAAGAGCATTGACCTTATCCTTTTGGTGTCAAGTCCCGCTCGGGAACCAGCCCTGAGGCTTGAGTCCCCTCCTATGCTCAGAGTCTCTGTCATGAAGTCAAATCAACGTTTAACTAAAACTTTGCACCTTCATGGAGGTGTGGTTCATCCCTTCTTTAGTGCATCCCTGGAGTCGAAGAGCGACCTTTAGATGTGTTGGACACTAGGCTGGACGGAAGAAATAAAACACAGTGGCAGCATGCTCTGGTCTCTGTCCCTTTACCTGTATTGCCCTGGGCCTTCCCTTTCTGAGACTTTAGCTTGGTGCTTTTGTGGGTGTTCAGGGCTTTCTCTTAACACAATGCTTGCTTATCAATTATAAATCTCTCCCATGAGCCTCTTTCAATTGGGCGTGGATAGGAATATGCAATAGCCTGGACATCTTCCTCTAATAATTTGGGCTCTCTGTACCAAGAGGCAGTATATCCCACACTGCAGAAAACCTCTCGCTGACTCTGCAGGTTCTCTGGGGAACTATGGAAAGGGCTCAGTTGTCACATAAGCATTAGGACCTGAGTCTGATTCCCCCAGAACCCATGTAAAATGCTGGGTAGAGTAGTGCACACTTAACAATACCAGCAGTGGGGATGTGGAGACAGGAGGATTCCCTGGTGCTCACTGGCTTGACAGTCTAGCCAAATTGTCAAGCTTTGGGTTTGGCGAAAGATCTCATCTCAAAAAAATAAGGTAGAGATGATGTAGGGAGAGACTCTGTGTTGGCCTCAGGACTTCACCTGCATGCACGCACACACAATGGTCCACTCACAAGGACGGTACATGAGCGACACGGGCAAAGACTCACCACGGCACTGCAGGATGCCATCTCCTTCACCCGCAGCATGACCTCCTGGCTGAAGGTCGTGGGCCAGAAGACCTGTGAGACAAGGCCCCGGCTGCATGCCTCCTGGGCAGTGAGTTTCCGCCCACAGAACAGCATTTCATTGGCCTGGAAGAACAAAGGCAGGAGAATGCTGAGGGCACAGAGCTCTGCCCGTGTCCCTTAGGGAAGCCTGGAACAGCTGGGCATGAGCGGCTCTCTGCTCCCTAAGGCACGAGTCACAACCTAGGGTTGGATACACAATATGGAATGCATACAAACATCTGCCATCACTCTCATTAAAGTGTCAAGAGAAGCCATCGGATTTAGCGAAGCTCTGTGAACCCGACAGTACTCCCCTCTAGTCATCGACCCTTGGATGGGTTTGCACAGTCTTTGAGGTTCCTTTCAGTGCTGATTGCCTGGCCCTGCAATGGTCTAGGAAGGAGAGGGTGATCTACCTGCAGGCTAACATTTTCTAACTAGAACAATGAGCCAAGTTTGTCCTCTCAGAAGAGAGATTAGTTCTGAGGGGAGAAGGAAGGGATGGAGACAGAGAGGGATGAGAAGGAGATGGAATGAGACAGAGCAAAAATCTAAGAAGAATCACTAAGCTTTAAAAAATTAAGTCCATCAAAACTCTCTACAGCATTAGGGATCCAAAGATGAGAACACCAAGATAGAGAAACATCATAAAGCAGCTTGGGGCACAGACACTATACAGTTATGAGTGATGCAACACTCTCATCTTGGCTGGGCTGCCTCTGCACCCCACAACTCAAAGTATCTCCCTCTGCTTTGACGCTGGTGGCTGTCATACACAGTGCTATAGGGGTGTAAGTATTCCCCAAAGCTCTGAATGTTTAAGGATTGGTCCTTGGCTTGGCTCTTCGAGGACCTTTATGAAATGGGACACTTGGCAGATCATTTAGGCCACTGGAAGCAAAGTGTACACTTGAAGGGACCCTGGTGCGTCTCCATCACTCTCTGTCCCTGAGACAGACCAAAAGGTTGAGAACACACAGCCTTCAGTTCATTTTGAGGTATAAAAATGTCCGAGGTTGGAAAGGCAGAGACGAGGCTAGATAGTTTAACCATGGCCTCTTGTTCATGGCCATAACAATGAGGGACTGCCTGGTGAGAAACTTACATGAGTGGGAGCCCGTGGCTGATGTCAATGGCAAAGTGTGCAGCTCTGTGTCACAACCAGTGAGGCTGAGAGCCACCTGAGACATGGGACAGTGCCTGAATCCAAATGACTTCTACATCCCACCTGTTGGCCTACCCCATACAAGAAGTGATGCCTAAATCAGACGGGCTTAGAAGTATGAGCTCACTGGAAACAGAATGGCCATCTTCCATGTCCTCAGAGGAAGCTGGAAAAAAATAGTGTCTGGCTATGAACAAGGATGCACACTTGCCTGTACCCACACTGTGGTAGACGTGAGGCACACGGGCCTCTGAATACATGGGGATCTCCCAGTCACCTCCAATAGTTTTCTTCCGGTCTCTTTGAAAAGAAATGTGAGTGTTAGCTAGAAGCCCAAGACAGCTGGTGAGGCCAAGGAGCCATTGATAAAGACCAAGACAAAGACACATGCTAGAGCTATGAAGCAGAAGGGATGCTGTTAGACAGGCTCTCACTGTGGTGACCAAGGCAGGTTTTCAAGGAGATGAAGGCAGGCCAGGACCCCTCCACACTTTGGAATTGACAGGAGATGGGACACAAAAAGAGAAAAAGAGAAGAAATTCAGAAATTGCAAAGCCCTTTGCTCTGCCTCTGCCCAGGGACTCCACAGAGCACCTGGATGGTGAGGAGCCATCAGAATTCTCTAGTGTGAAGACTACCTTGGGACAACCAGGGTTTGCTTAAAGGCGGCTGCTTAGTACATATATTCAAGAAGTACCCCAGAGTCTGTTTCCAAACCGAAACAGTTAGCAAGAGCCCCAAGTGGTGGAGCACTGGATAGTGTAACTTTCAGCTCTAGAGCTGTAAGACTGTTCTTGTCACTCAGGCCATGCTGCCCCAGCAGTGTGGGCTCTCCCATGGCCTACAGCTCCTGCTAGTAGAGTGCCCCCTGTAGTCACTAAGTAGGACTCACTGAAACCTGCAGGACAGCTGAAGTCCCAGTATCCTCCCTGATGGACACAGTGCATGGTCCTGGTCAGCTTGTCCACCTGTGCCACCTTCTTCCTACCACCTTGCATGGGAAGGTCACCTCTAACAACCTGTCTGGGCTAGCTGCCATTTCTGAACCCCTAGCTCTGGTCCTGACTGTATTCACCTAAGACTCACTCACTTGTAGTTTTGCTTTATGACATGCTGGGCTGAGAACTCAAACTGTGCAGTGAACCATGGGGATCCAAACCCTAGGGCCACCATTGTACCACATGACTATTAGTGTGTAGTGTGGTGTGGTGTGGTGTGTGGTGTGTGTGTGTGTGTGTGCGCGCGCGCGCGCAAGCGCATGCGCACGCGCATGTAGATCTGGAGGTCAGAAGATAGCTTCGGGTGTCACTCCTCAAGTGCCATCCACCTTGTTTTTTAAGATGGGTGTCTCACACTGGTGTCTCCCACCAGGTAGTCTAGGCTAGCTTGACCATCAAGCCACAGGGATCCACCTATGCCCTTCTTCCTTGTGCTGGGATGACAAGCATCTGCCACCATGCCCAGATTTTTTATGCGGGTTCTTGGAATTGAACTCATGTCCTCATGTTTGTGTGGCAAGCCCTGGACAAACAGAGCAGACCCACAGCACATTGCACAGCTTCAGGTCCTCCTAGAGCCATCAGAGCCTTGGTCCGTCACACATGTTCGCTGGTAAAGCAACTATATCCTCCTCGTGGGGCAGTGTATGGCCCCAACAGTGAATGCTTTCGATGTCTTGTTGCCACTATTGTGTGTCCTGCCTAGACTTATCCTGCTATCACCTAGGGTGGAGTCCATGGGCTTCCCTGAACGAGCATTGCTAGCTTCCCAGCCTAGTTATGTGACAATTCCTTCGTGTCTCTGATCTCACTGTTCCATCAACATTATGGAAATCTCTGCACTTTCACAGGGGAGGAGTCAGCTTTGCCATCACTTAAACAAAGTCTTTTGTTCTTTCATAGATGCATGGTTGAACTGCTTCCTGCCTCCCTTACAAGGGGGTGTGGCCACGTGATGGAGTCCTGGCCGGTGATATGTAAATGAACAGGGGACACTCTCCATGAGCCTGGCCTAGAAGACCTTCTAGGGTGATTATCTCTACATCATTGGGAAGGGAAAGATCCGCTAGACAGAAGCTGTCTGACCAATGTGGATGGGATTTGCACATTTGCCAGACTGTTCTAGAGAGAGAGGGGGCAGCTGTTGCTCAGATTCTGAGAACTGTGGCTGTTCACTACAGCACTCGTAGCTCCCCCAAAGACACAGCTTCACCAGAGTCTAGTGAGGAAGAAAGGGGGCACTGTGTGCATGGTGCCGGGCATACAGTAGATGACATCATCATCATCTCAGCTCAGCTACTCCATCAGACACCAATAGCTTGAAGACCTGTTGGTCTGGCATGAGATCAGCCTGGCTTCAGTCACAGCAATTCTGGGACAGCAAAGGATGCCAGAGCGGGTTCCTCAGGCCTAATGGGTACCTGGCTTTCAACCACAGGACACTGCCATAGTCTAACCCCATTAAAAGGGTCCTGCTACGATCCAGGCCCATGCATCTCAGATTGAGGATTTATGTAGGAAACAGAAGGCTTACCAGTGCCACACCCAGGATCTGGGGGAAGGTGTAGGAGGAACAGCCAGCAGGTGTGAGGCGGATAGTAGCATATGGTGTCTGAAACCAGGCCTTCTCACTGGCCCATACGATGTCACAGAGGGGTAGAATGGATGCTCCCAGGCCCAATGCTGGCCCATTGATGGCTACCACGATGGGCTTCTTAAACTGGATAAAGGCTTTCACGAAGTCTCTGGAGAAAGAAGAGCCTCTTTAACTCATGACTTGCATTTGCTGGCTTCAGGATACCTCTGACTCTCTCAGGTGCAGTGACACAATTCCTGGTCATAAGAAGCAAGTGAAGGCCAGGCAGAGGCCACACAGCCTACATACAGACCCACAGGACTGTCAGATTCTCAGAAGGGAGGAATGGCGTGGCTAAGCACCCTAGTGGCCCAGCTGTGCCTGATAAGCTCTCAGTTCTCGTCACCTCCTGTGTACTTTCAAAAACCATGGCCTGGGCAGTAAATTCTATGGGCACCCTAAATATTGACAAGGTTGTATACTTAAAGAAAGATAATCAAAATGTCACAGTTCTAGACAAGAGCCAAAAGGGAGGTGTCCTTCAGAAGTATCCCTCAAGGGCAAGTCCATCTCCAGGGAGAGCAAATGTTCTAACATCACTGACCAAGACGTGATGACTGGTGGGGAATAACTTCACTAGAGGAATTCTGGTTTTAGCTTGATGATCACTTTGAGTGATGCTGAAGATGGGATTCAAGCTTCAGAGGGTGGACATGGGCGGGGCCTAGGGACACCTAAGATTCCTTTCAATCCTGGGATGGTCTAGCTCTGAATTACCTGCAGGGATGCCAGAGTCATCAAGGTTGGTTCTACAGTGCTTAAGGGAGTCTAGTGCTAGGATGGCCTTAACTGAAACTGGGGTAGGAAGCTTCTGGACTTTGTGATGGGAGCCCAGAGAAGAGGATGATGTTTAACTCTGCCTGACATGCTGCATTGGTCAAGGTTTAATATGTGTCTTTACTTATCAAACAGGGCCACCAGAAATGGCTTCTTGTGTGTGTGAGTGTGTGCATATGTGTGTGTGCGTGTGCGTGTGTGTGTGTGTGTGTGTTATTTGGGTGCAGGTGCCAGTGGAGGCCAGACGAGGGCATCAGACACCATGGAGCTGTAGTTACAATGGTCATGAGCTGCCTCACATGGGGGTCGGGAACTGAACTCAGATCTTCTGGAGAAGCTGAAAGCACTCCTTATTGTTGAACCATCTCTCAGATCCTAGAACTTTGCCTCTGACTGCTCTTTGCCTTTCTTCTAGTTGCTATCAAAGTTCTATAAATGTTAAAAATTCATCTGTGTATGGAGGGAAGTTGCAAGATGTCTAGTTAAGCTAGCATTCATCATTCTCAGATAGAAGATTGGGAACTAACAAAGAGTTACAAGAACAGAACCCAAACACCTATGCACTTGGTCTTCCCTAGCCTACCTCTCTGGGCTTCTCTCCTGCCACTCTTGACCCTGCCTCCTGTGTATGTCCAAAGGCTACCATCATAATTTTCAATTACCCTACTGAGAGTCTGCTTGTTCTTTTTGAGCCCCTGGGAGACTCACAGATCTGCCTGGCATACTGCCTGGCTTCCATCAATGTTGAAATTAGGACTCATGACTAGCCACTGAAGAAACATACTGTCTCCCAGAAGGGCACAAAGACTACATTTCTCAATCCTCTTCGTGTGCCACTGTGGCCATGTCACCAAGGGCTGGCCATGCATGTAGAATACATAGACCTCTTCCAAGTGAAAACAGCTCCCACCATTAAAATCTCCAAGCCTGGCCATCTAGGTGAACATGATAGGCAGGGACAACACCAGGGGAGCCACAGAATGGAAGGGTTTGGATTCTTGTGGCACTGTTCAACAAACAATCATAGAATGAATAGCACAGTTACTAACTTTTCTGTGTACAAGAAGCAAATTTCTGATTCTGCTGAACCATTACACAATTGGAGTTTATTTGTTATATCAGCTAATACACTCATGGAGCTGAGTCAATACCCTTTGTTGACAATATTTCCCCTCCTAACACTTATCAAAAGACGTGAGTACAACAGCCATGAGTTGGAATCTGATGCTACTGTAAGAAAGAGTGTGTTATGTTCTGCTAAGGTGGGGAGACCTTAATATCTTTGAAAGTCATTAGGAAATACTCGTCTTTGACCCAAGATTGCATATCACATTGTCTGACATGAGAGATTCACCATGGTCACTCTTAGACCTGCTCAAAAAGAAAAATACCAGTGGCACCACCCTCTGACAGCTGAGTTTTCAGTGGCCATCCTCCTGGTTCCCTTCCTACCCTCATGGTTGGGTTTTAGGTTAGAATCTGAGTCTACTAAGGATGTCAGACATACATGGACAGTCTAGGGAAGCCAAGGGCTGGGCAATTTTTATCAGACACCCCATTTCTAAGAACTTTTGTACAATTCCAAAGTTGAGGATCTGAGACATGGGAAGATTTTCAGACTCCTTACGCGCCCCCTCCACTCTGAGGATACTGAGGACATCAGCACAGCCCTCCTGATACACAGTCACACATCTGTCAGATGTTCTCAGCTACATGGAGCCCATGACTATTAAGTTAGCCTCCATGCTGTGGGCCTTGGGTAGGCATTGGTGATGTTGTCATACCTCACATGATGACAATTAAGGAAGCTACTGAAACTTTCACCCCTTCCAGAGGTTTCCATTTCAGCACCCAGGGACTTCTGGTCTGTGCAAGGCTAGGAGGAACCCTGGAGAAAGGGATGGGTTTGAAGAGCATACAGCCCCAGCCTTCCATCACCAGCTGCTCTGGTTTCTTTTCCCTTATATAAATGCGCCATGTGGGACCCTCCCATCCTTTTTATCTCACTTCAGGCATAAGATCTCTATTTCAGGGGCCCCAAGGATGCAGACGCCAAACAGCAAACAGGATATTACATTACAGACCTGATGATCAGATATCTGATCGCACTTCAGTGGCAGGGCTGGGCTCAGAGGGCTGCTCTCTATTTTCTTCAGTGTCCAATGCCCTGAGACTGACTCTGGCCCTTTGCACATCCCTGTGCTCAGCCCAAGCCCTCTGTCTAGAGCCTGGCCAGCCAAACGAGTTGCCTGATGTGGCATGGAACATCAAAGGAGACCGTTTTGAGGTCAAATCTCAACTCTGCCCGTCACTAACAGACTTTCTGCTCTGTAAAATGGGAAGACCAATACTAGGTAGCCATAGAGCTAAATGAGAATTATACAAGAGTAGCACATGGCCAGCACATGAGGAATAATGGCTCAGACTGCTATGATCAGGCCTGTGTTTCCATAGATAGCTCTCATCTGATTCATGGTGGCCTGTGGTCCATTCTAGTAGCCCAGAGGAGACTCAAGCAAAATGCTGCCACTGGGGATGTCTTCGTTTCACCTGGAGCAACTGCTATTTCCCGTGAGACCCAGGTGCCCAGTCCCTTTAACCAGAGTCAGGACAGCCAGAGCCATGTCAGGCATTCCAGTGTCTGTGAGCACCAGAGACACACATGGCAACTGTCATCTAAGGCCACAGAGGGATCTCTAGTAGTATACTCGAGGGATCTATCACCCCACCCCTACCCAAATACACACACATCATCATACCATGCTTTTTTTTTATATGGGTTCTGAGTGCATGGCAAGCACTTTACCAACTGAGCTACCTCTCTAGCCCACAAAGATAGCAATTGTTAACAGCTATTCTAAGCACTTAATGTGTCCCATGAGTACCCCGCATGGGTTATATATGAGCATCTTCCATTCTAACAACCCATCAGAGAGGCTAGAACTGGAATGCAGATGACTCCCATTTTCTAAATAAATCTATAGGCCTAGTGAGAGGAGCCGTGTCTCTGAGGCTGCATTACTAGCCAATGCAGAGGGAGGTGTGATCCTTCCTGGATACCGTGCTGCATGTGCCATTGGGTCTCCTGTATACAGCACAGGTGAGGCTGCCTATCCCTCAAGGTGGTCCTGATGCAGGCTGATGAAAACTCTGAGTTCTCACCATATCTGCTAGCCCCCTCATCTGACATCTGCATGAAGGAAAGGGATCACCACGCCTACAAGTGTGTGTATTCTTTACAAAAGTAGAGAAGGGTGTGAGAGTATTGCTTAGACCAGGTGGTCACCTAGGAAACCATAGCAAGGGATGCCTGGAGGTAACATGGAGATCAGGGATGGCTCTGGGTCCAAAGGCTAGCTCATCCCTGGTGGATTATGAAAAGGGTACTTTCATAAGAGATAGTTATGCTCATGAATTTATTAATTCACCTGGGGAGTCCACAGGAATAGAGATGGGGATCCTTCATGAAGCAAACACCCAACAGTGCAGTTTGCTCAGGCACCCTCTGGAAGATCACAGAAGACTCGGTGAACAATGCATTGCTGCCTGGTCAAGCATGTGAAACATGGGTTGCAAGGGAACAGTCCAAAGTTGAGGAAGCAGGAGTGTCCTCCAGGTGTGATGATTGGCCCCATCTCTCTTTGACCTGAGGGCACCTATCTCTGTGTAGCATGTCATCTGTATCACTGCCTACCCTCCTTTGAGCTCCAGCCTTCTGACATCTTGATCCTTGACCTACTCTTCCAACCACCTCTTCTCTTCTGGGCAATAATAAGGTTTTCTCTGGCTTTCTCAGTCCACACCAGGGAGAAACTTCCTGGTTGACCCAAGTTAGGTGTTCTCTGCCCTGGCCACATGAAAAAACCAGGAGTGACCTTGTCCTGTGGAGATGCTATCCCACTACAGAAGAGTTCTCAGGCCTTCTTGGGGGCATCTGAGCTTGGGAAATGTTCCCTCTCTCCTTTCTCTCCATGCTGAGAATCATGGTCTGAGAATCAAGAATTCAAAGGATACCTCCTTTCTCTCTCCTAGGTCTGCCTCTTCCAGACCATAAATTAGCAAATTCTACTCCATCCATGGCCTCTTAAAGAGGTCCTTCTGTTCTGTTTGCACACACCATTCCCCAACAAGGTACACATCTGAACTCCACACACTGCACATCTCCAGAGGTGGCTCTGACACTTTGCTCAGTAGGGTTCTTTAGTTTACTCAGCCAGGAAAGTGAGTGAAAGGCCCCAGATTCCAGCCACATTTCTGCTCCAGCTTCGTTATGGCCAATGTTTTCATCTCCATTTGACCCTAAAATCTCTCTCTTGACTTGGTCTTCAAGACTCTAGAGAGAATGGACCGTCGCTCTTATGACCACAGCAGGTCAAGGAGATAGGCAGATGGTAAGCAGAAATGTTCTTAACCCTCAGCTTTAATGGATTGAAGCCAGAAAGACGGGGCCAGGCCAGAGAGATACTACGCTCATCAAGAGGTCAGTTGTGAAAAACTGTAAGAATATACCACGGTGTAGGGGTTCCCTGTTCGGATCCCCTCCTGTGGTGACTCAGCCACAAGTCCTTTGGTCTAGTGACCTGGCACAGACTCCATTCCATTAAGCCTAATACTGAGCAATACCTTACTAGAAGCTGTCAGAGGCAATCGGTTCAACAGTCCTTACCCAGCAGACACTACTAATCACCCGTCCAGAGAGATGGCCCTAAGGATGCTATGATGAGGGATGGAATGGATCTAGCCTGAGAAGAGAATCCAGGAAGATGGGGAATTCTGAGTACCGCTGGGACAGTGACCACAAACCCTGGCTCAAGACAACAGAAATGTATTCTGTAGTGTACTGGAAACATGAAATCCAAAGTCTACCTGTTGGTCCCCTCTGGGGCCCTGAGGCAGGAGCCAGACCTCGTCCACCTGTTGATTCTGTCAGCTTTCTTGGGTGCTCTGCCTCACTCCAGTTTCTTGTCTTGACGTCACATCTCTTTTCTCTATTTTCATGCCTAAGCCCCACGCCATCACTTTTCTCAATCTCAAGGGCAGCGCTCATGACATTTAGAGCCCATTCTAATCTAGGATCTCAAGACTCTGAACTCCATTACATTAAGATTCTTTTTCCAAATTAATTTACCTTCAGAGGCTGAATAGATTAGGAAGTTCCTGTATTTGTGTGTGTGTGTGTGGAGTGGGGGGGGGGACAAGAGGTCTAAGTGCTAATTAGCTATGCCTGCATGAAGGAGAGTCTGAGCCATATCTTAAAGATTTCCCTGGGCTGGAAATCCCACAAGCACCTCCACTGAGATTAATAAACCAGGTGCAGACTGTGAGCAAGGCTTTCTAAAGTCACAAAAAGGCTCCTTGGTCCCTGGGGTGTGCTCTGGTGGCCCCATCTATGAAGAGAGAATCACTCTAGTGATTCTGCTGATCCTTCAACTCATACAAAGCCAGCAGTGAGAAGATGCAGCCGAAATCAAGCAGAGCACAAACCGTCAGGGCTCAATTGCACCCTAGAAATGGGGAGTGACATCAACACCTCAATTCCTCCTCAGGAACTGGGTCCCGGCTTCATAGTCCCCTCCTAGAGAGGATTCTGCATGTGGAAGCACACAGGCATTCCCGAGCAACACTTCACTCAAAGTTGGACCTGGAATCCACACAAGGGGGGGGATCTTCATGTTACAGCCCGCATCCTCCCAAATCCCTAGTGACGACATGGGAGCCCTCCTCTGCTGTGATTCAACCACAGATCAGGGAGACTGGAGACCCTGAAGACTCTCCAGTGTGTGGCCCGAGATCCAAGACCCCGCATAGAGTAAATGTTCCTGGTCTTAAGACCAAGGGCTGTGGCTCCTCTCTGTTTCCTTGAGCAAGTAGGTCCTTCCTGGAGTGACTCACTAAGTGACAGCTGTTAAGCAGCAGAGTGACCTGGCTGGAGAGCTCATTCATTTGCTTTTGTTATAAATAATTGGGATGGGCTAGGCAAACAGCTTAGTAGGTAAAGTGCTAGCTTTGCAAGCATGAAGACCAGAGCTTGATCCTCAAAACCCACCAGTTAAGGTAGAGTTTGATGGTAAAATCCAAGCGCTGGGGAGGTATTGACAAGTAGCCTGGAACTCACTGGCCAGGCAGCTTCTCCTGCTTGGCAAGTACCAGGCCAGTGAGAGACCCTGTTGTAAACAATAAGGGGGCAATGCCTGAGGAATAACATCTGAGGTTGACCCCTGGCCTCCACATGCACGCACACAGACCCACACATATACACATGCACCTACACACACATTCACCCGTGTGCACACAAAATAAACAACATATAAATAAATGGGGAGACAATTATCCTGTGTCCTGAAAAGGTTACTAATAGTTGCCCCTGTGTGTCACCATTGAGACTCCCACAGATTTTGAGAGGGGATAATATTCCCACCCACAATATCTACCAATGCACGACAGCCCCAAGTTCTCCACCCTCTTCCTATACTTGATTCACATCAGTTCTAGGACAGAGGAATGCCCACACAACCAAAAACCCCACCATCAGCCCAAAGCAGGAGCAGAATGCTTCATGGCATTGCTAATGCAGGCCTTAATGAGAAAAACTAAGTGTGTCTTTTTTCTTAAACAAAAAGAGGGGTTGGGGGTAGGAAGCATGCAGCCCAGAGAGCAAAGCATGCCATTGGGGCCATGGACAAAACGCAGGCTGCCCAGCTTAGGTCCACAGTTCAAAGACAGAAATTAAACTGAATGACAGAGCATCTGTCTAGCATGCACAAGGCCCTGGGTTTGACCCCTGGCATTGAAAGAGAATCAAATTTTAGATAAATCAAAAATAACTGTAAGATATAGGCATGTCCTGGGGTCCTAAATGTTGTCAAGGATGTGCTTACACTAAAATTAAAATCCCACATTGTCTGAAATTTAAGTTTAACTGAACAGCTCGTATTTCCATTTGCTAAATCTGGCAGGCTCCCAAAGCGTTCGTTCAAAGAGAAGCTGAACTCACCTGATGGCTTCTGCGATGCGAGTGCTCTCCTTTCTCCGGTCACTAGACAGCCGGCCGATCAGGTAGGAATAGTCCAGGCCGCTGCAGAACACGCTGCCCACTGCACTGAGTAGCAGTAGTTTGCTGTCGTCTGTGGCCGCATTGCACAGCGCTCGCCGGACCTCCTTCATGATCTGTGGGCAGAGGTGAGTATGCAGAGCTCTGAATACCCGAGAGCCTCCGCCGAACGGAAGCACAGGCCAGACCCAAGAAAGGAACTTGACCAAACCAAAACTTTCCTTTCTAGCACCACACACAGTGTAAGCAGAAGGATCAACTTGGAGGTTAGAGGTCACTGGTCCAGACCTGGGAGCCCAGCATGGACTTGGTCAGTCTCTATGAACCTCTGCAGACCAACTTCTGGGGTTTGCTGGCTCAAGCCCTTACAAAGTGTGGGGAAACTGTCCTCTGTACAGCATTGGTGAGCTCAGCCTCTAGATGCTCTAGATGTTAAATTTTCTTCCCTTGTTCCATCTCCCTAGACCCTTGCACAAGGGGTTAGAGGTGGCCACGCTTAGCAAGTTTTAGTATTTGCAACATGTCCAAGCTCATGGTCTGTCATGTATTACCCACAAGATTGGGGATTTGCTGGTCTTAACATCTAGAATTCTTTCCAAGTAAGGAATCAATGACAGTGTGCCTGGGAGGTCACATCCTGGGAGGGATAGTAAATTCGGGATTAGGACCATTTTGTTCTCCCCTTCATGCCACCACAGGGGAAATTTCACTTGTTTGCCCCAGTTAGGGCATGGTTTGAACAATGACCAGAATGTTGTCTTTCTTAGTCCCTGCTGTATTCTTGAGACTACCACAGTGCCTGGTATAGTCATGGGTCAAAAGCAGCCCATGACGTTGACAGTAGGTCACTGTCACACCTGTGGCTTCCACCCTCTGACTCATGTCCCTCACAGCCCTGTTGTGAATCCTGTCCACGCTGCCTATACAATCTCTCTTGGGAACCCGTGTATTCAGGATGACTTCCTGGTCAGAAAACCTGCATTGTAATCTAAAACTAACTAGTCGAGCCCTTCCTTCAGCCTCTCCACCGCACGTCCTCCACTTCCTAGTCAGAACAAGCAGCTTGAACTACTTCTGTAGGTAAAATCTCCCATGAGAACTTAAAACCCCAACACAAAGTTCTGAGGTGTAATACCACATGAAAGAGAAATCTTCAAATTAAAAGAGGAGGGACTGTGGAGACGGCTCGGCAGCTAAGAGCACATATTGTTCTTGCAAAGCGCCCAAGTTGGGTTCCTGAGGCCATGTCAGGAGGCTCATGACTGCTTAACACCAAGCTCCAGGAGTATTCTGGAGGATACTACAATCATGTGCACAAAACCACACCTAGACATGTGCGTGCGTGCGTGTGTGTTGTGTGTGTGTGTGAAAATAAAAAGCAATATCTTTTAAAAATTGATGAATTGATTGATATGGAAACTGGATACAAGCTAGCATTTCTGAAGCATCTCATAAAAATGAACATGGAAATGCATTTGAGAGAGACTGACACCTATGCCACATGACCACATCAAAGGGAAATAATAGCCGCTGCAGATGAGCTCCCAACGAAATGACATGAAGCATTTGAGAGATATGAACAGACATACAAATGGGAGCGACAGAGTAACTTAAAGTAATATTACTCTAAGAGACTAGAACAGTTTAGAATATGTCTAAAACAGCCAAGTAGGGGGAAAGGGGCAGTTAACAATGACAACTAGGAGAGAATGAAATGAAAGGGCTTAAGGGGAGAAAATGTATCCCGCGGACAGCAAAATCATGAATCGCTGCCTAGATTAACAGATTAAACAGAGCTGCAGGGAGACTAAGCAAACTGGAAGATCTGGAGAAGTTTCCCTGTGCCCAGATCAGAGAAACAGACAGAAAACACAACCGAGAGGGTAACAATAAGAGTAAGCCAAGAAGGTTAAAGTGGGTTTTCAGATGTGACAGAGAATAGGCAGAGTCCTGTCTGAGGCAAAATGCTGAGAATGTATGTAGTGAACCACATTCCAACCTGAACACGCTTCCTGCATGCTCCCTAGCTCCTGGCCCCACCCTCCACCTTCCAAGCCAGCAATGGCCAGCTGGGTCTACTCTCTGCTCCCTCTGCCTCTCTCTGATGCTGACTCTTCTCTCTTCCTCCTCTGTATCTGATGATGCCGAGACCATGAGACCTTTCCTTCCAAAATAATCTCTTCCTCTCAAAGTCAGCTGAGGAGCAACCTTCGTTCCTCCAGAAACCTTAATGCCCAGGCATGTAAGTTAGCATCATCTTAGGTTCTGGGATGAAGACCAGAGCATCTTAGGGGAAATGCTTTAAGTCTGTTTAATACATGCCCCTGGATTCGAGACACCACAAAAGGCCAATGTAAAGCAAAGGTGAATCTTTAAGTATCCAGAGGCAACAGAATGCTTACCTCAAAGATGAACCCTTGACCAGAGGATAGTTCTTAAGAAGACTAGCAAGCACTAGAGGAAGGTAATGGAATCTAGTGCTCAACGGGCTGAGAGAAACATCTATAGGAAAAATTCTTCACCAATACAACTGGCCATTCAAGGGCAAGGCTAAAACCCGGGTCTTTCAACACAAGAGAGTTTATCATACTAAGACTCTCAAAGAACATGACGACAAAGGCCTGGACCTCAAGCAGAGGAAAAGTGTATTCAGAAAGAAAAACATAGATAAACTAGAAGAAATTCAGTGTGAGTGAGACAGATGCACAGCAGACAGAGGGAAAGGAGACAAGCTTTGAGGGAAGTCCGAATGGCCAGATGTGACAACAGGGTGTGGGAGACCCTCTGTGTCCATGCCAACTTGCCTCAGCACAGAGTCATCTGAGAAGAGAAGGCTCAGTTGATGAATTGTCTAAATCAGCTGTGGGCATGGCTGGGGGGAACTGTAATGATGTGGGAGGGCACAGCCCACTGTGGGCGGCACCATTCTTAAGGTGAGAGGTTCTGGGTTGTATAAAAAAGCCAGCCAAACGCTAGCCAGAGAGCAAGCCGAGCAGGCCAAAAAGCAGCATCTTCCACAGTTTCCGCTTTCAGGCTCTGGCTTTGAACTCGCGTCCTGAGTTCTCTCAATGACAGACCTGGAAGTGTAAGATGAAATCCCCCCTTTTCTCCCACTAAATTGTTTTTGGTTTAAGTATTTCATCAGGGCAACAAAAAGGGAGCTTCAAACACCGTGGCTGCTGCTTCTGGTGCTGGCTGAGGCCACGAGCACCAGAAGAACCAGAGGCTGGAGGCAGGTGCCGGCCCCTCACTGAACAGGAAAGTAGACAAGCTTTGGATGGCGAAGCCTTGTTCCAGAGGACCTTGTTCCCACTCCTGTGCTAACAAGACAAACATCATCTTTCTGATCTCAGGACTGAGTCAATGCATCTGGTCACGAATGGATTTCTCCCTTGTATTGTCAACCCACCCACTGCCACACGTACAGCTAAGGGAAGAAATTAAACTGCCACCATGAAAGGGTTTCTTCCAGGCTGTTCACTAACAAGCAAGGTGGACTGGCTGGTGACCCTAAGCAGCCTTGGCTTCTTCTTAGTAACGTGAGAGCCTATATAGGCCAGCCCTGGGCACCAGACGCTCCTGGGCACCTACGGGTGTTGTCTGTAATCTCACAAGGAAGACACGGTGCCTTTTCTGTAAACAGGGGATGCACAGGAAGAGTAATTTCCCCTGGTAACAGAAATGGCAACAGAAGTGGGGGCGGGCTGGAACACAGGTTGCTAGACTCCCAAATCTGCAACATTCCTCCTCCAACACCTCCTTTTGGATCCAATGGGATCTTTCTTTAGGGACTACTGCAACCCGTGCGCCAGCTCGCCTGACTCGTCCAGCCACTGCAATCAGTGTCTCCATCACTCATTCTTGTAACTGACTGATGCCCACCATCATAAACCAAGGCCACAGCTCGGTAGGTAGGGCCCACAGGTACCTCATATTAGTGGAACACAGTGTGGCATCCGGAATGAGTGGGCACCCATTACCATACAAAACTGTCCCAAAGAGGCAGCATGAACTGGGAGGTGTCACATTGATTCAATTTATGGAAGGAAAATGATGTGCCTTTTTAAAAGCTTTTAAAATATAGTAGAGCAGAAACAAAAATGCAGGAAGAATCGGTCTTGTGTGGATGTGCCATGATGAGCTGAAAATAAAAAGGGTTCCAGGTGTGTGCATAGGAGGAGCTGCCCACCACGGAGCCCACATTCTAGATCCTACCCCTGGATGCTTCCGCTAAAGGTAAGTGAGGATGCCCCTGCCAAAACTCCATGCTTAGGGGAGGGTCAACGCTATCGGCCTCACAAACCCCAAAGGCACCTGCCAGCTCTACTCTCGCAATCCGTCAATCATTCCGGGCTGTAACACCCACAACTCCATAAAAGAGCCATTGGCTATGTAAATTGAAGAAGTATTAAGTCGGCACAAATCAATAACCAAGCCAGCTCAATAGGAACAGGTATTTTTAATGAAAGAAAAAGAGGGGAACTCACGCCACTCACGCCGCAGTCCTATCCGTCCAGCGGACACCGCATGGAGAGAGAGCACACCTGTGTTCTCTCAATTTGCTACCTGGGGTCCAAGTAGCCACACCCCAACTTGATGTGATTGGCTAGTAGCTCTTCCCCCAGCAGTAAATCATATAAGACATGTGGTTACAAGTTCAAGGACATGGCACCCCTCCCCCACTTCATGGGCATTCCAGAGGGGGTCATGTCTACCAGAGGATACAGGTCATCCTTTCAATGCCAGCCTGGAAGAATGGTTCCTCTAGATCAGTGGCTCTCAACCTGTGCGTCAAGACCCCTTTGGGGGAATGAATGACCTTTTCACGGGGTCATTCAAGACCATCTGAAAACACAGGTTTATTACGATTCATAACAATAGCAAAATTATGAAGTAGTAATGAAAATAACCTTATGGTTGGGGGTCAGCACAGCATGAGAAACTGTATTAAAGGGTCATAGCCTAAGAAGTTTGAGAACTGCTACCCTAGAGAGTGACCACCCCCAGATGCGTTGCTAACTCCCCTTGCTTGACATTACGGACAAGCAAGTACAGGGTGTTCCAAGGCCGAGGAGGAGGTCTGAAATCACCCATCTCCGCAAAGCTCTTACCTCAGGCGTCAGGGCATTGTTATCTGAAGTCTGGCTGGACAGAAGAATGTGCGTGAAGCCCTCTTCCTTCCGCACCACGATGTCACGAAACCGACAATTGCTTTCATTCTGGCGGACGCTGTACCTGAGCCTCTTGTCAAAGACGTAGTCCTTCTCTGTCTCCAGCTTCCTCTTTACCGGGCTGTGCAGGTTCAGGCCTCCGTTGGTCAGAGCAGGGCCTTTCAAAATCAGAAAAGCTAAGTGAGAAACTGGCCTGCATTATACAGCCACACGAGTCAACTAGAGCAAGCCTGGATTTCCAGGGGAAAAGTCCAGGGTTCCCAGGGCCCCCTCTGCTCTGCTTAAAGAGTCCAGGACATAAATGACGTATCTTCAAATTCGGAAACTAATCTGGGGACTTTTTGCAAAGGACTGGTTTGAGGGCCTGATCCCATTGCGGAGTACATCTGTCAGTGAGCAGTTTGCTTATACTAGGATTCTTGACAACCAAGAACCTACTGACCCCTAGAGAAGCAGTCCTGTCCACTGGTGGACACACGTGACTGACAGAGAATCCTTACTAAAAGCAGTACTAGCCACTGGCCTGGATCCAACAGGTACCCACCAGCATCACGTGCTAAGCACCATGCTCCAACACTACAGGTACAATGTGGACGCTAGAAGGAGGGATCTGAGTGCCCAGTGCTTACCTTCTGATCATGAGGCCCCACACAGGCAGAGACCTCATGTTCCCACCTCTCCTCCACCAAATGATTCATGTTTGTGTCTTCTATATCAGCGTTCAAAAATGACCACAGACTGCCTTCACTAACAAGAAATTGCTTTAATTTGCTTTCTATTGCTTTAATAAAGACACCATGACCAAAGCAATTTGGGGAAGAAAGGGTTTACAACTTTGGTCATACTCCATTAATGTGGATACAAAAGTCTTTGACAAGGGTCAGGCACGGTGGCACATGCCTTTAATCCCAGCACTTGGGAGGCAGGGACAGTATCTGTGAGTTCCAGACCAGCTAGGACTACATAGTGAGACGCTGTCTGAAAAACTAAAGGCTTTGATGAAATATGAGCTAATGACTTCATGCAATACAGCAAGAATTCTATGCTGTGAATAGGTGAGGGGAGCTGGTTCGGTATCTGAAAATCAGTTGGTATAGTGAACCACACAGGAAGTGTAACGATGAAACATCACAGTCATCAACACATGAAAACCATCTGACAAAATCTCACAGAGAGCTACATGTCCCCCTTGACAGGGACATCAACAAAACATCTACCACTTACATCATCTCCAGTTGGGAAAAACTGGATTTCTCCCTTGTAACACCCAAAGTCACTAAAGGGTACTCTTTCTCCTGGTCAACCACATCCTAGAAGACCTAGCTACTGTATGAAGAAAAGAAAAGGAGAGGGGGAGGGAAGGGGAGGGGAGGGGAGGAAATGAGAAGAAAGGAGAGGAAAGGAGAGGAGAAGAAAAAAAGAAAGGAAAGACAATAAAAATTATAGACACTGAGAGGGAAAAGAGGGGCTAGAGAGCTGGCTCAGTAGTTAAAAGCACTGACTGCACTTCCAGGAGACCCAGGATCAATTCCCAGTAACCATGGCAGTTCACACCTGTCTGGAGCTCCAATTCCAAGGGATCCAACACCCTCAAACAGAGACACAAGCAGGCAAAATGCCAGTGCACATAAAATAAAAATAAACAAATCATTAAAAAAAAAGAGAGAGAGAGGGAAGAAGAAAAAAAGACGATTTACCGGTGCCAAGTCTGTGTGTGTAGAAAGCACCAGAGAGCGGAAGGCCAAAGAAATCAACCATTCCTGGACCTAGTGAGCAAATTCAGCAAGGCTTCAAGATACAAAATTAATACACCTGCTAATTACTTCCCAACGTACCGGTAATAAACAAATGGAATTTGACATTTAAAAAACGGCATCCTATATATAAATCATACGCAGTTCTAATAAAAAAATATGTATGGGATCTGTAGATAGGAAACTACAAAACTCTGACAGAAGATGCTGGAGCATTTCTAACTAAAACGAAGAAACACCGTGGCTTCAGGGAGAAATAGCCTTTATAGGCTCACGTGTTTGAATACTTGGTCCCCAGCTGGTGGCACTGTTTGGGTAGGTGGAACTGTTAGGAGAGTGGCCTTGCCAGAGGATATACACCACTAAGGGTGGGCTTGGAGGATGTATAGCCTCATACCACTTTGAGTTGGCTACCTCAGCCTCTTGTAACGATGACATGTGATCGATCGGGCCTGCTCCAGTGCCTGTTGCGACAACTTCCTTACCAGTTCCTCTCTCTGGAACCTTGAGCCAAAATAAATTCTTCTTTCCATAAGTTGGCTTTGGTCACGGAATTTCATCTCAGGGACAAAAAGTAACTAATACAAGAAGTATGCCATGTTCATGAATCAGATTTACGCTTAAAATACGTAAGAGGTCAACTCTTCCCAATTGATCTGTGAGTTCAATGTACCCCCAGGCAAAATCCCAGCAAGCTATTTTGTGCCCAGTGTCAAACTAACTCTGAACTTGTTCTTAGCAAGGGGAAAAATATAGACCAGCCAAAACCAATGCTTCAAGATAAGAAGAGAGGGTTCTCTCCCACATCAAAGCCTTAATAAAAAGCCACAGTGAACCAATGTACAGAAATAAACCAATGGGTCACAAGAGAGAACATATAAGCAGACGCTCATATATAGTGTCAAGACAGTTCAGCAGGGGAAAAGACTTCCTTTTCCAACAAGTGCTTCCTTTTCCAAAACAAACAGTAATGCATTGGCAGAAGGAAATCATGAGCCTGGAGACACCACATCTGCCATGACTATCTGCCCACTTGATACACAGCTATAGTTACAGGGGAAGAGGGAATCTCCACTGAAGAATTGCCCAGAACAGACTGATCTGTGGTCAGGTCTAAAAGACATTTAGTTTTGATATGGTTGATGACTGATATAGGAGTCCCGGTCCAAGGTGGGCAGTACCATCCTTAGGCAGATGGAACTTGGCTGTATAAGAAAGTGAGCTGGGGAAGCCAGTGAGTGGTGATCCTCTGGAGTTTCCGCATCACTTTCCTGCCCTAAGATCCCTCAGCGACAGGCTGTTACCAAAAAGATGAAATATAAACCCTCTTTTCTCAAAGTTCCTTTCAGTCATGGTGTTTATCACAGCAAGAGAAACCAAATTAGGACATCTTACAAACTCTCTCTCTCTCTCTCTCTCTCTCTCTCTCTCTCCCCCCCCCCCCCCCCCCCCCCCCCCCCCCCCCGCATGCACAGGCACATGCAATTTCTCAGAATGGATCACAGACCTAAACACAAAATGGTAATATGTCTAAAAGGCAACCAGACAAAGCTCTAGGGATACTGGGCTTCACAATAAATTTCTATATTCAGCATCAAGAAAATCAGGTTCCATGATATAAAAAAAAATGGGCAAGCTGAACATCATAAAAATTAGAAACTTCTGTTCCCTGGAGGGCATCATTGAGAAAATTGAGAGACAAGCTACACTCTGCATGAAAACAGTTTCCCAAATATATATCTGAGAGATTTTACATTCAAAATACACAGAACTGCAGTAAGAAAACAAACAACCCATCTTAAAAGTAGGCAGGAGATCTAAAGAGCCAAAGCATGCCTTTTCCCTGAGAGGGAAAATCCAGGAGATGCCAGGGCACACAGGGTGGATCCATTAGTGTACAAAACAGCAATGAGACTGAGGCATTGCTGGTGAAGAGTGAGAGTGCATGGCCTTGCTCACTGTTGACAATGCACACACACACAAACACACACACACACACACAGAATGTGCACGGCTGTGCTCACTGTTGACAGACACACACAGCTGCACAGCACTATGGAAAAGGGTTTGGGCTTGTCTTCTCTTTCTCCTCTAAATAAATCTCTTTATTTTCCTTAAACATCTTTATTCTTGAAAATGCCATATGCAGATGCAATGAAATATGGTCATATCCATCAAGTATTCCACCCTCCATCTCTTCCCACAACCCTGCAACATTCCCCCCTCTTGTCTCCTCTCCCTTTTAAAGTTACTCCTGCTTTTTCACTGTTTGAGAGTTTTGTTGTGGCGTTTAGTTTAAGATGTATTGCATTTGTTTCTGCTGTGGAACGTTTGTTTAAAGATGCAAAGATGTGTTGCATTTGTTTAACTCTGTGAAGCTGTGTTACTTTGCCTGTCTAAATTACCTGATTGGTCTAATAAGAAGCTGAATGACCAATAGCTAGGCAGGAGAAAGGAAAGGTGAGGCTGTCAGCGAGAGAGAACAAATAGGAGAATAAATCTGAAAAGAGGGAGAAAAAAGCAATAAGAAAGAGAGAGGAGGACATCATGGGCCAGCAAGCCATGGAGTAAGAGGGAAAAGTAAGATATACAGAAGTAAGAAAAGGAAAAATCCCAGAGGCAAAAGATAGATGGGACAATTTAAATTAAAAAGCTAGCAAGAAACCAGCCAAGCTAAGGCTGGGAATTTATAAGTAATAAGTCTCAGTGTATAATTTATTTGGTAGCTGGGTGGCACCTCTCCCCCCCAAAAAAGCAAAAAGAATAAAAAAATGACCAACAACAGAGTTTCATACATGTGTATAATGTGTTTTGATAGGCCCCAACCTATTCCCTCCCCTCTAATTGCTCACCTATATTCCCTACCACTTTTTCCTTTCCTGTGGCTTTTAAATGTCCACTGAGTTCACATTGCCAGAATGTACAGTCACCCACTAGAGCATAGGAAACCTACCAATAGCCGCACCATCGAAAGAGAAGACAATCTCATCTCTGCTGCCTTTGTGTTCTCAGGGGTGAGCCTTAAAAAACGGCAGACTGCACTCACTACCCTGAAAATTCCCTTAACTGAGAATAGGATGAGGGAAAAGTGATTTTAACGCTGGTCCCAAGCATAGAGGAGCCTGTCACAGGATATCTAATGGATTCAAACATTCCTTCAATAAATACCCAGTCCACTTCCTGCCAACTGCGAGCTAATCAAACCTTCCCAAAAACAAAATCATAAGAGAGCAACCCTTCCCTGCTGGCCAGCCTGCCTCCTATTAATAATGTGGCCTGTCCCCCTCTATGAAGATATCGCTGTCATTGCTCTCTCTCTCCATCCCTCCCCCAACTCAACCATCCCAAACCCTCATGTTTGTATGGGGTTAGGGAGAAACCTGGTGCCAAAGATATTTCCTAGGAATTCACAAGGATGACCCCTGCTAAGACTCCCAGCAAAAGTGGAGAGGGTGCCTAAATTGGCTTTCTTCTATAATCAGATTGATGACTACCCTAATTGACATCATAGAGCCTTCATCCGGTAACTGATGGAAGCAGATGCAGAGATCCACAGCCAAACACTGGGCCAAGCTCTGGGAGACCAGTCGAAGAGAGGGAAGAGGGATTATATGCGGCGGGGGAGGGGGGTGTCAAGATCATAATGGGGAAACCCACAGAGACAGCTGACCCGAGCTCATGGAAACTCACGGACTCTATACCAACAGCTAAGAAGCCTGCAGTGAACTGACCTAGGCCCTATGCGTGTGGGTAACAGTAGTGTAGCTTGGTCTGTTTGTGGGGCTCCTAGCAGTGGGGCCAGGATCTGTCCCTGGAGAATGATCTGGCTTTGTTGAACCTATTCCCCATGATGGGATGCCCTGCTCAGCCTTGATGCGGGGGGAGGAGCTTGGTCCTGCCTCAACTTGATATGCTATGCTTTGTTGTCTCCCGTGGGAGGCCTGCCCCTCTCTGAGGAGTGAATGGGGAGGGTAGAAAGGAGGTGGGGGAAGGAACGAGAGGAGAAGAGGGAGGGGAAACTGTGGTTAGTATGTAAAATAAATTTTTAAAAATATCCAAATAATTTCTTCTCTTTTGTGGAATAAAATGCAGATAATACATCCATAATAAATGGATGGATGGGTGGATGGATACATGCATACATGCATACATACATACATACATGCATGAATACATACATACATACATACAGATTCCTGGAACACTCTGTGGGGCTGGTGTCAACAGTTTAACTTGAATGCAGATGAGAAGAAAACAGAGGTGTATTTGGGACCCAAGAGACATGTGTACTCTTGACAGTTATATGCTACTCATAACACATCACAGGAGGTCAGGCTGAAGCTGGGTTCCAAGCAACGCAAGAGTCTGAGCAGGGGACCAAAGCCTCAAGAAAGCAGTAACAGGTGGATGAGAGAGGAAACTAATATTGACGTTGTTGTAACTTCAGCTCAGGCACCTTTGGTTGCCATTTGGGGAAGAATTATTGCCCTTTAGCCTGAGCCTGTGAATAGCTGTCCTCTTCCTATTTCTGGGGAGCACTTTTTGTTACAGGCCTCTGGTATCAGGCGGTGGTAGAGGACCTCTGCAGACATGACAGGCCCGACTGGCCTGCAGTTTCATGGAGGTCAGACTTGGGTCCTCGACTTCCCCTAGAGGATGACTTCACTCTTGTCTGTTACCACTCTGTATTTTCTCAACATGCCCAGGAATAGAAGATAATAAGCTATGCCCGGAAGGTGTTCAGAGGAATAATAAGATGATGAAAGAATTAACTGTCACAGGAGAAACACTGCAGAAGACCACACTGTGTTGCCAACCGCGTGGCACCAGAGAAAATGTCAAGGTTTTATCCTGATCTAAGGCAATTGAGAAGAAGCAAAGAGAAAATTTCTGCATTTTCTATAATGACTTAAAAATGAAAAACCAAGACACATCAGTCTCCAGAATTCCTTCCTCCTGCCTCTATCAGGACAAACATTAGAGGCTCTACAGTCATCTGGTAAGAGCATACTAAATCCTAACTGTCTTTGGTGTCTCCCAATGCCTTGAGTTGGACCTGTTAAATACTTAGCTCTCTAGGGAACGACTTTGATGTAACAGGATTGTTTTGTTACAGTTTGTTTTCATAGGTTTGATGAGTAGCTTCAGTGTGGTAAAGCAGAAAGAGCGCCCATACATGCTCCCATCGTGATACAAAAGAGAGAGATGGGGAGGGAGGAAGAGAAGAGGGGTGGGGAAGAGAGGAGAGGGGAGAAGAGGAGAGGGGCGAGGAAGAGAGGAGAGGGGAGAAGAGAAGAGGGGTGGGGAAGAGAGGAGAGGAACAGGATTCTCCCTCTCCTGGCAGCTAGCACCTGCCAATAGCTCCTTAGCATCCAGCAATAGCTCCTCAATAGGGAGAGGACCCTGGAGAGCATCTCCCTCATCTATTGTCTTTCCTTAAAAAGCTAAACATAGCATGTAAAAGATTTGCCATCTAGGAATTTATAAGCCAAGTCTATCTGGAAATCTTATAACTACAAATTATACAAAAAGAACAAAACACTGTGGCTTTTTCCCAAACGCCCCAGAAGCAGCAACCATGTCCTTTCATGGGTGAATGGATAAACGAAATGGCACAACCACAAAATGGAATATTATTCAGTGAGAAGGTAAAGTAGCTGCTGTTCTCATTTTATGTCTGTTGCTATGACAAATATCCCCTACCAAAAGCAACTTAGAGAAGAAAGGGTTTATTTGGCTTACAATTCCAGGTTATAGTCTATTATTACAGGGAAGTCAAGGCAGGAACTTAAAGCATCATATCCACGGTCAAGAGCAGCAAGAGAATAAATGCAAGGATCCTTGTTTGCTTGTCTTTCTACTCTTACACATTTCAGGGTACAAAACCAGGGAACGATGCTGCCCTCAGTGAGCTATGTGTTCTTTCAAACATGGGCCAACGTAAGCTAAACAATACTCTAATTGAAAATTTCTTCATGGCTAATTCTAGGTTGAATCAAGCTCACAAGTGAAACTAACCAGTTCCGGAGTTACATGAGTAGATTTTAAATACACATGATTTAGTAAAAGAAGTCACTGTGAGTAACTGGTGTATTAGGTGATTCCAATTAAATTACATTCTGGAGAAGAGGACGTGATAACAGTGGTAAAAGATCAGTGGTTGCCAAGGGATCCAAATAAGAGGAAGGTGGCAAAGGTGAAGCAGAGACTGGCTTTCAACTGACTCGGTATGGGGCTACAATGGAGGAGGGAAGACACTAAGCCCTTGTGTAAAACCAAAAGACCTTCACAGCACAGACAGGCTTAAATATGCAAAATTAGGTAAGAGGTGCTAGGATCCCAGGATGAAGCACAGAATGTCAGAGTGGATCTGAAGGTGTTAAATATGGAAGAAATCTCCTCCCTGAAGGAGGAGGAGACCCCAGCACCCTCAGAAATGTGAGGAATCTGAAATCTGAAGGAAGTACATGAAGGCTGCCTACCATCAGAAACAGCTGGTCCCCTTCCCCCAGGGAAGGCCCAACAAGTCTGCTGCTGCTGCACACACACAACCAAAATGGAGTGACTTGTCAATGGAGTGGCAGGAGAGGGAATTCATAGACTAGCAAGGCCGAGAGGCTAGCGCTATCCAAGGGTGATAGCTCAGATTTGGAAGCACTCCCAGCAAACACAGACGCTGCCTACAGAAGAGTCTGTGCACAGGTCTGCAGACATAGGTTGGTGATGTGTGTAAAGGTGTGTTTCTTTCACTGTGATTAAGGGAAGCAGGAATTAATGGCATCCTAACAGCAAGCAGCACCCTTGAAGCCCAAATCTTGATTTTCAAGAACTCTGGGGCTGCAGCAAGACCCTCCAGCACTACACCAAGAATTATGCAAGATCAGTTTACAGGGCCAGAATGCAAAAAAAAAAAAGTGCTCAAATAAAATGACCCCAACAGTGACAGGGCTTGCCTAGAAGGTTACATGAACCAAACAGAAATCTCCCATGCCCAAAGTTGAAATAATATGAGCAACAAATAGTCTGGGGTTATAAGAAAAATAATAATAACCTTCTATGAGTAGATATTGATGTAAAGAAATGACAGAAGGAATAGACAAAAGCAGAACAGATATACCTCCCATGAAGAATTCCAAATATTTAGTGGAAATGCTCCAACCTGCTGGGAACTATAGAAGTGGCTCAGTGGCTGAAAGAAATAGTTGCTCTTGCAGAAGACTAAGTTCCCAGCACCAACATGGTGGCTCACCACAGCCTGTAACTCCAGTTACAAGGGATGACGCCCTCTTCTGGCCTCCATGGGCACTGCACTCACATGCACATACCTACGCACGCACACACACACAATTAAAAAAATAAAACCTATAAAAATAGTCTGCCATGAACCTTAGAAAGAATCTACTACTGCCACTTTGTAAGACCAGCATAATTCCTTACAACATTCTAAATCTTTACCCTTTGTCTTAGTTAGGGTTTCTATTGCTGTGAAGAGACACCATGACCACAGCAAGTCTTATAAAGGAAAAACATTTAATTGGGGCTGGCTTAGAGTTAAAAGGTTTAGTCCAATATTGTCATTATGGGAAGCATGGTGGCATGCACACAGACACTGAGTTGAAGAGGTAGCTGAGAGTTCTACATCAGATCATCAGACAGCAGGAAGAAAGAGTGACATTGGGCCTGGCTTGAGCTTCTTAAACCTCAAAGTCCATCCCCTGTGTCACATTTCCTCCAAGAAGGCCACAGCTCCATTAATGCCACACCCTGTGTGTCCATGGGTACCACTTTCATCCAAACCACCACGTCCTCACAGCAATAGGTGTAAGCCTCTCTTTACAGCAGAGACAATCACAGAAAAGCAAACAGGACACAATGGATTATGGGGAGCCCAGTTCTACTGATTATACCTCTATTATAGCTCTTGTATTTATGGTTCAAGGAACATCTCAGAAGAGGGGGCAGAGAGATTGAGAGAGCCAGACTACAGGGAAGCCTGCTGTAAAACAGTCTCTCCTAGAAATGGCTGCATAAACAAGATTGGGACAAGAGTAATATTAATGTATTAATGGACATGATAGCATGAAGAGAGAAATCATCATGGAGTTTCCACTTCTAGACAAAGAACTACAGGCAACTACTGACTGCTGGCAGAAGAATTAACCTGTCCGAGGGATGAGCCCTCTTAATGGTTTCCAGTGCACGGTGGTCATCCTTGAGACCACATACACACAAACAACAAAAACAGACTAAACAAGTCGTGTGTGTGTGTGTGTGTGTGTGTGTAACAAATATAATCAAAGAAAAATAGGCTATCAACTTGAGAGTGGAGGGGCATGGGGGGGCTTGAAGGAAGGGAGCTGGAAGGGGCTGGAGGGAGCAAAGGAAGAAGATAAGTGATGAAATTTTATTTCAGAAAAAAACATTTAAAAATACTCCAACCTCAAGGAAATGGAATATAACTTTATTTCTTAAATATGAGGTATGCTCGGTGACTTTTGTGTGACAGAGGCAATGTGGCAAAGAGAAAGGAGTTGTGACCACACAAAGGATAAGTCCAGCAATAAGCCTCAGGTCGTCAGCATCAGTAGGGGTATGTCAAACCCACATTGTGGCCCTTTAGTATGGTATTATGGGATAAGCACCTGTCCTCTGGCTTACAACTCCACTGTGTCCATGAGAAAGCCATTAGACAAATCCCAGTGGAGAACATCTTGCCCCCTATAACCTCAAAAAGCCACTAAAAAGAAAGTCTGTGAGACTGTCACAGCCAAGAGACACATGATGACTGAGTAAACATAGTATCCTGGATGAGACTCTGGAAGGACACTAGGCAGAAATGAAGGAAACCTGAGGAAAGTATGGGCTTTAGTTCCACCACTCTAAGATAGCAAGATGTGAATAGGTAAAACTAAGTGGGCACGGAAGGACTATCTCTGTTAGTGTTCCAATTTTCTTATAACTCTAAAATTACATTAAAAGTGGAGCTTATTTTAAAGAGTCTATATTAGTCTGGAGAGATGGATCAACATTTAAAAACATTTACTGCTCTTGTAGAGGATCTGAAATGGGTTGTCAGCACCCATGACAGGGAGCTCACCACTGCCAGTATCTCTAGCTCCAGGGAATCTGGTGCCCCCTTCTGGACTCCATGAACACCTACACTCACACATGCACATACTCACATACAGACATACACATATACATGCAATTCAAAATAATAAATCATCACGGTCCATCTCAGCACTAAGGCTTTCTGGCAATATTGCCACTGAGTTCTGACTATCAGAGGACAGAAAGGAAGGCTCAGCATCCTGCCTCTGTAATACAGATTATATCCCCAAGGCAGTCAAGACTTGTTCATAAGCACCCAGAGCTCCAAGCCCATCTCTGGATATCAGACTTCCCATTTGACTCCAGCCAAAAGGCTTGAGAAGCAACATGGCCCAGACCCTTCAGCAAAACCTTAATTTTTGGAATCTCAAGCTTCAAGCTAAGGGACTAGGAAGTGCTCTTCATAGCCAAAGAGGTGGACTGTGGGCACAGGGGATGCTGTGGGTATCAGTACTACCTGGCACAGCGCCCATATCATCCCACAGCTTCTATAACGCCACCTCGTTTGCTAATTATCTATTACACAAAGCAACCAGGTGTTGTCAGATATCAAGATTCAGCTCCCATCCCCCAGCAGGATCGCTTAATGAACTTCAGAAAGTATACACGAGTATTTAATTAAAAGGCTGGTGCTGAGGGAGCTGTTTCTCCAGAGTTAACCCCGAATGCCTGACAAGTGAGACAGTGACACTTTCTGCAAAAATATACCCATTCATTGTGCACCAGTCTAGTAACCAAGGGTTCGGGCAGGGGTGCTGCATGCAGTGGGCTCTACCTCCCACTCAAACAGAAGGTAGACAGCGAGAATGGGAGTGTGCCCACGCTTCCAGGACAGCATGGGTGGGATGCCACACTCCTATTTCCCAGCAACCCCCGGCCCTGTTCTGAGCAGTTCTAACACACTCCACAGTTCTGTGGAGCGGGAAGTGGGGGGGGGTCCATCTTCCAGACAAAGGAAAAGTGTGTAACTTGTCAGATGCCGCATGGATTTTACATAATGGAAGCAGGATTGGGGCCAGCTGTCTCTCATTTTATCTTACTCATCCCTTTTGAATCTGAGGATGGGTGAGGAGGTGACAGGGTTCTAAACTAGAGGAGTCAAGTTCCTGCTTTGGAGCTACAATCAGGGCAATGAAAAGCTAACGTGATGACTAATACCTGTAGTGACTGCAGACCAAAAGGTAACAGGAAATGTGACAATGGACAACGCAGATATCTCTGGGCTCCAAGGCCATGCCTCCCTATGGGAGCCTAGAGAGAGATAGCTCTGACCAATCTAGCATGATGTTGGGTGCGTGTGACTGATGCCGACTTGGGAAGACACAGCACTGTTGAACCAAGAAACCACAGGCACCTCTGTGAGCACCTGGTACACGCCACTGTGGCTGTATCACTCTCTCCGAGTCTCCCCCCACCTCAGGAGGAGCAGCTGGCAGCTGCTTCCTCGCTCTACATCTCAAGGAACTGTTTTCAAGGCTCTCTTCCTCTGAGGCATCGCAATGCCCCTCAGAGAGATGACAAAAATCTGGCAGGGAAAGAGCCTTGGGATGCACAGAAGCACCGGGCTATAAAGTTAGATGACAAGGACATATCAACCCTCAGTCTGCTAATTGGGTGGAATCCTATAGGAGCACCCAGCTCCTATTCCTCAGATCAGTGTACAGGACATATTTTTGAGGGTTGTTCTCAACTATAAATTAAGGAGCATACACCAAAGTGCCTAGGACAGTCTAAGCTTCTAAGCTCTTCCCTTGCATGAGCTGTGGGACACCATGCTCATTATCTTTCTCTTTCCTATAACCAAATGCCTGCTTCTCCCATGAACACAAGGACCTAAGTTCAATCCCAGGAGCACACGTTAGCCTACTCAGCAAGCTCCAGGTCCCCAGTGAGAGACCCTATCTCAGGAAACAAGGTAAATAGCTCCTGAGGAAAGATACCCAAGGGTGCCCTCTGTCCTCCACATGTACATGAACATACATTCATGTGTACCTCCATCCTTACATACAAAAGCAACTTAAAGGAAGAAGTTTTTATTGTGGTCCATGATACAAAATATATAGTCCAAAGTATATAGGAGGCAAGACCTACTACAATGGAGCCAGCTCCAGGCTGCAGCAGCAGGAGGCTGCGTGCTCACATCTTGGTAGATCAGGAACTGGGGTAAGAACATGGCGGTACTCAGCTGGCTTCCTCATTTACTCCTTTATATTCATTCTAGGTTACTAGTTTAAGTGATGGTGGCATCCTCCCCAGTGAGACCTCTCTGGACATGTTCTCACAGACACATCCATCACCCTAAGTGATGATCCAGGCACTTAATCCAACCCAACTGGTAATCAAAATTGACCTTCAGATATACCAAGCTGCTCAAAGAAAGGTGGTACTTCAATATCACACCTTACCCCTCCCACCTCAACCCCACACACATGCCAAAACTGGGGCATTCCCCGTCCAGAGGGGAGGAACCATCCTGCTGAGTCTGGCAATCAGGGGAAGTCACCACTTGCTTTTAAACCCCACCATACATCACATGACTCAAAGATGGCTACCACTTGCTTTTACACTTCACCCTACCTCTCCTGAATGCAAGGCTGGACAGCTTGCTCACCTGCTCTGTGCCTTCACTGCCACACAGGACTATGAAGAAGTAGAGGAAACAACGCCCACTCCATGTATTGGACGGAGGGAACCATCTTCACCCTAGCTCCCTTTTATCTGGTCCCACCAAGTCTCCTTTTGAAGGACAAAGGCACATTTCCCATGAAGACGGCCAGGTAAACTGAGTCAATACCTCTGCACCAAACATAGAGTGACAGTGACAGGGAAAACACAAAAGGAGAATTCAGTCAGATGAAGCTGAGTTCACAAACATAATGACCATCTCTGAGTAAGAGAAGCAGGAAGTCCCCAGGGAGCAGCAAGCAGGGCGAAAAGGAGGAAGTCTTAGGAGGGGCCTCTTTTAGGCCCCTGAAGGCAAAGTCTCTGAAAGCCGGGACAAGAGACCTCAGTCTCAGGGTCACCAGCCAGGGAGAGGGTGAGGCTCCTTCCCCACCTCATGAAGGCCAAAGGACAATAACAAAAGCATAGGCTTTGTTGCGAGAACGCTGGACTAATTGGGGGAAAGTACAAAATGATTGAAGAGGTCGGGGGTCAGAGAAAAAGTAAAGAAAAATCAAATACAACCTTCCCTGCCCAAATGAGTGAGCACACCAAAATTCCAAAGAGTTTCAGTCTGGAAACATGAATAATGCCAAATATAAAATCATTATCATGAGACAATCTGACAAGGATTTTAAGAGAGTAGTATTTCAAAGGCTCCTAGTGAGAAATACAAGAAAAAAAATACATATTTAATATAATCTAGAAAACTTCACACAAAAGCAGAAGAAACAAGGACAGTGCAATAAGCAGAATAATGAGCTAATTAAAAAGCAAGTGTCAAATATTTGTGTATCACAGATAAAGGATTAATACCTCCAAGTTGTAAAGAGCTTTGAAACACCGAGGATGAAGGAAACAAAACAGCCTCTGGAACAAAATTAATAAAAGACACACACTCTACAAATATTACATTAGGGTAGCTTTTAAGTAGGAGAGGACTTCAACTTCACTCCGAAGAATAAGACAAATCAAAACTCATAAAATGAGAAGTGAAAATTAAAACTGCATTGAAATATCATTCACTTGGTGCCCCTTAGCTTAGTGAAAGCTCACCACATGGATAGTATAATCGGCCTCAGACAAGGATGGGAGTGGGCTTTCTCATCATCGGAGGGAGGGAATAAAGGAGGAATCATCATTATCAAAAGGAATTTTGTCCTCTGACAAAACAGGTTTTGGACCCACTCTCAATTCTACTTCTAGAAACTTGACTTGGCACGGTACATCCAATGGCACGAAGCACACACGTATAAGGTTGTTCTTTACAACAGATTTATTCTTGGGAATAACAACAGCCACCAAAATGACACATGAGCTAGTGAATTCAAGTCAAGGGCATTCACATGATGGAATATCATAATATCCTAGAGCTGGGGAAGAGAAGCTCCCTCCCTCTCTCCCTCTCTCTCCCTCCCTCTCTCTCTCTCTCTTACACACACACACACACGCACGCACGCACACACACACACACACACACACACACACACTGATATCCATAGCAGGAGAAGCTAAAGCACACCTACACGAAGAAATATCATGTGGCAGCTACAGGAAACAAGACTATAGTCTGCCTAAACATATAGAGTGATTCTTTAAAAAAAAAAATCTCAGCTGAATGAAGGCTCAAAATTAACTTTAGTATAAGAACGAAGAAAAATAAAGGTAAATCTGGCACCTCCCTCACTGGGGAGCAAGCAGCAGTTGACGGTGGCTGGGGAGGGGGAGTTACTCTTCTATGAGAGTATTTCCACGGGTAGGTTTTCCATGTTCTGGCAGATGGCCCCACACCCGTGCACATGTGAGCAGCAGTAACTTGACTCAGTGGGCTACCAAACAAAAGAAAACGTGAAATTGGGAGGGGCACATGGAGGGGAGATGAGGGGAGTTAGAAAGAGAGGGATAGATGTAATCATATTTTAGTATATACCTTATGAAAATCTCAAAAATAAAGTCATAAGTAAAAACAAATTAAGGAATTTGCTTATTTCTGTAAAACAAAATGCAGGACTTATATACCAGAGAAAAAAGAACTGGCTACCCATGCACAGCTGGCAGCAAAGGGGGGTGGTAAGGAGTGGTCCTGCTCGGAGTCCTTTTGTTCAACCTCTGGATGCATGCTAAAGCACATTAAGGTACAAAATAAAATCTACCAATAATAAGACAAATAAACTAAATACAAATAGAAAAAAAATGAGCTGTGTGGTATTTCAAATGAGCATTACTGCTTGAAAGAGGAATGAGAGACCAAACAAAAATGGGGTTTGAACCCAACACTGACTCTGTCCCCTGCAGTTCCTCTTTGATTCTTCACGGGTTTGCTTTGCACAGTGATCAGAATGGATCACCCCTTACAATTATTGAATGAAGAGTCCAGGCTGAGAAGAAGACAACATATGATGTTGAATAGGAATAGAAATTGGGGCAGGCCACTATGGAATGGGGGCAGACAAGGAAGAACACAACTAAGTGAGGACAGAACTGGAGGACTCCGCACAAAACAGCTTCCAAAACGATAGGTGCTCGAGGGCTGGAAAGATGGCTTAGCACTTAAGAGCACTCGTATTTGCAGAGGACCTGGGTTGAGTTGCCAGAATCCACATAGCAGAGCACAACTACCCATAACTTCAGTCTCAGACACTCTGATGTCCTCTTCTGACCTTGGAGGGTACCAGGCGGGCATGTGGTACATACATGCACACAGACGAAGCATGCACATACATAAAACAAACAAAACCATAATTTTTAAAGTTCCCTTTAAAAAAGATTGCATGTTCTTCCTAACTCTAGTAGTTCCAAAGGCTTAAAGCAAATTAAATCAAAATACATCAGTGAACATGCCTAGGTTTGACATGCTGGTTCCTAAGTAATAACTCCCACTAAGTTATATCCAGTGTCTGAAGAGAGGGCTGTTTCTGAGGCTTGACCAGATTTTATATATATAATGGGCTAGAAAATCTTACCATACCAGAAATAAAGAAGTACTAAAAAGTTAATTAATTAAATATCCAGACATATCAAAAGGTCATAAGAGAATATTTGAAGAGACTTCAAATTTGGCACAATATAAATATCAAACTAATCCTCAGCACAAAATAAGAAGAGTCTGTAAGTGATACCAGGATGATTGACAGATGGAGCGTGGTACATGGAAGGTCATATGAATCTACACATGTGTACAGAAGGAAAGTAACCATGTCAAAATGCTGAAAGTGGTGAATATGAAAAAGGTCCTTAATATTTTCTCTAGGTTTTAAATCATCTCAAAATAAAGCTGAATGTGTTTTTAAACATAACTATTCTATACATAAGAAGAAATTAAAGCCTTATACAAGGAATGACTCTAAGAAAGGAATTGTCCTAAGAGTCCTATTTTCTAGAAAAATATCTTACTTTGACAAAGCACTCTGAGTATCAAGAAGGATAAACAGATAATAATGAGAAACTAAAGAATGTAATACATAAAGATTCTTAAAATATTGTTTATTAAAAAATATTGTCAAGGCAGACTAATAAACTAGTAGCAATAATAGAGGGTTGAAGAAAATGATCTGTTATTATCAAAATGTTAAGACTACATGCCAAATCTGGAATTTTAGACCCAGCTAAAATAGCACTTAAAGTACCATGTACATAGACATTTTCAGATATCCCCCACAGTAAGAGATATTGTCTAACATAGATTCTATAAGAAATATTCAGAAAAACTTCAGAAAATCAAAAGGTCAGTTGAGAAAAAGACATGGGAATAAAAGAAAATAAGATTAAAATATTTTCATTAAATGTAATTATTGGCTATAAAAGTAAACTTTAGTGTTTAACAACATTGAGTATACAAAGCAACAACAAAATGTGGGAAGGGTAAGCTCAATGAAAATTTAAAGATAAGTAGAACTGTCTTGCTAAGTCATAGTGGAGAAAAGTTTGTAGTGAAGTACATGCACTAAATACAATTCTTAGCTCCTTTCCAAATCAGCCCCAAGAGTAGGAATTACAGTGGAAAATGTATCTGTGCAATAAAAATCATTCACCAGGGGATAAGAGTGGGAGAGAAAGAGCATATAAAATGATTTTAAAATTAAGTGCAAAATAAAAGAAGAAAAATAACCCAATATAGAAACAATTATACAAATCTGTGAACAGATTAACTCATATTAAGAAAGAGACCATCAGAGGGGACAAAAGAACAAATGAGTATTGAATATTCTCCAAGAAGAGACTTGGAAAAATACAAAGAGGAACCTCAGCTCAGCTCCTAATGGAAGGTGTGCTGCTCAATGGATGGAGAACGCTAAAAGAAACAAGGCCTTGCTGTCAATGTGTAGGTAACACTCCCCAAAACAGATAGGAACTTGGCATATGACAGACAAGAGGACATCTCCCCAGGGTCTAGGGACAAGCTGTCAGGGAGGATAGATGGTAATGGGTTGAGGGCACCAGCTGGGGGAGGAGGACGTAACAAGCTTCCTACATGCAACATCAACTCTCAGGAATTTGGCCACTCCTGGCAGGACTTGGGAACAGGCTCAAGTGCTCCACCAAAAGCCCACCAAGTTCCAGGTACAGAAGAGCACCCATATCCCTCTGGACAGGGAGAAAGGACAAGTTTAAACATCACCATGAGATTCTACTTTCAAGAGATAGATGAATGGGCCATGCCAGCCCCATTACTAACACAGACACCCTTGGGTTCTAGGGCAGTATTTGATGGTTATGGTAGCTGAACCATGAGCAATTTATTCTTCACTTCAGGAAAAACCAAAACAGAAACTCATGTCAGTTGGTGGTTTTGCTCAGTTGTTCACTACAATGGAATACTCCTGAGATTCTGAGTATTTACTGTGTGATCTTTATAACCTGTCCCATTCAATCCTCATCATAACCCTGGACAATGCTATTCTCACCTTCAATTTACAGAAGAGAAAGTGATAGCCAAGTGTCCCAGTTTCATTTCTGCTGCTGCGATAAAATACTTAGACAAAAAGTAGCTAAGTGGAGAAAGTGCGTTTCCTATTACAAATCCAGGTTACAGTCCACCATTGCAAGGAAGCCAAGGCAGGAACTTCAAATAACCAGTCACATCACATTTACAAGCATGAGCAGAGAGATGTAAATACACATATGCTCACTTGCTTCCTGTGCTCAACTAGATTTCTCTACTCTTATACAGTTTGGAGCCACCTGCCTAGGGAATGGTGCTGCCCAGAGTGGGCTGAGTCTTTCCATGTTAGAGTTAATTTAGTTAATTAAACCATCACCAACAGACATACCCACTGGCCAGTGTAGACAATCCCTCACTGAAGCCCTCTTCTCAAGGGCTTGTGTCTTATAGGTTGTGTCAAATTGATTAAATTATCTCACCAAGGCCATACTACTGCAAGGTGTCAAGCATCAAGATTCAAGCTAAACGGGAAGATAGACTTACATGCCAAGGCTTTGAAACCTGTTCTGGATGCTCCTGCTGGGGTGGGCTCTGAGGGATATGCTACTTTTCTGCCCGATTGCTCAGGCTTTGTTCTACGTGTTCTAGCACACTGCTCCTCCTCTCCACTGTGGGATCTTCCGGGGGGACAAACTTGAGGTTTATTCAGCTTGACTGCAGGGCTAAGGGCAGGGTCTAGAAGATGGCACATGGTCAGCAGTATTCACCAAATTCAAGACTGAGCAAGCCACCTAGTCCAGAAAACCAACTCAAGCAATCCCCCCAAACACCACCATGGGCCAAATTCATAAAGCAACATCATTCCTGTTGGCCACATACCGCATCTGCCTCACTCACTGATCACAAAAGCCCAGTCCCATGAAACATGAGTCTCATTTCCCAAACGTTGAAATGGGAGTGTGTTTTCCACCACCAGGTAGATTCCTCACCCTGCTGACTCCCTTTGACGTAAGCTACACCTGGCTCTCTGCCTCCCACAAGCCAAGTGAGATCTCACCTCTCCTAGGTATCCGAAGAGAGAACACGGTGTGGTCTGAATGCTATTCAGCTTCCTTTCCTCGTGAAGACAATAGTAGCACGCTGTGGGGCTCCAGCCATGGCAACATAGAATGAAGCCAGGAAGAGGGTGAAGAACAGGCTCTTTCTTACCATGGGTGAAATGCATGCCTCCCTCCTGCTAGTGTTAGAGGTCTCGTTTTCAATGGGGTCCCATGGTGACGTCTCCTTCTTCTCTTAGCAGTTTATCCACCCTGCTTTCCCAGCTACATTGTCCTTCGACTATTCAGCACACATACAATAAGAATCTGCAGTGTCCTTGGCACCTGAAGTGCACGGATAATGTTGGGGCAGATGGGAAACTGTCCTCTGGACCCTGCAGTCGGACTCAGTTCTGTCCAACAGGGCACCCTGCAATGATGCAACTACCCAAGCTATTCCATAGGTAGCTGCTGGCCAGCAGTTCACTGACAAAAAAATAAATTTGTTAATTCTAATTAGCTGAAACTCAAGACACTTGTATCTGGGAGCTACCCTACTGGACAGAGCAAGAGTTACACCAAGGTATAATTGCCATGCATACTGTCCATATCTTGGCATAGCTATTTTGAATGTCTGACTGCCCACTTGTCCCACAGCTGATGTCCTAAAGGCAAGAACTACCCATGTTTTAACCCATGTTTTCAGAACCAGCAGAGCCAAGAACAGGGAAGGATACAGATATTTGTCTAATAAATAAACTAATTTTGGAGTACAGTGCGGGGCTTGTGGAAGCTCCTATCTAACAAAAGGGGGAGAGGTCAACGAGATGGCGAATTGGTAATATGCTTGCCTAGCATACATGAGAATCTGAGTTCCGATCCGCAGCACCCACTTAAAAAGTCTGCTACCCCAGCACTGGGGCTGCAGAAACAGTAGCAGCCCTGGGGACTGTCTGCCAGTCAGTCTAGCCGAGTTGCTGAGTTCCAGATTCAGTGAGAGGCCTTCAATGACTGAGGAAATTCCTGATACCTACTTCTAACCTCCACACCCATACACACACACATGAAGGAAGCAGAGAACACAAGAGCAGGAGTGAGAGACAGGAACTACTTGCAATGTGTCTCCTATGACCACAGATAAAGATGCCAGCACCAGGCTTGTTCCTTCCTATCGTTCTTGCTCCATCGTCACCTCGGGAAACGGATGCAATCCATAGAGAGGAGAGAGCACCAGACCAAGGGTGGCTACAATCTGAGCATCTTTGGTGATTAACTGGGGTGGTGTGGAATGGAGAAGAGAAAGTTGGAAACCATGTGGTCCCATAGCTGACCAAAGCCACCGCCCTGGAGCTGGAGGTGCCCAGAGATGTCCAGCTGCAGTTCTTAGTAAAATCAAGTGCAAGTTACAGGGGAGAGCATTTCCAGGTATTTGTCTGGCCCTTAGGAGGCCTGTTTTGTACAGTGGGCCGTGCTGAGGTGTTGTGGAAGAGAAGGACAGTGGGGTAAAGTCGGGTCCAGATCTTGTTCTGAAAACACATCAGGACACAAAAGCAGGCTGAGCAGTTTCTTCAGTAGGGCAGGGGAGAGGAGGGGAAAGGAGAAGATGGGAGGGGAAGGGAGGAGTCGGAGCTGGAAAACCCCTCCGAGGGCTCCACCCACCATTTCACGGGAATTCTGGATGCAGGGCTGGAGAGCTCTGTGTGTGCCCGCAGCTCTGCACTTACAACACAATCTCACTGCTCTTCACTACACCAGCTCCTAACGGTTCCCATGTGCAAACTCTCTAACCTCAGGGTCTGAGGAAGCACAGAGCTCAAATCCACAGGTAGATTAAAAAACCTCTCGTCACACCTGCCATCCTCTGTCACACTGTAACCATGCCTGAAGAAACTCTACAGTGGATTTTGAAAAACCTGAGGTGCAAGATTGTTTAGAACTGCTAGGAGTGATGATTATATGCATTGTGCAATGTTTACTATCTGGTGTCTAAACACCTTACCCAGCCAGGAAAGCATGAATCCAAAATGCAAACAGCCCGATTAAAAAGCCTGATACCACAGTATGGTGTGGTAGGTGGAGCCATTAGAGGGATTTTCCAGCTCCAGCTCCTCCCCTCCCCTCTGCAAAGGAACTGCATCTACAGGTCAAATAACTTCTTCCAAATCAAACCACCAAGGCAATGCTGTCTCCACAAGCACCGCTGTGCCAGAAGTTGGGCCCAGTAGAATATTCCCTAAAATGTTCAATGTTGACAACGACCCTTTGAAACTCAGTGGGCTCCCTTGCCCTGCTGCTCCATTAAAAGCAGCCTGCAGGCTATTCTCTCGTCTTACCTCCCACTCCTGCCTCTCAAGACTGTTAGAGGTTCCCAGATGATGTATTTCCCTGCCCCTCAGACATTGCAGGTTGTCCCTTTGGCCAGGAATGCCGTCCCTGTCCACACGCAGTGACCTCCATCTCCCTGTGTTGTGAATGGGGAGAACGGTGGGTACTGCCTGGACATCTGCTGGGATCAGAACAGAAAACGGCTTCTCAGGCTGGGTTCAGTAACACTGGCTATCCAGACATGGAGACTGTCCCCCGACTTGCTGTTTCTTTATTGTTTGCTTTCTTCCCTGAACTTGGAACACCCTGCCTTATCCATCACCAGAGTCTCAGAAGAAGCCACACAGCAACCAGCTACACAGTGCTTGGCCCAGAGCAGTCACTTCAAGAATGCCGGAGGAAGAAAGATTAAGTGGAATTTATTGATGGTGTTTGAAGCTGGTGTTACTTATTTTCTACAAATATTAATAAAATAACATTTCCGCCACCCAGTGCCATCTGCCCTCTATTCTTTACCTATCAGAGCTCTGGGGAATCTTCAGAGCTCAGGTTAGCCACTGTGTTCACATGGAAGCCACTCCTATTAATCCCCTCTTCACAGATGCTCCCCGCTACATGGGTGCCCTCCAGTTGTGTGGGTATACTCCAGCTGCATCGGTGAACTCCAGCTGCATGGGTGTACTCCAGCTGCATAGATGCACTATAGTTGCATGGGTGCACTCACTCCAGCTACATGGGTGCACTCTAGTTGTGTGGGTGCACTCCAGCTGCATAGATGCACTATAGTTGCATGGGGACACTCACTCCAGCTACATGGGTGCACTCCAGCTGCATAAATGCACTATAGCTGCATGGGTGCACTCACTCCAGCTACATGGGTGCACTCCAGTTGTGTGGGTACACTCCAGCTGCATGGATGCACTGTAGCTGCATGGGTGCACTCCTATACACAACACCCCAGTGCTGAGTGAACAACAGGACCAGTGGCTTCTCTTCTATGGTCTCCAGGGTACATAAGACATCCCTGGTGGAAACTAGGCCAGCAGCAGGGACCTGAACTCTAAGAGCCTTAACTCAGACCTCTCCCTGTCATGCATAGAAGTGGAAGAAAGAATAAATGAGGCTCGTGGTGAACCAATCTACCAGTGCACTATAGGACAGAAGAGAGAGCAAACTTGTAGACAGGACCCCCAGTGCAATGACATTGCCACCAAGGTGGCGGTGGGGAGGGGGGCCGTGCAAGGCTGATTTTCTATAGGGAAGTCAAAAAGTGACAGATGCCCACTGCACACAGGTAGTGTTTTTGATCTCTCCATACTCAGTGGCATTAACAGAGTGGAGTTGATATTCTACGCTAACGGGGCATCTGGGGTGGGGCAAGAAGCACAGCTTTCCCTGAAGGATGACAGTCTGTCCAGCAAAGGGGAGGGAGAAGAGCATCAGCAGGTACCAATGGGGTGCCAGGTCCCACCCCTTCATTTTCCCAGGCAGGGCTTTTAGCTCAGAAGCATTGCCTAGAGGCTGGGATACGGCCCAGTGAGCAGAGCACTCATCTAGTGCACTCAAAGCCTTGGGCTTGGTCCCTGGCTCTACATAAGCAAGGTGTGATATGGGACAGCTGTCATCTCAGCACTTGGGAAGTGGAGGCAGGAGGATCAGGAATTCAGGGTCATCTTCAGCTACATAGTAAGTCTGAGGTCAAGCTGGGCTACATTAGACTATCAAAAGGAGAAGAGGAGGGGGAAGCAGGGGCAGGAGGAGGGCAGTGATGATGAAGAACGGATTAAGGGAAAGAGCCTGTTTCCCATCTTATGTTCCCCATGTTCCAAGCTCCCACTTGAGATTCCCAGCTTCTTGCTTGTGCTATCTCCAAAATTTCTAGCCATTTTATAGATGTACAGACTCCTCTGCACCTGGGACTTCTGATTTAGAAGTCCACTGATTTCCCATCATGCCTTACCAATGAGACAGGTCATAAATTATGGTTTAGGCTTTTATTTCTTCTATAGCAAAGAGCTATAGAACATCGGAGACTGCAACCTGAAGGAAATTCACTCTGCTGGAAAGGGAGCACCCATACCCTCTGTGGGGAGGGAGCCTGATGCTTCCAGGAAAGTCACCCATGACTGTATGAATATGGGGGAAGAAGGCTGGTATAGAAGATGGCATGAACACCCGTAGACAAAGGAAAGGGAACATTCAGTTGTTGTAAGACCCACCACAAAATATTAGCTCTCTGTGATATGATACCATGGACAGGAAGTACCACATGAGCATGCAGGACACTCAAGGATAGAGGATATGGGGACAAGGGCAGGTAAGTTTTGGCAGATGCTAATATGGCTTACTGTAGAGTGACTCCCAGACCCACACATTAAGCAGAAAGGACTTCAGGGTTTCTTTCATTTGCTAGATCCTTCCCTTCTCATTAGCTGTGTTTCTTAAACACCTCCTAAGTGGGGGGGGGGCACTTCTAGGTGTTGGAGATCCAGCTGTAAGCCAAATGGCAGACCACCCTGACCTAATGGGGGTTATTACTGAGCATGGAATTACACAATCACACAAGCAGTTTGGGCTTAAAATGAAATTCCCCCAACAGTCTCCTGTGTTGAGTGGTGCTAAGCTGCTGCCATTCTTCTGGAAGGTTCCTGAAACCTTAGGAGGTGAAGACTAGTTGAAGGAAGTGGGCCACTGAGGGCACAGCCCTCAAGGCTATCCCCGGCCCCCAGTCCCTTCCTTCCTTTTGCAGCTTCCCGTCCATCAGGAGGCGAAGACTCCCTGTCTGCCATATGCTCCTATTGCTATGATGATGTTCTCACCCACCTACCTGGGGCCACTCATCCACAAACTGAACTCTCCGCAATCACGAGCCAAAAATACATCCCTCCTCCATTAAATTGGCTGTTCTCATGCATTTGGGCCCACTGACATAAAAGCAATTAATATATAAATAATCAAGCTATGGGCGTTGCAAAACGAGATACATGTCAGTGAAGAAATGTTTCTATGCGCAGATAAATGAACTGAAGTGACTGGCAGCCAGGAAGGTTCCCATGGGAGTCACTCCCCGAGGGAGACTGCAGGATGACTGGCATCCACTGTGCAAACGAGGGGCTGGCACAGGGAAAGCCGGAAGGAACCACACATGCAGAACACAAAGATGGGTAGGTCTGTAAATAATACAGTTCTTAAGCCAGTGCTGACTGCACGGACTCCCCCACCCAACCACACACTCTCTCTTGGTCTGAGCCCTTGTCACATTGCCTGGATTCTAGCCATCCTTGCCCTTCTCCTTGCTCATTCAATCAGCTTCAGCTCACATATAATCTCCTCCAAGAAGCCTTGTCCCCTAAGCTGGGTTTAATGTCCCTTCTCGCAAGTCCCACAGTTTCTTCCGCATGTTCCCCTTAATGAGGAAGGAAGGTACCACCACTGTGTGTTTAACCTGTTAGATAGCGGGCACTCGGTATATATGTGTTAGCTTAATACATGCAGGAATTAGTGTATATACAATACATAAAATAATTTTAAAACGAAGAGGAAAATGCAAAGATCAAATTATAGAAAATTAGAATATTGGAAAAAAGAGTTAGCCATCAACAAACCTCTGTCACATGGCGGGTGATAGTCTAATAGCTTTCTATAAATTAATTCAATTAATTTTTGCCCCAAGTTATGAAGCATGACTGCATTTCATCAGTGGGCCCAGAGATGCAAGGCAATCTATCTGAGGTAGCGAGTGGATGGCTGACTGCCCAGCATAGTGTGTGCTGGCTGATGCCTATGACTGGGCAGCTCCTGGGGCCAGAGACATGAGAGCGTGAAAAATACACTCTGGGGCTAAGAAACTAAAATTAAACAACTGAGCTTGGAAGAGCATTACGGGAGACTGGCAGCGGCCAGGGTTGGCAAGAGTGTGTACCTTTGCAGCAGCATGAGTGTCATCAAAGAGAGAGGGACAATTAAGTCCCTGCACAGTGTAAAAAAAAACAAAACAAAACAAAAAAAACAAGCAAAAAAAAACTCCATGGCTAAAAGGAAGAGAGTAGATCTACATGTCCTTGACCAAAAAGGGGGACAGGATTGGCTTAGAGTTTAGGAGGCAGCTTGTGATAGAACAAGGTACAATTGCCACTACTCAGATGTCACCTCAGGAAGGCCTTGAAGATGGTGATAATGGATGGATGGATGGACGGATGGACAGACGGAAGGATGGAGTCTGGCTTTTCTTCCTAGTTGCTGTGATAAAATGCTGACCAACAACGACTCAGGAAGAAAGGGTTTATTTGGCTTACATGTTAGAGTCAGTCATCGAGGGAAGTCAGGACAAGAACTCGAGGAACCCGGAGAGAGGAGTTGAGGCAGAGGCCATGGAGAAATGCTGCTTACTGGCATGGCTCCCATGTCCTGCTTAACTAACTTTCCAATCAGCCCTGGCCCGCCTGCCAAGGGATGGTACTACCCATAGTGGTCTGGGCCTAAATCAGCTATCAACTAAGGAAAATGCCCCCACAGACATAGCTAAGGGATAATCTGATCCAGGCAATTCTTCAGTGGGGGGGTCCCTCTTCTCAGATGATTCCAGGTTTGTCTCAAGCTGGTAGTTAAAGCTAACTATGACAGATAGTAAACATATAATAGTCAGGGAGGAAGAGAGGGGTTGGAGAGACGGGGGGAAGGAAGGAAGAAAGGAAGGAACGAAGGAACGAAGAAAGGAAGAAAGGAGAGATAGATGGTATATTGATGTGGGATTCCCCTCTGTATGCTGTTAATATGGGGTTTTTCTTTGCCATTGGTTAATAAAGAAACTGCTTTCAGGCAATGGCCTAACAGAATAAAGCCAGGCAGAAAATCCAAACTGAGATGTACAGAGAGAGTAGGTAGAGTCAGAGGGAAGGCATGCACCTACCAAAGGAAAAAGACGTGAGCCTCCAGTGAGAACCTTACCAGTAGGCCACGATCCTTGTGGTAAAATGCAAAATAATAGAAATGGGTTAATTTAAGATATAAGACCTAGGCAATAAGAAATGTGAGCTAATAGGCCAAGCAGTATTGTAATAATAAAGTTTCTGGGTGATTATTTCGGGTCTGGGTGGCCAGGACACGAACAAGCAGCATCAGCATACAGTATATAGGCAGATACATAGATGATAGGTAGATGAAAAGTAATGAAAGAGAGAAAGATAAATTGACAAATGCTACATTAGAAAGAAAGTAGATGGGTGGTATTTGGATGATGATAGATACAATTCATTGATTACCAATCAATAGGTGTTAAGTAAAAAATGTTATTATCTATTCTCATGACTCAATCAATTGGAGTAGCTACTTAATAACTATTACATATATGTGTATAAACTACATAAAATAATGAATAATAAACCTAGAGAATAGTCCAGAAACCATCATAAAAGAACATTAATATTGACTTTAATATTGACTACCTCTAAATAAAATTTGAGGGGAATAAGAGGGAGATATGGACTTGGAATGTTTTACAACACACATGTATTATTTTTGTAACTTTAAAAATAAAAATAAAGAGGGGGAAAAAGGAAAGAAAGAAAACATACTACAAGGACTTATCTGTGCCACATTGGAACAACTCATTTCTTCCCTCACTTGAAGTTACTGTGACTCTGTAAGTATAGTAAAAGATTATTTAAAAAAAAAACAGAAATGCAGGGACAGTGAGATGGCTCAGCAGGTAAAGGTGTTTGCTGTGCTGCCAAGCCTTACGGCCTGAGTTCAATCCTCAGGACTCACATTATGGAAAAAGAGAATCAAGTCCCTCCTGCAAGTTGTTCTCTGACCCCTCAGAAGTGTGCCATAGCATACCTGAGCAGGCATGCACACACGCACGCACACACACACACACACACACACACAGAGAGAGAGAGAGAGAGAGAGAGAGAGAGAGAGAGAGAGAGAGAGAGAGAGAATGAATCAATTAAAATAAACAATCTTTTTTTTAAAAAAAAAAATCTAGGTCATGACCTGACTGGAGAAAGTCAATTTCGCTCCTGGGCTTGCCAGTGGTTAGGCTGCTCCTAGTTGGAGCTTTAGATTTTCCATCTCAGCCTAGTGCCCTCTGTGGGGTGTAGTAGCCAACTTCGACGAGGAGGATTTAGCTTTACCACATAAAGGGCTTAATTGCATCCATTAGCACCAGCTACTTGCCACACACTGAAGGGTAAACATAAACTCCTTAAGCTTTCATATTACTGGGATTGAAAACTCTCCACCTCTGAACACCAAAAAGATTGGTCAAAGCTAGTTTTACATATGTAGCTGGTACTGGACAAATGTAAAACAGAACAACTGTGGGCCAGGTATCACAGGGAAGTTGAGGGCCATCACTCAAGATGCTCAGAGCCATCCTGTATCAGATGCCCCTGTGCCTCTTTCAGGACAAGCCCACTGCTCTGGGAAGTAATAGTAGCTGAGAAAACCGGAGTTCAAAATCAGAACAAGGAGAAGTGTCTAGATCAGTTTCGAGGAAGTATTGGAGGAACTGAGAGAAGCCAAAGAGTTATTCAGGATGCTGAATATGAACTACGCTCCAAGAGAGATCAACTTATAATTTTCCTTTCCCACCTCCCTGCCTGGTTTGGAAATCCGCATTGTCCGAGGTTCATCAGAGAAGCCTGGTGTTCTCTTTTCCAATTCTCTGCAATGTCTGCATGAGCGAGGGGCAGCCCACTCTAGAAGTGTTGCTTACATTATTCATTCTAGAAATAAAGACGACACAACTATATTGGCCTTGTGTTCCCACCGGATTCTTCTGAGTGCTTTCTAAGAGTTGAGAGTTCAGTCTTGGTAAGTTATATTTATTTTAGTTTGTGTGTGTATATGTGAAAGGGGGAGGGAAGGACAGACAGATGGACGGACGGACAAACGGACAGAGAGACTCATGTATCTCAGGCTGGCCCTGAGCTTGTCAAAGATGATCTTGAATTCCTGACCACCTGCCTCCACCTTCAGAGCACTGCAATTATGGGCAGGCACCACCACGTTTGCGGAGGCTCTAACGCAAGACTTCATGCATGCCAGGAAAGCACTCTTACAACTGGCCTTAAGTTGTATTTTTTTCTTTAAATGAAATCAATCGGTGTATCAAGGTTTGCAGATGTGAGTCAGAGAAGTAGATCCCACCCCCTCACCCCTGACTCTGGCCAGAGTATGTTTGTGGGTAACCAGGGCTTACATTGCTTTCTCCACACCGAAGTCAAATGGGAAGTGCTTCAGGGGTCAGCTCTGGGGTCCAGTTGCCTGGGTCTGTCTCCTGATCCCAAACTGTGCACGTATAACCTCCATCTGCACTTTAATAGGAAGGGTATACCAGCTGCCTCTCAGGACTGCCATGAGGATCACAGAGCATCCTTTGTAAACGCTAGTCTCAGGAGAGCCCCTTTATCCTACGTCTCCTGTACCAAGTTCTCATTTCACACTTTAATGTTTCACAAAGGCAAAAGGAAATTTTCCAAGGGTAAGCATGCCTACTCTCCAGGGAGGCCACTGGCTTCCACAACCAACTATATTTTCATCTGACCACCCACAGCTGATTAGTCAATGATGGTGGTTCCCAAAGTGGGGTTCCTGGGCCACCAGTACCACCTGGAACTTGTTGGAAACATCTACATTTTGGCTCCAGCCTACCCCAGGCTCTGACCCACCCACCCTCCAGGGTGCTAAGTCTGGCCCTGCCTTTGAGAGGTCCCGAGTTCTCCCCATGCTGACACTCAGTGTGAATTGCTTTGGAAAAAAAAATTGTGTGCATCTCAGTTCTGCTCCACAGAAAGGAAAGCAATAACCACAGTGGAGAATGTGTAGGCTGAAATGAGCATTCTAGATGAGAAAGCTTGGATCCCTTCAAATGATCAATGAGAAGAAAAATGGCAAATGATGCCCCTCTGTGAGGGAGGACATGCGAGGGCAGGGACGATGCTGGGAATAGGGAATCATGCAACGCTTGGGTGACAGACAGCCATCAAGACATGGGGGAAATGATCCGTGGCAATCAAAGAACGGTGGGCATGGGAACTGAGGGTCCCTGGGCACTTGAAGAGCAATGAGTAGCTATGCTTTGCCCAAGGGCTCAAAGGGAATGAGGGTGCCTGACTGGGAGTGCCCACTAAGGTTAAAGCACAAGTTGGTCTGTCAAAGAACCAGGCTGTGACTTCTGTGGATAGTCAAGACAAAGGAGTTCTCCTGGGCATAACAGGAGAGGCGGGCTCCCCAAGTAGCCAGCTTCTAGTCACAACTAATGCCTGTCTTTCTTAAGAAACAGGAGGGAGAGAGGGAGGGCGGGAGGGAGGGAGGGAGGGAGGGAGGGCCAGAGAAAGTCAGAGAGAGAGAATCCTTACCGTTAGTGCACAGGCAAGGAAGAGACCTTTATAAAACAATGCTGTTACAAGTTTAAAATCTGAAGAACAGCTCCAGATCTAGCAGTGAGGGATCTATGAGCCATCGCTCACAACCACACATGTCCACGGGGGCGGCCATCCCCACACTCAGCTATTAAAACTCATCGTTTGACAGGAGTGACTCACACCTGCCCCCCGTCCCCATTCATCGGATGGGGCGGAGCTCATTCTAACAAGCTCCCAAAGGGACACTGAGGCAGATGGTCCCTGAACCACAAAGTCATTTGTCACTACAGGAGAAGAATCAGAATAGAGATGGGCACTCAGCCATGGCATATACATCACAAGGTTCAGTAGGGAGAGGCGTGGTGTGAAACCAAAATGTGCCACCCACTGAGGCCCTGGTTTTGGTTTGTCCCTATAGCATAAGGAAGTCTGCAGTCAATGGGAAGTGTATTATATAAGCTACTTTTCTCTCAGTAGAACTTGTCACCGAAAGAAGTAAGAACCATACAAGAATCAACACCCCATCCCAAAGCACTGCCATGAGGTGTGGCCAGGAGCCCTCTGACCCTTTCTGCAGGGCAAAGAGGGGACTCCTGGTGCTGCAGCCCACTGGCTATAGGGCACCAGGTCCTTGGTGTGAAGGCTCAGAAGGGAAATAGCCAATGTCCAACCTAGATGTGGGTGTAGCCCTCAGGAAAGTTTCCCTCTGGCCAGACACATGAATGGAGATGCTGGGTCTCAGTACACCTCCAACTCCTTGCTGGAAAGACCCAGAAGGACAAAACTTCTTGTATGGGGTCTTGTCTATGAATCTCACACTACCCTCTTTGCAAGGGTTCTGCCTCCCCTCTCCCGAGTTCTTGACAGACCTGGATAATAAGATAGTTGTAGTAAAAGTGTTAAAGGGTAACTCGTGACTACAGAAAACTTGTGTGTAAATATGGCAAAGCCACTCCGTGTCCTACACATGACTCTGTTTATGAAGTCAGCTTCAGGTCAACTCACCACCAGAGGCCACCAGTTTAGCAGAGGGTAGATTGTAAGTAACAAAAGATGAACCCCTGAATCCTCATCGCCTCTCTCTACTCTAGCACCTAGCAGGGCAGCAATCCTGAACAGATGCTCCAAGAATCACAACTGAATTAAGGAGTGCTGAGGCCTGACGGGAAATGACATCACCCTCTCATCCTGGTACAACGTCTGAAACACAGAAGTCACCAAGGCGCCTGTTAAGATCTGGCCTTCTGGACTCCATCCGAGACTCAGTACCTCAGATACTGTGGGAGCTGTCTACATTTGTAGCAGGTACCCAAGGGATATTACACATATGAAATATGAGACCAACAGCCTTCTCCTCATGGGAGCTTGTGGGCACCAACACAAAAGGATGTAATTAAGCAAAAGAGTTTGGAACAGCCACAAACACAATAGAGGTGGGCGGCTTCTTCCCCTCTGTTCCAGCTGGGGCCACTGGATGTGTGGATATACATTATCCGAGGAAGGTGGAAACTTAAGGGAGCAAGGAGGATGGTCCAGAATAGCAGCAAACTCCCAAAGACTTCAGAAGGTGGGCCACGCTAGTTTCCCAGATGATGGAGCGCTGGGCCCTGTTAGTGGGTCATCATTCAAGGTAGCTCAACCCAGAGAAAACGGCTAGTGGTTCTACTCCACTGGAGAAGGCAGCACAAGGGGGGAGATACTCTCTCTGTGCTTCACACTGCTGTCTGACAGCCAGTCAGTCCTCCCTCATGCCCCTCCTTGCTCTTGGGGAAGCTGCAAGCCTGGTAGAGGGTATCAGCTGCTGGGCTTCCACCCAGGATCCTGCGCCTGTACCCGGAGAGCCTAAGAGGTTTCCCATCGCCTCCCTTCCCACTCGACAGGGGATCCTGCAACTGCTGGCAGCTGTCACGGGAACATCAAACGAGGATGTTTATGCCAGCCTCCTTTACACGAGCTACTTCTCCCGCAAGAGATGAATGCTTCAAACAAACAGCACTTCCATATGCTAGAGGCATAGTACAGCAGCACTGGGGATCCCCAGACGGAAACATGAGTCAGGCTGGGGCAGATGCCTAAATAAATCATGTTAGGGTGAAATTCCTCTCTGGAGCAGGAGGAACCTCTAAGTGATGGCAAGCTCTCCCCGATGGAGCATGCTCAGAATGGTTCAGACCCCACACTTAGCATCATCACTGATGAACTTGCCTCATGGCCCAGCCAGCTGTACCACCCGTGTCCCAGCAGCCCTGTTCATACACGCACACACACTCATTCCATCAGGGCCATCTAAGGTCCCTGCACATTGAGCACAGATTGCTGTGTGCCCATAAAGTATTTCCTGAAGCCCGAGGCTTGGGGATCTGATCCCCCAAAGATGAAGATGCTGCCTGCAGGTATATACAAAGGTGTTTGAGAAAAGAGGAGGCATGAAACGGGAACACACAGCTTGCCCAAGGACACAGGCCACGGAGGTCTCTGCTAAGGAGCCATCTGGTCACTGAGGAAGTCTCAGCCTGGGAAGCTGAAGTCACCCAGGTCACGGCCTCCTCCTTTAATTCTGCTTCCGGAGTCTGTAGGAGGGAGGAAACCGACCATCTAACGTGAGCCGCACACAGTCTGCATTGCTTCCCAGACATAGAAGAAAGGAGCAGGCAAGACAGCAGGCACAGGATGGGGCTGTAACTGCATTAGGACCCATTAGGACGGTCTGGGTGTTGGGGTTTCTCCTCCCCTAAAAGTCATAGCTTGAAACCTAAGTCCCCATGTAGCAGTATCAAGGGGCAGAAGCTGTAGGAGAGGACAAAGTCATGAGAACTCTACCACCCTGAATGGGATTAATGACTTTGTAAGAGAAGCTCCAGGCTAGCCTGGGCAACAATATGAGTCCAAGGCAAGCCTGGTCTAAACATAGAGACTTTATAAGGAAATCAAACACGGAAGCATGAAAGGAGGTAGGCTGTCATAACCACCAAATAAGCACACAGCTAGAAGCCATGCTCCATCTACAAGGAACATCCCTCTGCAGCCCTGACTGTTGCCTACTCCATCTTGGACTTTCTAGTTCCTAGAACTGTGAGAATTACATTTCCATGGTGACCTAGTCTCGGGCATTTTGTGGCAGCATCCTGACTACACTGAAGCAGGACATGATAAAGAAATGAAGCCCATCACCTCTGTGAGTGACACCTGCAGGGAAGGCACCTCCCATCGTGTGTTGGTGTGGCGAGCTTCACCTGGAAATCCAGTAGAAGGAAGAGCAGCTCTCAGGCGCCCCCCCCCCCGGTCATCATAAGACCACAAGGCTATGAGTGAGATCCAGGGGAGGTGCTGGCCCTCTGGGAATGACCCCTGTGTTCTGGGGTGTGAGAATTCCTGAGCTGCCTTCCGGGATGTAGATCTGGTGTGGTGGCCACGGCTGTGGGTGCCTAGCAGTGTATGAGGGACTCTCTTTCTCTCTTTCTGTATATAACAGCATGGGGGATTGGATGCCCCCAGCCCGCTTTACTTTACACTATCTCACTAAGTGGCTCAGGCTGGCCATGAACTCAACTTGTAGCCCAGAGTGACCTTAAACTTGCAAGCTTCCTTCTTCAGCATCCCACGTAGCTAGGATAGCAGGCCTAGCTGTAGTTGGGCCTTTGTAAGCCGTCACGGGACCCACCTGAGCATCTGTGGCTGGGTATTCCCAAATGAAAAGGTATCTAATAATGGACATGGGTGTGAGGTCAAGTTTACATGGCCCTGATATGAGAGACAAAGGCAGTATTAACAGTTGCTAAGAGTCAAAGACAAGAGGTCTGAATTATGTGTTTCCCTAGGCTGAAAGAAAAATCAAATCAAGGGACTAGACAGGTGGCTTGGTTGGTAGAGTGCTTACTTAACATGCAATAATGCCCGGTGTTCTGCCTCGACCTAAGCCAGGATATAACAGTGCCTGCCTAGAGCACCAACACTCAGGAGGGAGAGGCGGGAGAGAAGGAGGTTAAGGCCATTCTAGAATAATTAGTGAGTTTGAGGCCAACCTGGGCTACCTAAGATCCTATTTCGAACAACAGCAACAAAACTGCTGGCGACAGCCAAAGCCAACCCCAAGAGAAAGAAAAGCCACAAACCGACTCCGTTCTCCACCAGCGCAGAGTGGGTCCCATCACAGTCACTGGCATCCTGTTCTCCAACCTGGTCACTCAAATCCAAATCCAGCTGATGGGACCCATTCCCAAAGTGCGCCTCTTCCTTCTCAGAACCAGCGTCTCCATTCTCTAAGCCATTCTGAGCCTTCTTCAGGGGCATGATTTGCAAGCCACTGGGAGTAGTCCTATAGGACACAGTCTTAGTGGCCCCGGGGGCCTTCCCTGAAGACCCCTTCTTGGGCCTGGACAGGGGAGAGTTGATACGTTTCCGCTTGTGGGAAGCTGATTTGCTTTTCCCGGGCTCCAGGGGCCTGTGAGGGAGCCTCTCCACTGGCGGGCTGCGGGGGTCACGGAGGAGCTTGGAGGCTGAAGCCTGCTTTCCTGACTTCACTTTCTTGTCCTTGGACACATGCAGCCCATTGAACTCGTCAATAAACTCCTCGCAGTGCAGGAGGTGATGTTCTGGCTCCCACGTGTCCTCGGAGCTGCCGTAGCCTTTCCATCGGATGAGATATTCCCATTTCCCCTTCTTGTTCTTCCTCTTGTCCACAATCCTTTCGACCTGAGAAAGCAAAACAAGAGAGTGAGAAGCAGGACATAGCCATCCTCATTCCAAAGTGCCTCAGGCCATCTTAGGTCCAGCTACAGATGGACAGGCAGACACTGAGTCCCTACAAACTTCGGCCGGAAGAGGCCCTAAGACCCACGCTAGAGCTTTTAGAGTGGAAAATTAGTAACAATAAAGCTTGCCTGATCCTCTGCAGACATGTCCAGGCCATGCACTCGAGAAGCTTTAAGACAGACAAGGATGCAAATGTAGAGATGAAGCCGTGTGGAACTTTTGTTGAGAAATAGACAAGCATTAGGTATCAGGTGACATGTAATATTGAACCTCCCAGATGACTTGGCTGTCAACAAGAGCCTTGGGTTCAGGTTTATAAAAAAAAAAAAAAAACAAAAAAAAAAAAAACTGTCCCATGCACTCCGCAAAACACTTGCACTTTATCTGGGTGGCTGCCCAGCCTCATAAGGTCATAAAACAAATTGCACAGCCTTTGCTACTCTGAGGCTCGGATACTTGCTATTTTGAGTGAGGGTCTTCGATCCAGTCAATCCCAGGCATTGAGTGCTAGGGAGAGAGCTGGCTTGTGTGAGAACATGGCTGAAAGGCTGGGGTTTTAGTCTAGCTGCGGAACACCTACCATGCAGACAAGAGGCCCTGGGTTGGACTCCGCAGCCCTGCCCCTCCCACTCAAAACTAAAACATCACAGTCGTGACGTTCCATGGTGCCTCTTCAGGCTATATCCCACTGGTAGCATCCCGTGTCCACCCTCACTCCCTCTGGTTGAAATAGCACTACGGGATTTCTCTAGAGATTCTTGTTTTTGGGGCTACAAAGCAGACTTTGAAAGACCCACCTAATGAGGATTTCTACTCTTAAAAATTAAGTAATATTAATTGAGCGATAATACATATGGTATCATACTAATTTATCTTTGTGATATCATTGCTATTTTTATATAATAAATCTTTTTTAAAAAGATTTTTGTATTTATATGTATGTGGGGTAGTGCATGTGTGGAGTACATGTGAAGGCAGGCTAGCAGAGGGTGTAGCTGGAGCTGAAATCACAGGTGGGAGTGAGCAACCGGACCTAGGTGTTAAGAACCAAGCTCAGGTCCTCTACAAGAGCACTGCATGCCCTTAAAGGCTGAGACATCTCTTCATTCCCTGTAAAATAAATCTAATATATAACTTTCATTAACATAAACGAGGCATTTCTGAGGTAGACAGTGTATGGATTGGTAGCCTGAGGACTTAATTGCCTATCACATTTTCTCCTGACATCCCAATAAAGTAAGAATCTTCATCTGGGCAGTGGTGGCGCAGGCCTTTAATCCCAGCACTCGGGAGGCAAAGGCAGGCGGCTCTCTGTGAGTTCGAGACCAGCCTGGTCTATAAGAAGGGTTGCTTGTTCGTTCCGGCCACCCAGCCACAAAATAACCACTCAGAAAACCATATTATTTGCAATACTGTTTGTCCAATAGCTTAAGTATATTTCTGGCTAAACTCATATCCTAAACTAACCCATTTCTATTATTCTGTATATCGTCATGTGGCTGTGGCTTACCAGCTAAAGTTCCCAGCATCTGTCTCAGGCAGCGGATCCATGGCTTCCCCTAACTCCACCTTCCTCCTCTCCTGCTATAGGCCAAGCCAGTTTTCTTTATTCATTAACCAATAAAAATCAATACATAGACAGAAGGGCCTCCCACACCACACTATGGAACCACTGAGCTTATGAACTCATAGCAACTGTGACCACCCACACAAAATCAAGCCAGTCAATACTCCAGCATGGAGAGGGGGGGTCACAAGCCTCCCCAGCTGAGGGGCTGCTAACATTTGACAGCTTCTGGGGAAGGGAGCTGGTTTTCTGCAAGGGTGTGACCCCTAGTAGGTTGACCCAGCTCCAATGGAAAGACCACACCCATTTACATATGGGTAGTGCAAACTGGACTAAGTAGGTTCTAAAACAGAGAGCGAGAGCGAAAAAGCACAAAGTTGGGAAGGATGGAGGATAGGAGGCGGATCTTGGAGGACTTAGAGAGGAGGGAGAAGCAGGGGTGTTCAAAATATATCTTATGATTGTATGGAATTCTCAAGAATTAATGAAAGTATACATCATTTTAAAAATGTGCTGGTGCATGCCTCAAGTCCCAGCACTTGGGAAGTTGAGCCAGGCAGATCTGTGGATTTGAGGCTAGCTTATTCTATATAAAGAGCTCTGCCCTTCAGCTCCCAAGTACTCAATTTTCGTGAAAATTTTTAAAACACTACATTCAAATATATTTCTTTTGTTGTTGTTGTTTCCTTTGGTGCTACTGGAGACAGGACCCAGGACCCAGGACCTCATGAAGGCTAAGTAAGTGCCCTCTCATGCAGCCCGCTCCTGCTCTTCACCCGCACATTTCATTCCAGGATGAAATCCCGATCCCCTGGCACCGAACTACAAGCAAAGACAGTACTCCTGAAACTTACGAAAGAGAATACACAAGGGAGAGGCGGGTGCAGTGAGAGCGATAATGGTGGTAAAGTACTAGATACAAGGGCCCTTTGACTTTGCGTGTTTACAGGTTGAAGTTTGGTGAACTGTGGTCATCTCCCTGGGCGGTGAACATACAACAGGAGCTGTGGAAAGTAACAAGGTGACTTTTATTGCTCTGCCTTAATAAATCCGGATCTAGCTAGGTCACACCACCTCGTCATAATACTGCCTCTCGGACAATTTTAACTGACTCCTTAATTGACTCATCTCTACTTGAATTCGCCTCTTTCTATTACAATTTCCTTCCTGACAAGACTCTGTTTTAGATGCATTGCATAAATCACACAAACTCAGTAACAGTTCTTTTATTTTAAAGGACACCTGGGACCAATTCATCCTGCCCTCAACCTGAAGGGTCAAAGGTGCTGCCTGTCAATCATAATAATACCTCAAGGAAGCTCAGGGGTTTCTGAAAGAGCCTGCAGCTTTGTTTCCTTTGAGGACATTGTGGGGAGAAACTCTGTGCAGTTGACAGAATAGGAAAAGGGAATAAGCAGCTTGGCAGTGTCTGGAATGGCAGCATGCCCAAGGACACCAGCCTAGACCGTAACTAGCAAATACACAGCTCTTGGGAGCTAAGGGGTGTTTAACAGAACGGAGGTCTCTGCTCTAGAAAGCATAGGTTTAACTCCTGCAGTGAAGGGATTCCTCCCCCAGATAAAGCGGAAGACAACGTCACACAGAGGGTGGAAATGCAGGTGGGTGGGTTGATGGATGATAAGAGGGTCATGACAGATGAGGGATACATAGATAAGCAGATAGATGCATGGGTGGATGGATGCATGGATGGATGGGTAGCTGGGGTAAACGATGGGTGGTTGGGTAGATGATGAATGGGAAGCATGATTAAATGAATGGATGATGAATAGATGGGCAAATAGATGGATGAATGCATGGATGGATGGGTAGCTGCATAAATGATAGCTGGTTGGATAGAATAATGATGGATGGATGGATGGATGGATCCATGGAAGGATGACCGATGGATGAATAGACAGTTGACAGGTAAAAGAATGGGTAGAGGGTTGAGGTCATGAAGTGATAAGCAGAAGGATGGATGGCAGTCATATTAAAATGAAGTCAGTATAATATTAAGAACCAAGGCTTTAGAACAAGACCCCTATTAAACCCTATCATGTATTTCTAAACTCATTTATAAATGTCTTTAGGCCTATGGTGACTCATAGAGCAAAGAGCAAGGAGAAAGTAACTTTGCCGATCTCACTGGGTTACTGTGGATAACATACAAATAAGAGTTTTCACGTTCCACAATAAAAGTTAGTTAATCTTGTATAGCCTCCTTTGACCACAACATTTGCTGGTATCTATGATCAGAATGTTTCCCTACCTTGTAAAAGATGACCTCAGGTGACAATCAGCTCCTCCCCAAAGAGAAGTGAGTGTCTACCGACTTGGATACATCTCTCCAAGTACAGAAAATAGCTGGACACAGCAGTGCTGTTCCAGAATCCAGGAGCTGTCGAGCAGGGTGCAGAGTCTAGATGGTGGGATCTCACACTGGAGGGGGGAACTAGTTCTGCTCTCTTCAAGTTACTGAAGGCTTCAACAGACCACTGCTTCTACCCCAGTCCCACCCACAAAGCCACTGAATATATAAACTAAATCAATACCAACTTTAAATAGAACTAATATCACCCTAGTATCCTTCTGTTTAAAGAAATAAAAAACAAAAACAAACAAACAAACCCTGCCACCCTCTATCCCTATGACTGGAAACTTGCCCAATCACTAGAGACCTCAGTTTCTCCCTGTGTGAAACAAACAATATCAGTACCAATAGGATGGCGAGGAGGAGTGGAAGGGCTGCAATACAGAGGAGCATACTCAGAAGCCAACAACACCTGAGATCAAATGGGACCGCTCTCCTGTGAGTGAAGCCAGTGGACAGAACTGCTTTATATGGCTTCGTCTGGTCTTTAAAACAAACAAGAAAGGTACTTTTCAGGTTTTGAAAAAAAAATTGCTCTTTCTGAAAGATCAAAATGCCTCCAGGGAACAAGGGAAACGATGACCCCAAGCATCTCACTATACTTTGGCCACTGTCATCTCTGGTGACTCACCCTCCTTGATGCTTCTTTCTCTGCTGGCTGAGGCTCAAGTCACCCAGACTTGACCTTGCCTGTGATTTCAAGATTTCCTACCTGAGACATCTTACTTTGCTGGAACCCCTCCCTCCCTCCCACCTCTGTCCTGTCTCCCAACTCCTCACTCCTGACAGCAGAGACATGACTCTGGTCTGGACAATCCCATATCCTGACACATCACCTACCTGTACAGGCCACCAGCATTATCTAGAGCTCAGTCCTTGCAAATGGGGGAATTGCCAGTGCAATCTCCTTGGGCTTATATGCACTCAAACACGTGAATGGTATCAGAAGAGCTGGCATGCCCGCATCCCACAGGCTTCTTTTTTCAGAGATGAGCAATATGAGATGCTGAACTATTCCTTAGGGCTCCACTAAATTGTTAATTAACACTTATACTCTCTGATCCCAGCTAACTCGAGATGATGCTACTGCAGGTGGGGATAGGGAGGTCCTGATGCAATCATTACCTGTGTTACGGTGACCCCAGGATGACTGTCCCATTAGGAATAATAATGATGGCAGTCCCAGGAATTACATTAATCACAAATAAAGTGCTCAGTCTCATTTCGGTGCCCACTCTTTTAGCGGGCATCATTCTCACCATTTGACAAGTGGGGAGGCTGAGGCTCAGGGAAGACAGTGACTTCTTTGCACCACATATCCAACAGATGGGGAATCAAGATTTGCCTCGAAGTAAAGTGTCAGGCTTTGTTGACTTCCCATGGAAAGCCTTACCCTTTCTAAGGAGTGGATGGGGAGAGGTGGAAGAAAGGGTGGGACAGGAGGAGGGGAGGGAATGGGAATGGGGATAGCTATGTAAAATGAGAAAAGATCGTATTTAAAAAATTCTCAATAAAAAATATTTGAATTCAAGGTCACTGGATTCCATAACCACACATGACCAGCAGGGAGCTATCGGACAGACATCAACTCTGTGGGCCATCAATATTCAGGGGGAGGCATGAAGAAGGAAGTCGCTTCACAGATAAGATTCACTGGATAGACCATTGTGAACAGACACACACCATGTCTAGCAGAAAACCACAGGGCACAGAGAGTGAGTGTCAGGCAATGTGTAAGACAGAGTAAGGGATGTGCACTGGGGAGGAAGGTAAGAGGCACGGGACAGACAAAGGCAGAGAGGCGAAGCTTCCTCGGATGAATTTCTGGGAAGAAGGAGCTAGACAGGGCTAAAAGATGCTGAAGGGAAGAGAGAATTTAGATCCAGGCAATGCCCACGAGGGGCCATGCCCCCTGCTTCCCAGCCTCCTCCTGGCAGGCAAACATAATAAGAGCAATGTCTGTCAGCCACTGTTGCACATGACCCCAATATATTAACTCAGTTCATCTTCAAAACGGCCTTGTGAAATAATTTTATTTTCTCTTTTAGAGAAGACAAAATGAAGCTCCTGGAGATTAAGGACCATGCACAGGCCCCACCTCTGACAAGATCAGAGAGCCCAGAATGGTCCACAGTACCTTGGCTTCAGACCCCATCTTTTCAATGAATGCTTTATATACAACCCCCATTGTGTGTGGTGGGCTCAACCTGACAAGGCCAACAGAGAGGGTGTCTGCACCCTCAGAGCCCTTCTCTCCATGCATGCCAAGGTTACCCACACACCTGTGGCACCTTTACATGGTTAGATTAGCCTCCCAATCGTGACACTCTTGGGGATTTCCAGCATGCCCTGTAGTCCACTCTCCCTAATCCTTGATCACTTTCCCTATCCTAGGTTTTCCATTCAACCCTAGACCCCCAGAGAAAGCAGAAGAGAAAACTATAATCTCTCCGGTACGCAGGATCCCCTACCAAAGACTTCCTAGACTCTTGACAGCATTGCTTCCCTGTGCTCTGGATTGGCCTTGGTCTCTGAGAGCAAAGCACAGGGTTGACGAAAGAATAAAGGGTGGCGTTCCTGCCTATGGGACATCCCCAGCGTAGCCATCCCTGGATAAAATTATAGCTCATTCCCTGGATCCCACAAGGAGAGAATCCCTTGATTCTCTCTTTCACATTTTAGTATTTTAAAATCACATTTAAATACATTAGAGACCATTATGCTATTTTTAAACAAAGTGCTTTTGAGGGTCTCCTTCCCTATCTCCCTCACCCCTGCTGAAGCCCCATCCCCGACTCTTTCCCTCTTCCGTGTCCCACATGTTTCTTTGTCCACTCCCACACTTCCTTATCACTCCATCTCTGTCTGCTTTCCAGGTATTTAGGATTTACCCACCATTACCCATGATTACATAGAAGTATGGATATGCTATAGGCTAGGGTTTTCATACGCTGGAAAATATGCTGGTATTGTCCAGCTTAGTTACAGTCACCTCAGCTCAATATGACTCTTACCAGAGCCATCCATTTTCCAGCAAAGTTCTTTATTTGCTTTTCTTTACAGCTGCATAATATTCCATCACATGCATGGACCACATTTTCACCACCCATTCATCTGTTAATACATATGTTAATACATGCATCTGTTTCCATTTCCTATCTCTTATGAACATAGCAGCAATAAACACGGATGTGCAAGTATCATGTGGTAGGAGGTAGAGTCCTCTGGTGATGTACTTAGGAGTGGCATAGGTGGGTCATATGTTTATTTATTTTCTTGAGAAATCTTCATACTGATTTCCATGTGGCTATAATAATTCGCAATCCTGCCAACAGTGATTAAGAGCTCCTCTTTCCCGGCATGGACCTCTCTTTTTGAATCCTGTCCATATTCTGAGATAGCTAGCTCCCTTGGGGTACAAAACTTTTCAATAAAGAAAGGACATGGAAAGTTCTGGAAGCAACTGCCCACTTTGGTGTCAGGTAGCACAGGTAGAGGAAAAGGCAAGAAGAATGTGGTCTGCCTAGCAACACCCTTGACCCGGACCCAAGTAAATCAAACTTGCTTCCAGGTGAGGTCTGACCTGGGGATTCCAGGGCAACCAAGTGATAAGGGTGATCAAGAGAAGTCTCCACAATCTGCTAATTGGAACCCCACCCCTACAGAAGCCTGACTTTGACCAGGAACACACAGAGTCATAGAAATGTCTACAACATGAACATGGCCACTATCCAAAACTCTCCAGAAAGCTACATTAATGAGACAATCCCACTTTCTGCTTTCAGTGGGTATAGGCGGTGTTTCCCATTACTGTAGAAAATAAGGCCTCTGTATTCAAAAGGAACAGATGATGATAACATGAAGAAGACAGACTGAGAAGGAAAATGACATGAAGGAAGAATCACATAAAGAGGTAGGTGACTTGGAAGGAAAAAGCCAGAGAAGGTAGATAATCTCACAGGAGCCAGGAAGGGCCAGAATCAAGCAGTAAACCAATGGATGGCATTGACCGCAGCTTCACCTGTCTCCCCAGGATGGCAGTGGGGACAGTCACTGATTTTTAAAGGGAATATCAATGAAAATGGAGTTAGGCATCCAGAAGAGGTTAGAGAGGTCCAACAAACATTATTATGGGGAAATGGGACAGAAATGCTAATCAAAGCATAGGAGGGGGAAAAAATTCTCTGTGTCGGAGTCTACAAGTCCAGATATGTGCTCAGTGGTGGTGATGGGAAAGGGGCGGGGGAGAAATGTAAAGACTGTTTCTCACCTCACTAAACATCATTTCAACAAGTTAAATCCGGTTCTGTCACACGACAATCTTCCTCCATCCAGAAGAACAATTTTGGGGAATATTAAAATTACAATATACAATGAAGAAACAAATACCAGGCCATGGAGATTGCTGCTGAATATTCCTTTACACTGTGTGGAGATGTGTCTCTGTGCTTGGTTTAATAAAGAGATGAATGGCTAACAGGAAGGCAGGAAGAGTTTAGGCAGGACTTCTGGGGACAGAGAGCTCTTAGGGAAGAAGAAAGGAGGAGTTGCTAGCTGGGGAGGGAGCAAGGCATGCAGGAGGAGAGGTAAAAGCCACAAGTCACGTGACAGCACACAGATGAATAGAAATGGGCTAAGTTATAAGTTGTTAGAAAAAAGCTTAAGCTATAGGCTGAGCTTTTATAATTGATAGGTCTTTAATTGATAATTAAATTGATAATTGATAATTTAATTGATAGGTCTTTTATAATTGATAAAGTCTCTGTGTCACGATTTGGAAGAAGCTGATGGTCCAAAAAAGCCTGTTACAGGAGCTATCTCAGTAGACAAAGCATTTGTTATGCAGCTCAAGAATATGGCTTTGGATTCCCAGCACTGATATAAAGCCAGTTTCCAGGTGTGGTGGAGCACACCTGTAACCCCAGTTCTATGAGGTAAAGCAGGAGAGGCAGAGGAATCCCAGGGCTTGCTGCATAACCTGTATAGCCAAAATTATAAGCTGCAGGTTCAGTGAGAGAACATGTCTCCAAAAAAAAAAAAGGTGAAGAGTCATGTACAAAGACAGTCAGCATCGATCTCTAGTAACCATGCTCATGTCTATACACACACACACACACAGGCACCTGCACAGAGGGAGACAAACACTGTGAACTGTAATATTCTTAACTACTGACTGAAGAGTCTTCTGAGGCAAAGGGGGAGGATCTTGTCTCAGGTTTTAGGGAGCAAAATACAAATTACCCACTTTCAAAACCATGGCTCAAAGTTATGCTTCAAAAACTGACTTACAGCCTACATCTTACAACTTCACAAGGTCGGGAGGGGCAGCAAGACCAAGCCAAGCCAAATGACTTGAGTTCAATCCCTGGAACCCACATGGCAGGAGAGAACTGACTTCTGCAAGTTGTCCTCTGATCTCCATGTACACACACACACACACACACACACACACACACACACACACACACAAATAAATAAATGTAAATTTAAACTCAAGAAGGTACAGTAAGAAAATGTCCTCCTGTGCTCTCTTGCTGTAATAAACACCATGACCAATATCAAGCTAGAGAAAGAAAGGGTTTATTTGATCTTATAACTCCCAGGTTGCAATCCGCTGAGGGACTTCAGGGCAGGAACTAAAGGCAGGAACCTGGAGCTGAAGGCAGGAACTAAGGTCATAGAGAAATGCTACTCACTAGATTGCTCATCATGCTTACAGTACCACCTCCCCCGGATAACACTTCTCACAGTGGGCTGGACCCATCCAGATCAATCATTAACCAAAGAACTGACCCCACAGACTTGCCAAAAGGCAATCTGATGGAGGCAATTCCTCAACTGGGGATCCCTCTTCCCCAACAATTTATTTTTGTCAAGTTGAGGAAAACACACAGCACAGGATATGTGTGTGTGTGTGTGTGTGTGTGTGTATAGATTGTGGACTGGTGGAGAGAAACAAGAAGATTCAGTGAGAATCTAGAGTGCAGCCTAATATGCTTGTATATATTTAAAAAAACAGGGGGTCTCTGCCTTCAGGAAAAACAAATATATCCACAAAATGACCAGAACAATCATAGTATTTTTTCTCTGGAGCAGACAGAAAACCGAACAAGGAAATACTTTCAAAAGTGAATAAACGGCATTATATCCACGCAGGGGGCACTTGGCGAAGACCAGAAAATTGACAAGTGCAGGCTCTCAGAGCATGTGCACAGGCAGTACACTGATTCCGAGAGGCCCACCTGAGAGATTGGGTACCAGGCAAAACTCATTTTTTTGGGACCAAAGTCTCATTGAGGACAGAGTGGGACAGGTGGAACAGCACGATGGATCCGGTGACAAGAGCCACCAGAAGAGTTTCTGAGATAGAGAAACAGTCTCCAATTTAAGCACAGTGGCGAGACAAAAGACACCTGTCAGTCACTCTAACACTTAAGATGTGCAGGTTTACTGAAGGCGAAGACGCACAGATGAAGAAAGAGGAAATGGGCAACGTAAATCCAATGAGAAGATGGAAATAAGGTTCATGGTACAAAAACGACTTTAAAAGCAAAATAACATTAAGAAACAGAAGCCAGGGGGAGAGAAAAGTTAAGAAAGGAGAAATGAGACTAAATATAATGCCCACCAAAAATAATCAAACCTGTGCGTGCATACTTATGGCAGCACTGCTTATAACTGCCCCAATCTCGAATTAACAGCAATCCTTCAGCAAGGAAGCAGATGTACAAACTGAAGGGAATTCATAGAACTAACCACCACTCAGAAATGAAAGGCAGCAAGCCACTGGTTCTCACAGCAGCCAGTGTAAATCTGAAATTTATTCTACACAATGACAGAAGATGGACTCAAAGGGCTATGACTATTATGTAATTCCATTTGTATAACATCCTGGGAAAAACTAAAACCACAGAGATGGGGAGATCTGTGGGTGTCAGAAGCCACTGCGGAGGGATGATTGCACAGGGCTACACAAGGGGACTTTTTATATGATGCAAATGCCTCACAGGATGGTGGCAGTGATCATGTGACTCTACACAGGTGTCAAAGCCAACAGAACTATGTATAGACCACAAAGTGACCTTCAATATACGTATTTTGGAAAAAATAGCTGAGGGTGGGCCGTGAAGATAATTAGTTGATATGTTTGCCACACAAGTTTAAGGACCTAACCCTGCATTCCTAGAATCCACATAAGCCCATATAATAGTGAGCTGGGGAGGTGGAGACAGGGGCTTGCTGGCCTGCCAGTCTAGCCAAATATTAGTCAGCTGTAGGTTTGAGAGATCCTGTCTCAAAAAAATAAGGAGAAACATGATTGAGGCAAACACCTGACACTGAGCCTTGCCCTCCACACACAAATCAGTCAGAATGCCAGGGGGACCTAGGATGGAATGATGTCTGTGACAACTGACTCTCACAGTGGCACAAAGATGTGATGTCATCTGAATGAAGGGGATGGGGAAAGGAGCTGCCCACATAATTTCAAGAAAAGAAAGCATTTTAATTGTAAAATACAGGCAATGATCATACACAGGATTCAACACAAACAACAGACTCTAGTTGGTAAATTCGCTTCTCATGCAGATACAAAAGATGGGGATACATACATGTATGTGTGTGTATGTATGACACATATATGTTATATATGTGTTAGTATATGTTCACATACATATGACCACACATACTAGGTCTGAACAAAGGAGTGAATAAACTGGAGGCTTTAGGAGTCAGGTTCTGCAAAGGTGATGAAGTCCTATGTAACACCTGTAAATACATAAACATGCTTACGGGCGCCGTGGATTGGTGTGCACACACAGTGTCTCCTACACCCAAACTCTGAGAAGGGCTAGAAGCAGAGACACCCGGCGGCCATAAACACACTTAGCATATCCATTATTCTCCAACAGAAGGAACCAGTGTCCTGCAGAGAATCCCCAGACAGGCTATGCACCAAATGCACCTCGAGCAGAGTCCCACTATGCCCACAATGATGTGAGACTGAAGGAGCAGCTGCCCATGACCAGAGCTGAGACACTTTCAAGAACAGCTACCATGGGTGACCCATTATGACTCCAGCACAATAAACGTCTCTGGGCAGTCTAGCACAAATAAATTTAAAAACCTGTAGCTGTCAGAGTATGGCCTGGATATGGCTCAATGCTGGTTTAGAGAAATAAGATTTCATTGGCACACACACACATGCCCCTTCCTATATGCAATACCTGTGGTCCATGCTACAAGCATAGAAGTGGGCTGCCATGACAGCGACCAAGCAACATGAGAAGCCAAAATCATTCACTATGCCATTACAGAAAGGTCTAGAATGAACAAGCAATGTGACAGAAGGAAAAATATTCCTTTTAGAATAATGCCAAATAATAAAAGTTAAAAAAAAAAGAGGATCAAAGAGCAAAGAGGTGGTTCAGCCAGTTAAAGACTGTGTCACACAAGCCTGGAGATGTGAGTGTGATTTCCAGCGCCTACGTAAAAGGAGAAAAGAACTGATGCCACAAGCTGGTTCCCCTCCATCTATGTGTGCACCACCTTACACACACAAACATGCACACATCATGCACACTCACACACACCATGCACTCATACACACACTCTCACACCCTCACACACACGTCATGCACACTCACACACACACACATCATGCACTCACACACACCATACACTCACAAACACACTCTCACATCCTCACACACACACTCACATACCCCCACACACATCATGCACACTCACAAACACAGCAACAATTCTAAAATAGTCTTAAAAGAAGGAGAAAAGCCAAACTCACCAAGAGAACACTGCTCTCTGAAGCGGAGAAAGGTCCTGGAGAATCAGGATGTGCACACACCTTTAAAGAGTCTCTCCCGACACGTTTAACTCATGAGCTGATTTAATAGGGATGGGCTGGTTCCCCATCCTTCAGGAAGAGGGACATAACTCCTCTCTCTCACAGGAAACATTGGGAAACTAAGCGGGTAAACCACGAGACTCCTCCAGTGATCTTTCGAAAGCTTACATGAATGGGGGTGATCCCATGGTGCTGCTGGGTAGGAAGTCGTAATATATTAATGCTGCCAGTTTGCAACAAATTGATCAATAAATATAATGCAATTACAGTCAGAATCCCAGTGAGTCCATTTCCAGAATACTACAGAATGATTCTTGGGAACCACTGGGAGAATTAAACAAAAATAGACAAGAAGTCTTTGAAAAAGCGTAGCGGGAAGGCAGTTCCCCAATTACATAATTAAGCACGATTGTAAAAAGCCACCAGCATCGTGAGGGTAGCGCCAAGGCAAGAAAAATAGATCAACTGAGAGAGAACACAAGCCTGGGAACGTCCCTGAGAGAATTAGGGGATGTAATTCATAGAAGAGGAACATCCGGCTCTCTATCGGATGGAAGGGTTTGGGAAGATGTACTGGGATGGATAAATGGGAGTAGAGGGGAAAGACCCTCATTTCACGGTAGAGGAAATAGTGTGGCCTTTAAAGTTTAATTCCAGCTGGTTTCAAGAGTTAGAATACCTAAACACACACACACACACACACCTCTGTCTCTGTGTGTGTGTGTTTATGTCTCTCTCTTTCATGCCACACACATAAACCCATCAAATGGAACACTATGCTCTTCATGGTAAAACATCCTTTGGACACCCACACCCCTTGGTAACTCCATGCTGCATCTCTTCCCACCAGAGCATGGGCTGTGCTTTCCAGTCCTTAACTACAGACTGCTCACGGGACTTGCCTTAACAAATGGAATGTGATGGGCGTGGTGTCCTACTCAAAAGCTGGGACAGAGCTAGCCCTGTGGCAGCTTTCTGCTCTTAACTCCTTGTTTGCGGACCTAAGGCCACCATTGGAAGATGCCATTCTGGCACAACAGAGGACACATAAGTCCCAACCAACAACCAGTATGTCATGCTATGGAACCTTCCATCCCTAATGCTTGAGTGAGCCCAGATTAGGCCAGCAGAGAAACCAGTCAGCTCACAGCTAATCATAAGGGACAAGCACCTGCCACTGTCTTGAGGCAGTAAATCTATCACTGATACACTATGCTATAAAATTTTAATTTTATATTAGGTCTGTCATGTTAAATATAAACACACACCTCTCTACAGAAAAGGATAAGAGGAAATATTAACTGGAATATAAAAACTTACTTATAAAATTATCACACACACACACGGGCAAAACAGAAAGCCAAGGGTGTTACAAGAATACCATTTCTTAAAAGTAGGATAATAATTGTTTTCCTCTACTTCCTGTACCTACAAAGGGTCCTTCTGTCCATACACACAAATAAAGGCTCACACTTTAAAAATTAGAGTTTTCTCTCCCCAGCTAGATGGTGGGCCCTCTGTAGCAGGACACTAGATTCCAGTTGATAACTCTAACGCCTATGACAAAAGACAGAAATAACAGACACGTGATGAATGAGCAAACATGGAGAACTATAAGCTTGTTGCTCCCCCAGACTCAGGTCTGGACTCCTGCTGCCAACCCACACCTCTGCTCAGATTTCCCCTATCAACCACTAAGCCAGACTGTGTCTAGCAAACGATTGCCATCCAGTGCTCAGCAAACTTGTTCTGGGAAAGCACAGATGGCAAATATTTTAGGCTTGGTAGGCCATACAGTCTCTCTCGCAACCACTTGACTATAGCCTTGAAGCAAAGAGACAACCAGAAATAGGCAACAAACAGATGGCTATAGATGTGTTCCAATAAAACACTGCTCATAAAAAAAACAGGCAGTCAACCCAGCCCATGGCCATACTTGGTCACCTCTGTTAGAACCTATCTAGTCCCTCTTTTCTTAACAATAAATATCAAACTATCTTCCCTCAACCTACCTGGTTTATTTGCTGGGGGAGGCATGTATTGCGTGCCTACTGTATGCTGGACAGTGTGCTAAGACTTCAGAGGGATAATGACTGAACATCCAAGGCATGGTCTAGGACCTTAGGGAACTTAGTGTCCGGTGGGGAGACTGATGGGAAGGTGCTCACTCTTCTCTACTGTGTATCTTCCCCTCAGAAACAGACATAAAACCCAGCTGCTGAGGGACTGAACACTCCTAAGAGCACGTGGGGCTGGCACAAGGGCTCAGCGGGTGAAGACGCTTGCAGTACAAGCCTGAGGCCCTGAGTTCCACACCAAAACCCACAGAAAAGAGCAAGGATAAAAGCCTGTCTCCACAAAGTTGTGCCCTGGCCTGCGTGCGCGTGTGTGCATACACCATACACTCGCGCACGTGCACATACACACACATAATTATTTTAAGAATCACAAATCAATTATCCCCACTAGCCGCTCCACAGCAACATATCAACAAATTGTCCCAAGAACATCAAACATTCTGTAAAAAGCACATTTTTCTCAACATTCCTACGAGCTCATGAGCTCAGAACTTAGGAGGCAAAGTTGGATCCATCTTCTCAAAGTAGGTGGTTCAGGGCTCTAGTCTCGGAACAAATTAACCTGAGCCTGAGTCCAGGTTCTACTACTCTGTGACACATAAAAAGACCAAAAGCATCCATTTTCACCTCCCCGAGCCCCGGTTCTCCTGGGACCACATTACTGCTTATTTCAGGGGTCAGGTGAAATAGTGTTTGGCGAGAACTCACGAATACTAAGCAAGCATTGTGCAGAAAGTGTAAAGAACAGGGGTTCAGTGAAGGATCGGCTGCAGTGAGGGAGATGGCAGGAAACTAAAGAGCAGGGGAGGGTTTGGAGCGGCGCCTTTTCAAGTACGGACAATCAAGTCATCGCATTGGAGTGAGGCAGGAGAAAGGCCTCCTGTAAAGCTGCAAGGGCAGATGAAGGGGCTCAGATGACTCCATCCTAGACGTCTCTCCCAGCCATGAAACGGAGGTCTGAGCACAAGCAGGGTGTCTCAGCTGTGTTCTGAGAAGACCGAGGAATTGATGGAAGTAGAGCAGGGACTCACAAGGTGCACAGGAGCCGATGAATTCCCATGACCCGCTCTATGCCCCAGGGCCACCTCACACAGACTAGGTAGGAGAGAGTCTGGAGGTTCTGCTTAACAACAGCACTCAGGCTAGAATAAAACATTTTTACACAACAAAAATAAGTGTGAAAAAAATCTTAAACAAGATGATCCTTGTTCACAAGTCCTTCCAGTTTGATGATTTTAAATGCCCTAGGCAAGGCAGCAGCATCAAATGGTCCAGCCCAGGATACTTGCTTAGGTTGTCTTCACCAACCTCTGGATGGAGTGACAGTACCATCTAAGGTACAGAGACTCAAGGCTGAAACCATGGTCCCTTCCTTGTTCTTAGCAGAATTTTTGTATGCACACAAAAAGTACCTGTCTTAACCAAATAGCCAAATCCAGCTGGCAGAGAGCCAGCCCCAGTGAGCTCAGGAAACACAGCTTTTCTGGCCCCTCACACAGTTTGAAGAATAATACTTCAGGGGACTGTCATATAAGGGTACCACGCTCTCATCAATATTTACCAGGTGAGGGCTTGGGAGGGAGCTCAGTCTGTAAAGCGTTTGGTATACTAGTATACTAAGAGCATGGGTTGGATACCCCAGAACCCATGTTTTAAAAGGGAGGCCCTGAATCACGTGCTTTGGGAAAAGGAAGATGGAAGGGATTCCTGGAGCTCCACTAGCTGCCAGGCTAACTGAATCAGTGGGCTCCGGGTTCCGTGAGAGACGCTGTCTCATAACACAAGGTAGTGAAGACTGGCGAAGACATCCAGGGTCAACCGCTGCCCTCCACAGGTATGTGCATGCACACACACACACACACACACACACACACACACTGGGGGGTTATCTAGATTAGGATAACTGATGGTGGAGAGGCCTATCTTAACTGTGGGGGACACCATCCCGTGGGCCAAGGTCCCGGATTGAATGAAGAAAAAGAAGTGAGCTAAGCACCAGTGTTCAACTCTCTCTGCTTCCTGACCACCACACGCTGTGAGCAGCTACCTCAAGTCCAGAACTTCCCTGCCAAGGTGGACTAAACCCTTGAACTGAACTATGGGCCAAATTAATACCCTTCTCCATTCTGCTGATTCTGCCAGGGTATTTTATCACAACAACAAGACAAATAACACATGCATACATACATACAAACATACATACATACATACATACATACATGATATCACAGAAGCAAAACGACATGGGGGATTGAAGGGGACTAGTGGGAGGGAGAAGACAGAAAGCAGAGGGAAGAAGAATGTGTGGGGAAAACATGATCAACCCGTATCATATCCTCTACGGAAAATGTTTCCACGAAACCCAGTACTGTGCACAAGGAACATGCGTCAATGACAACAAAGAGGAAGGTCCCTACTATTACCCTGGTACAGCCCCACTACTGCCTTGGGAGAAGGCCAATGATATCCCACCCAGGGGGTGAGGTTCAGTATCTCACCAAACAGAAAACCCAGTTTAATCCTCCAGATAGCAAAAGGCATCCCTGGGCCCACTAGGCAATCAATGACAGTTAGCTAGTGGCCAGACTTCCTTTTAACGTGGTTGAATAGATGGTATGGACCTTTTTAATGGATGCAGTGAGAGAGAGGCTCATCTGGAGGTTCAAGTTGTTCTTGGTTCGTGGAATGAGGACAGAGAGGCACGCATCTGGCAATGATGGAATCTTAGTGGATGCCATCCTCATGAAAATATTCTAGCAAACAAAAACACACTGGCTACGAAGCAAAACAAGGCAATTACCTATCTACATTCCCTTTTAAAATAAAAAGAAAAGCCTTCTGGCAACCCGGCTCCTGTTTGCAAACTGAATGAAAATGCCAGGCACCGACCAAACAAGAGGGAATCCAACCAGAAAAGTACACCGGGACCACTTAAACTCGTTTTGAACCGCAAATTTGTTTTGATGTGATTGACAGATTAGGGAACGAGCTGTGCTCTGGTGAGTTTCCCATTTGCTTGTGTCTGATTTTGTTGGGAGACAGTAAGTACAGAAAGTCCCAGCCAGACGAAACAAGTCACGTGGGAACACACAAAACACTCATGCATGCTTATCCCACCTACAAGGTGCCTCAGCTTACCACATCTGGTCATGGTCTCTCATCTTTGCCACCTTGTAGCAATCTGTGAGCTGAAGCCATCCCCGGTCACACACTTCCACAGGGCATCACTGAGTCCTTTTCAAATGGTTTCCTGTTTACTATGCGCAAAAGTATGCCACCTTTTTTCTGTGCCCTGCCTGTCCTTTCCTCATGAGCCTTATAATTGTTTGTTCGATGATTCTGACATTAGGGTGGTTTCTCAGAGCACCCAAGCCACATTATAACAGAGAGCTAGCTGCTGCATGTCCTTCTTGGTTTATTTGATTAATAAAAGGAAAATATGGCATTATCAATTGGAACAGACTCTCTGGTCATCATATGGTGACATCTGCCAAGCTATACCTATGCATTTGGATCAAGTAATCCAATTCCAGAAAGAGACCCTGAGGGCATGATAACAAGAAATAACCATTGTGAGCTGCCTGCTGTGGGTGCTGGAACCTGAACTCAGGTCTTCTGCAAGAGCCATGCACACTGCTAACGCCGAAGGCATCTCTTCAGCCTCGATGTTTTAAGGCTTGTAAATATCTAAGTCACTAGGGAGAACTCAGAATATGCTAACTTCCAATTTTGCTAAAAATCAGAAATAATCTCTCACTACATACCCTGGACTCAGCGTGGTATTTTGAGACATGAAGGAAGCAATTTGGAATTTTGGTCGCGTGCGTACATGTTTTTGTCATGGTCCAAATGTGAACCCTGACTACAGATGGCTGGGTAGCTTCAGTCTGTCACTAAGGCTCATTTGCAACACTGGGGCATGGCTGCAAGTGTGGAGACTAAGGTCCCTTTATAGCACGGAAACCCAAGGGCACAACACACCCACAGAAAGGCATGGCTCTGTTAAGCTACCAGCAAGCTGGAGGGGCAGTTGTTAGGCAGGGCAGCTACCAAGAGGACAACTTGTTGAATAAGCCAGAAAGCTGACTGGAAGTGGGAATTTCCACACAAATTCAATGGTCTCAGCCACAATTCTTCATGGGAAGTAGTAAGTCCCGATCCTGAACCATTCTGCCAGAATCTCCAACTCTGCCTACACTCCCCTGTGAGGAAGAAGACATTGACAGCTCCTACAGAGGCTGGGGGTGGGTGGGCATGCCTGGAGACACACCTGGGAGCCAGTAAGAAAGGAATTCTTGAGTGCTGAACTGGAAGTCCTGTTTTTATTAACATTTCAAGTTTGTAAAAGAACTGGATTTTCCCATGTGTAAAAGTGTTCTCCTCCTCTGAGCACCGGGGATGGAGTGGGAGCGAAAGCTTGAGTTTGGGGGTCCTGTCAAGCCTGGCAGTTCATTAACGCTGCCTGCTGTGTGAGCCTTGGCAAAATTGTGTACCTCTCTGGGCCTCCCTTCCTTTTTCAGATCAGAGCACCCCCAGATTGTTATTCTGAAAATCAAATGCTTAAAAGGCAGAAGCTAAACAACTACTTATTCACTGAGCTAACGAGAGTTTCCCGAGCCACTACGCACTTGTGTCCCAGCGTCGTTTCTGTTGCTGTAATAAATACCTCCCTAAAAGCAACTTAGGGAAAAGAGGGTTTATTTGGCTTACAGTTCCAGGTCACAGTCCACAACTGTGGAGAAGTTGAGGCAGAAACTTAAAGCATCATGTCCATATTCAAGAGCGGAGAGATAATAAACACATGGATTTACTTGCTTCCATTTCTCTGGCTTTCTCCACCATCACATAGTTCATAGACCCATATAGACTCTTCCTACATCAATGTACAATCAACACAACCCCCACAGGCCAACCTGATCTACATAACTCATTAACTTCTCCCTCCAGGTTATTCTAAGTTGTGTCCAGCTGACAGTTAAAACTAACTATTGCAACCTATATTGCCAAATTTGACCCCTTGCCCAATGTCCCCAAAAAGACACATGTCCTAGCTGACCATATTCAATATTGCACTGAGGAAGAAAGACCCCTAAAGCATCCTGAATTAGCCATTATTCAACCAACAGTGGGTTAAGGACCACCAGTTTCATCCAACCCACCAATCCATACATATAAGGATGGTGAAGTTAGGAGGTAATAGGGACAATGACTTGTAAGAATCATTCACTCTACCCTTCAGAAAAATCCAAAAGCACTTTTCCCTGTGATCCATGAAATACAATAAAATGTATGTTTCAAAATAATGGCCAGACAATCCTCAAAAGCAATCACTTGATCACCTGGAAACAGCCTGGAACCTCTGCTGTGAACCATCACTTCCTTGGGTCCTCTGTGTGCCTTCCTCAGTCCCTCTGGTTCTTCTGTCAGTGCCTCAACAGTGTTGGTTCCTGCTTCCTGCACATGCCAGAGGGCCCCTGCTGACTCTCATCACTAAAGCAGAAAACTGAATGTTTTTAGACATGCCAGAGGCACAAGTGATCCCATCTTCAGAAGCAGCAGCCCTGGGCAGCTACATCTTCCGCTACCACACAGAAGGTGGCTGAGTAGAGGCAGGCAAGAAAAAGGACTCTGTTGTTCTCAGCAGGGAACTAGGAAAGAAACACCTGAGGGTCTATAAAAGGTACATGTGATAACAGCAGCCGTAAGCCACAATGCATAGTCTGGGGGTGGATGGGAAATGTAGTCAACAGAAATGACCATGTCCCACTTGACATGTCTGTTTGCCTTCATCCAAATCCCGTAAGAGGCAAGACAGGTCTCAATTTTCTATACACTGGGTATCACAAACTCAGGAGCACCCAATTCTAAATAGACACTGGCTTCCTTGGTGGCAAACAGACACTTTTGCCAATACAGGGAACAGAAGAGCCCTGTGAGTATCAGAAACCATATGAATTCCAGATTCTCTCTCTCTCTCTCTCTCTCTCTCTCTCTCTGTGTGTGTGTGTGGGGGGGGTATGTGTGTGGGTGTTTCATGTGCAAGTGTGTATGCATGTGCACATATGTGTGTGTGTCATGGAGGTCAAACAGAGGTTGATGCCGTGAGTCTTCCTCAATTGCTCTCAACCTTACTGTTTTTAGGCAGGACATTTCACTGAACCAATCAGCCAGGAAAGCTGGCAAGCAAGCCTCAGGGATCCTCCGGTCTTTTCCTCTCTAGCGCTGAGGTTTTGTACATGGGCTCTGGGGCTTGAACTCAAGTTTTCAAGTTTACACAGCAAGCCCTTCACTAACCCAGCCACCTCCCCAGTCTCTTTTCCGTTTGCTAAAAAGAGAAGAGTTTACTGGTAGGTTCAGTGTTAATCCCCGGCCTCAGTGGCTCTATTTACCTGAACAAACATATCTCTTCAGACACCATGTCCTTTGTGGCTATGGCCTGTGATGTACTGAGGTCAATGGCTTCTCCTGCATCTGTTCATGTTTGTAATGGTCCATACAATGCCTGGCACCCAAAGTCACTTCCTAGGCACTAGGTGTATGGGTAGAGAAATACATGGATGAATTCTGAGACAAGCTATGAGGGGCAGTGAGCACAATGGACAGTCAAGTGTTCAATGGGAGTGTCATGTGCTGTTTGTAGACAAACTTCCAGAAGACTGAAATCATCTTGTGGTATTAAGTCAGATGATCACCGAGCTAAACTGGCAGCCGTGGCTATGGTGGTTCCATTTGGACACTGAAGCTCAATACAGACTTCAGAAGATCCCTTTGAACATTTGATGAGTCTGGGTCATATCGAAAAGACCATGACGTTGGCAGTCTTCACCACCCAATGTCAAGTTGACCTTGTCACAGCCTTCAGTGTTGCACACTAAGTCTCTTAGTTAGGGATACTGTTGCTGTGATGAAATGTCATGACCAAAAGCGACTTAGGGAGGAAAGGGTTTATTTTGCTTACTTCCATGTCACTGTTCATCATAAAAGGGAAATCAGGGTAGGAACTCAAACAGGGAAGGAACCTAGAGGCAGAAGCTGATGCAGAGGCCATGGAAGAACATTGCTTACTAGCTTGATCCTTATGGCTTGCTCAGCCTGCTTCCTGATAGAACCCAGGACCAGCAGCCCAGGGATGATACAACCCACAATGGGCTGGGCCCTCCCATATTGATCACTACTTAAGAAAATGCTCTATAGCAATGGTTCTCAACCTTCCTAATGCTCTGACCCTTCAATACAGTTCTTCATGTTGTGGTGATCCGCAACCATAAGATTATTTTCGTTGCTAGTTCATAACTGTAATTTTGTTACTGTTTTGTGGGGTGGGAGGTCCTTCTGTCTATTTGTTGCTTTTGTTGGTTAATGAATAAAGAACTGCTTTGAGCCTATGGCAGAGAAGAACAAAACTAGGCAGGGAAAGCTAAGCTATATGCTGGGAGAAAGAAGGGTGGAGTTAGAGAGACACCATGTAGCCCTACCAGAGTCAGACATGCTGAAACTTTGCTGGTAAGCCACTCCCATGTGGCAATACACAGATTAATAAGAATGGGTTAAATTAATATGTAAGAATTATTAGCCATTAAAAAGCTAGGGCTAATGGGCCAAGCAGTGATTTAAGTAATACAATTTCTGTGTGATTATTTTGGGTCTAAGCTAGCCGGGTGGCCAGGAACCAACAAGCAGCCTCCTCCAACAGTTTTGAATTGTAATGTAAATATTTTTGAAGATAGAGGTTTGGCAAAGGGATTGTGACACACAGTTTGAGAATCACTGCCCTATCAGCTTGCTTACAACACAATCTTATAGAGGTAACTTCATTTGAGGTTCCCTCCTCTCAGATGACTCTTGTTTGTGTCAAGTTGACATAAAACTAGCCAACATACTAAGAATGGACATTTTACAAGGGTGCTCACAATGACATCTCTACCTTATACAGTCAGATGACAACATCAAGAGGCAGTACCTATGTCCCCTCTCCTTGAACTCAAACAGACCTTTAAGACTGACCGAACAGCAGTTTTATAAAAAAGAAGCACTCACTTCCACTAGGGTGCTCATTCTGGGAAGCCAGAAGCCATGCTGTGAGGAAGCCCAAACAAGTCACATAAAGAGACTGCGCATATGCATTTTAGCTGCCAGAACTGCTCACACCCCAGCCACCAACCAACATCAACCAACAGACATGCACAGACAGTGCATAAAGTTCCACCCACCAAGCCTCCCATCATCCTGACCTTTGAGTCTTTCCACAAAAGTCTCCAAACCCCACAAAACAGAAGCACATAGTATGTGCACTGCTGCTCTGCCTCTCCAAACTCCCAGCCCACAAAATCCTGAGCTATACAATAAAAACAAGACAAACCAAAATGCAAAGTATCGTTGGGTGGCTTGTTTTGGAGCAACATTGGCTAGAATCCAGACCACTAAGTCTGAACCATTCTGTTATCCTCTAAACCCCACAAGGACCCTGTATCCTTGAAGACTTTATAAGACCATACAGCACTAAACAATAAAATCGACCAAGAGGGTACCATGCACTGGTTTGGGACCCACCATTCAAACATTTGTTCCTGTCTCTCCTATACTTGATATGCTTCTCCAGAGTCATGACAAGTTCCAGCCACAGCTCTAGAATCAACCACCCTGCCCACAACCCTCGCTATCTCTCTACTTTCCTGAAAATCCTGGTCTATCAAATGCTAGTGTTACCCAGAGAAGTCAACTTGGAACGCCCAACAAAATGTCATATCTGTATCCCGCTGTCCTACTTCGCCTGCTCTTGTTGGGATAAACAGTGTGACTCCAAAAGCAACTGGGGAAGGAAATGGGTTTTTTTCTAGGTCCCTGCCTTGAGTTCCAGCCCTGACTTCTCTCAGTGATGGTCTGTGACCTGGGAGTTGTAAGATGAAAAAAAAAAACCCATGACATTCATATTCATGAGGAGCATCTCCTATGAAGCTTACTACATATAACTGAAATAAGATGGACTAATAGAACCAGGACCTGAGCCCAGGCCATGAACTGAACTATGATGAACTAGGATCAGAGAATCATGAGGAAAGAAATGTTTCTGGCTCAGACTCTGAAAGAAAGAAGGACCCTAGAGCACATAGCATCATTCTGTGTCCTTGGCATAGGCTAGAAGGTAGCAGAATCTGGTGAGACCCAAAATTAGCATCTCACCATCACCAACAACATCCCTCGTACTCTCATCTAAGCCATCAGGCCTCCCCAGAGCAGCTCTTTACTCCCTGGCCAACTTCTTCCAGTCCCACTCTGTCACTAGGAATCTGATTGTGTCCCTATCCTACCTCCCTAAATTTTTCAATGACTCCCCATGACCCCTGCCCCAAAGTAAATGCAAAAATCCTTAGCTTTGTCTGCAGGGCCCCATAAAATTTGGGCCTCCACGCTGTCACCCTAACATCTCCTTCTTCTTCTCCCTTCCTCTCCCACTCCCTTCCTCTTCCAACCCCTTCCTCTCCCACTCCCTTCCTCTTCCTTCCTCTTCCTCTCCCTTCCTCTTCCTTCCTCTTCCTCTCCCTTCCTCTTCCAATACCTTCCTCTTCCACTCCCTTCCTCTTCCTCTCCTTTCCTCTTCCACTCCCTTCCTCTTCCACTCCCTTCCTCCCCCACTCCCTTCCTCTTCCACTCCCTTCCTCTACATAATTTTTGCCATCCTTAAAGGGGATGAGTGGATTCCATGAGACTTCATGAGCTCCAATTCTAGCTCAGCCCTTCACTTGCAGCTATAACCTCAGGAGGTGTGCTCTCTCCATGTCTTGCTTCCTAATGGGCATGATAATCACTTCTCCTTTCATGATGTCACAACACGGAAGAAGAATTAACATACATAAATCAGGTGAGGTCATCAGCTCAGGTTTAGCACACAGAAAACACTTAGATATGTCAGCTCCTTAAGTTTATCTCAGATCAAATGTCATTTCACCAGAGACTCTCCTCCGTCACCTCTTAGACTAAGATTCCCTCACAAAATGCTTCAAAGCCCTGACTGGGGGCTGGCAATATGGCTCAGTGGGTAAAGGCACTTGATGAGTAAGCCTTATGGCCTGAGTTCAATCCCAGAAACCCATGTAAAGTTGAAAAGACAGAAATGACGCCATAACGCTATTCTCTGACTTCTATACCTGTACAAGGCATATACATATCCGCACATGCAATAATAATAAACACAGGTTTGGCTGGGCAGTGGTGGTGCACGCCTTTAATACCAGCACTCGGGAGGCAGAGGCAGGCGGATCTCTGTGAGTTCGAGGCCAGCCTGGTCTACAAGAGCTAGTTCCAGGACAGGCTCCAAAGCCACAGAGAAACCTTGTCTCGAAAAACCAAATAATCATCATCATCACCATCATCACAGTTTAAATATTTTAAAGCATTGACTGCATCCTCATAACTGTAGCTCCTTTAGTGTGGTCACTGGTTGAATGGTGTATGACTTACTCACTTGCCACAGGGGTGGCTGATTTTATGTCAGTACTCACATGGATCCCAATACACAGTATGCTGGATAGATGGGTGGATGATAGATGATGAATAAAAGGAGGGAAGGGAAAAAAAGAGAGAGAGAGGAAGGAAAGAGAGGAGGAAAGAAGAAAGGGAGGGAAGGAGGAACAGAAGACAGGAAGGCAATATGAATGGGAGGATGGATAGGCAAACTGAGTGTTCAATAGATGTGGACAGCCCAACAGTAACATAATATAGTGGTTAGACCACTCTAATGATCTCACCTTAGGCCCACCTATGCCAGTTTTGTCTTCAGGAGCTACCCAGAGCCCAACTCTGAATATCATGAGTTCTCTTTCTCACCTCATTACTTTTGGTGAGCACCAAAAAAGGAGAAGCATGGCCAGAAAGCACCAGATTTCCTCCTGGTCATGGAAGCAGATACTCCACACAACACCCTGAACTCAGCCACTGCCACAGGGAAGGGAGGTCAGGAGAGACTGAGGGCACACCAAGGCAGAACCTTTGAGGTCTTGCTGTGGGACAATGGTCTTTTATCCTGCCACTTTTATTATTTTTAATAAAAGGCTGATTGGCCAGTAGCCAGGTAGGAAGTATAGGCAGGGCAACCAGGCAGGAAGTAAAGGCGGGGCAATGATAATGCTGGGAAGAGGGAAGTGCAGTCTGCAGTTGTGACCCAGACGCAGAGGAAGCAAGATGTGACTGCCTCACTGAATTAGGTACCAAGCCACATGGCTAACTCAGACAAGAATTATGAGCTAATGTAAGTTATAAGAATTAGTTAATAAGAAGCCTGAGCTAATGAACCAACCAGTTTATAACTAATGTAGATCTCTGTGTGATTCTTTGGGACTTAATGGCTGCAGGACCAGGCGGGACAGAAAACCTTGGTCAACAAGGTCTCCTTACCTCTTTGGGGGCATAAAAAGAAAAAATTCCTTGTGGCAAATTGGAATAAAACCAACTGCCTTCTTGGGTCTCCACTGTCAAGGAAACAATAAACACTCAAGAATTCTGTTAGCTAGAATATGGCAGAGGTGGAAACAAAGCACAGCATATTGTGGGATATTTTTACACTTGTAAAGATATATTAATGTGATTGGTTTAATAAAGGGCTGAATGGCCAATAGTGAGGTAGGAGGTATAGGTGGGACTTCTGGGTAGAGAGAAAAAGTAGGATAGGATAACTGAGGCATGCAGGAGATGTCAACAAAACACGGAGGGAGCTAGACATACAGAATGAAAGAAAGGTAAAAAGCCACATGGTAAAATGTAGATTAATCCAAATAGGTTAATTTAAGCTATAAGAGCTAGTTAGGAACAATCCTAAGCTACAGGCTGAGCTTTCATAATTAATAATGTCTCTGCATTATTATTTGTGAGTTGGCAGCCCAAAGAAAATTCCATCTACATATGGCATCCAATGTGGGGCACATATTTCCACATAGGACCTGAGGAAGCTTTTTAAAAGACTCAAACACAGAAACACAGAGCCAAACATGGCTTCCTAGTCCCACAGTCTCTCAGGTGGGCTGTGATGAGACAAAGCCCCAGGCCACTGCCTATGGGCTTGAGCCAGCCAGTGCCTTGTGCAGAGTCATGCCATGGGTTTAAGACTTGGCTCAGACAGTTCGAGAAGGCTGCAGACATGCAGTAAAGCAATCCAGATTGAGAAAACCTTTAAACAGATACAGTAAAAAAAAAAAAAAGGTAAAAAATTGGTTTAAAAATAATAAAGTCTTTAAAGAGAGAGTAAAGTAATATGAAAAATAAGCCACATAAGGATGGAAATACACAGGGCACCTGGATCCTTTATAGTGCTTTTTGGACTTTGAATTTTTGAAATCTGATGAGAGAATGGCAGCTGCTGAGAGACACTGGCTTATGGAAGAGACTGCTGAATTAAACCAGCCTGTATACTTTAGAGATGTCTAGCCTTCAGAATGGAAACCAGGAAATGTGTTACATTGGGGGAGAGTTTATAACTTTGTTTCTATAGGAAACAAAAAGTTATGGCTCTCTTTTAAATGAATAAAGATCAGATTTGATAGGGGAAGACCTCCTGGAAATCTTGACAATAAACATCATAAAAGAAACCGAGAAATACCACAGGACAGGTGACATATATGGTGATCCTTCTACATAGAAACAGCTCTAAGACTGGATGAGACATGATGAACCTTGTTGGCTACAGAATCCTCATGACTTATTATTACATGCCGTCCTCTCATATGGCATGGATAGAGGTTTGGTTGTAAAGTCCAAACAAACTTATAGAGTTGACAGATGCCTTTTACCTGCTCAAACATATACCAAAAAATCATCTTTAATGGACTTGTGCACACTGCACATTCCTTACTTATGTTAAAGTTACCTTTAAAATTGTATGTATTTTCAGGAAAAAAAAAAGGACAAAACACTAATGAAAACAAGTAGCCCAGGTTATCCAGCCTTAAAATGTCTCTGTTGCAGTTTCCTCAAAATTCTGCAACCAGAACAATTTCAAAGCTGCTAGCAAAGATGGTCCAGCCTCACACACAACTCCAGCCAGGACTTCAGATAAACCCTGCACTTTCCCATTACCCAGAGACTAAAAGAATAATGCAGCTAGCTCTCCCAGGACTCGGCCATTATCCCAGTTTTCTCAGGGTACCCTAAAGATGCAGTCTAGAGAACACTCAGATTCCCAAGAAGTGGGTGTGGGGTTTTTGATCATTTCTGGTTATGGTTAAGGTAGGTCAAGGATGTTTGCCATCATTTGGAGGGGGGTTATGAGTCATTATTATGGTAATGGTCAGGAAAAAAGCTAAACAAAGGAGATTAGATTTAGGGATCTCATCCTGAGAGGGGGAAAAGGGGATATAGTATAGAAATGATGGGATAAAAGGGAGGATTGTTGAGTCTACTTTTGAAAAATCACTAGTATCAAATATTCTATGTTGGTATGGATTTTTGTATAATGATACAAATTTAAGGTTATTTTTGTTATATTGTATATATGTTTCTACTTCTGTTTAAGGAATTGTACCTATGCAGATCATTCAAAAATGTAATATAAAGTTTTAGTCATTAAAAACTATTTAGAATAATTGAGAAATACAGGTTAGTAGGTAATCATTTAACAATCAAATTTGTGACCAAGTTTAGTATGCTTTCAAGGTCAAACAGAGATATATTTTTAATATACAAATGGTCTTCAAACACTTCAGAGACCTACAGAATATGGAATTGAAAATATTTTAATAACATAAGGCTTTTTATGACGAGACATGTCTGCTCCTGGCAGAACCAATTTACTTCAAAAAAATGTGGATGGACATCAAAAAACCTCCATATGGAGTTTGCTTTCAATGTAACAAAGCTATCCATTTGGGGAAGAAACTTCCCTTGCCTCAAATGCTTACAGAATGCTATCCAAACTGGACAAGCAGACACAAAAGAAAGTGATTGCCAAACTTTGACAAGACGAAGCCCTGCCTAACAAGTGTAGCCAGACACCCAAGACTACAGCAGCAGCAACAGGCGATGCCCCAAAAGACACACAGCTCATGTCAGGAAGAATCCAGAACCATGGGACAGAGGGCAGCATAGGAAAAGTCTGCCCAGATGAGAGGGATCCAGCAACCACAGCTGTCCCAGAGATAGAACTCCCGTCCCTAAGAAGGCTATTGAGAAACGCAAGAGATAGCCTGGAGTTCAGAGAAACAGCAAGACCACCGAGAAGTCAGGGACAATGCAGAGATCCCTGAGGCAGAAGCTGGACAGAGATGTTCCTGCCAACAAGATCATCTGAAGGAAAGTGAGTTCTAGACTAAAGACTTAATGTGCCCCTGGGCACTGGGCAAGGACAGCTAAGGTTCCCAAGGGGCAGCTATACTGAGAATGAAGCTCATGCAGCCAGTGTGCATGAAGCACCTGCAACAAACCTGACTCTTACTGGGCCTTGGAGACAGAACACTCTGAGTGAGAGAGACACCGCCCCTACCCGATGCACCATCACACACACTGCAGACTGGGTCTTCCCTGAGGAGAGAGAAGAAGTCTTCCTGGGACTTATGGAAGTCCTGTTACTTCTCAAAGCCTCGGCTTCCCCACTGATCACTGGGAATAGAAACAGGAATGACCCACAGCCGCTGTCCTCAAAGATCAGGACAGGAGGTTTAAAAGAGAGATAGCTCAGTCAGGAATGTGCTGCGGGGAGACCTAGGTTCAAGCCACAGCATTTCTAAAGAGCCAAGTGAAGCAGTGTGTCTCTGAGAACCAGGTAGTGGGGAAGCAAAGACAGTCCAGCTGTAGTGAGCTACCCTGTCTCATAAAATAGAGTGAAGAAGCAATAGAAAAGATACCGAGCATCAAGTTCTGGCCTCAGAAAGTCACTGGTCTGGCAGAAACAAAAATGCTCTCGAGACACACCATTCCATCTGACTATTATAACAATGGACCTCAAAGACAGGAATTTCCCCAGGACTCTCATGCTGAAAGAAAGGAAAGGCCCCAGTCAGAGGGGAAACCTGTCTCCAGAGACTTCAGTGTTCTAACGCTTGTCAGACCACCTTATAGGATGAGAGTGCAGCCAGAGATGAGTCAGTGGTGGGCAGGACCACACCTTGACCAGGACTGCTTTGATGTGTATATCTTTGACCCTCTATTTCTACATCAACCTTACTTCAGGACACCAAGACAGACTTAAGGGGTTCTCTAGATCTTCACAATGTGGCCATAGTGAATAAATCTCCTTTTTCTGCTTTCCACTTTTAATTTGGCTCCTTTAATGGGTTTATTGAGGATGAGCAGCCAGATCTAACTGAGGCACAGGCTGTGTCCCCCAAGTTCAGTCATAATACATACGTGCACCCACATGAACATGCACGTGCTTACATACACACATGCACACACACACTCCACAGAAAAGATAAAATCATCAGAGAAGATGACCTAAACACAAGTCAGGAGTGCATCATCTTCATTTCATGTTCTGTACTGTCATGTGAGAACAGGGCTTCATTTGAAGCAAGACTTCATCTTCTCAGACACTAGGTCTTGAGTATGTATCCCTAGACTGCATTTAGCTCTGTGGGCAGGTTTCATTTTCCAATATGGAGACTAATCCACACCTTAAACTCCACACAAGCATGTGTCTGTACCTTGTACTATTTGGAGGAAACAAGGTCACCCCAGATCCCAATTCTGAATCTTCGAGTGCTGCCATCTCTTCTGGGAAGCCAGACACAGCAACAGGATACAGGGAGGCCATGCCGACCAAGCTTCACGCATTGTGAGGAGGAGCATCTGGCTTACAGCTTGTCTGTTGGTGTGGGGGTGACAGTAGGAGTGGGAAAAGGCACTTGTGAGATCTGCCACACTCTCTCCCTCCCTTGGCACTGATGCTCCCACACCCTGCTCACACCAGAAGAGTTTCAAGAACATCATGACATTCCCAATAGTTACATTCTTTTCTAGCAATGTCCCCTCACACACGCCTTGATGCTGTAAGGTCTCCAGCCTGGGGAAATGGCTCAGTGGGTAAATAGTTACTATGGGAAGACTAAGCTTAGTAACCAGAACTCAAAGTGCAGGTCTACAATCCAAGGTCTCAGTGAGACATGAAGCAGAGACAGGAGAATCCCCAGAAACTGTGGGGTCAGTTACCCAACAACCCGACTGTGAGCAACAACGAGACTCTGTCTAAAAATGGAAAAAGACGCACATCCAAAATTGTCCTCTGATCCCTACATGGGCATTGTGGCACATGCCAGCCAGCACACAAGCATCATACCCACACAAACAAAATTGAAAAATAGTGAACAAATAAAATTTTTAAAAAGAAAAATGAGGGGGTGTGGTCCAAGAGAATCTACTCCATGCCCTTCAACGTGGTTTTTGAAAGAGCTGTTCCTGCTAGAAAAATTAAGTCCCTGGCATTTCCTCCTGAGGATAGATGGTCCTCCTGGGCAGGTGGTTGCTCTGTGCTGCTCTCATCAATATAATCCATCCATCGAATTAGCGACCAGAGACCTCAGCAGCCTGGTCTGGGGACCACTTGCAATGGTTCTGGTTTAAAAATAAATGTGGAGAGCCTGGCCGCTTCAGAAACTGAACATGTGTGGCTGCCGAGCGGCTTTCTTTAGAGACAAAAGTGGGGTAGCATCTTGAATAAGAGGGCAGACTAAATTAACCAGAGAGAGCCCACGCCCATTCATTTCAGGGAAATGGCTCCCAGCAGAAAATTAAGCCCCACTCTGGATGGACCCTCAACCCAGGGAGCCCATTTCTACTAAAGAGGTTGAGGGCTTCCTTCTCAGGAACCACGAAGCAGATTCTGACGAACTTGAGCAGACAAGGAAACGCTGCTAGCAGCTGCCTGCTGTCCGGGCACTGGGAACAAGCTGTACACTTGAGGCAGTTACTTTGATTTGGGGGAGTCCTGAGATGGCTACTTTTATCATGTCTAGCTGACAGGGAAGAACACTGAGGCTCCAAAATATTAACTTTGGGCTCAATGCCACTGTAGCCAACACAAACTGGGGTATGGGTTCAAGGTCACAAAGTGATTCTCAAGGCTGTGGCCCCTTTCCCAGGGTTTGCGTGAGTAAGGCTGGGCAGGAAAATGGTGACCAATAGCAATGTCCTTCCATTCATGACTATCTGAAGACCTATTGTTTGGGACTGCTTCTTGAAATATGGTTCCTTCCTTGTCCCCTACAGTAACCACAAGCTCCTTCTTCTCTAGCTCAACTAAGCCACTGCTGACCACATCCCTCTGTGCAGGTTGTCACGCAGCATAGCCCACTCTCGCCCTGTGGCTTCCACCCCTGCCTCCTCCGCAACCAGGGATGAACCCAGGGAGGCTCACTATGGCCCACCAGGCACCTTCTTCTCAGCATGACAGCTGAGCAGAGGCCACAGTTATACCTCCTTCCTGCTGAGGGCGTCGGGGCCTCACAGTTTGTTCCTCTTCCCTGTCTACCTCTCCTATCCACTGAATCTGTGTCCAAGATCCACCAGAACTACAAATTCAGGAATGGTACCCCAGGCAGGAAGGGAAGAAATCCTGTGTGGGCCTGCTTCTGGAGTCTGTAAAAGCCTCATCAGTAAAGAAATGAGTGGGGAGAACATTTAGAAGCTAAAGGGGCTCTAGAAATCAATGGAACTAAAGGTCCCCAGCAATAAGAAAGCATTGAGCTATCATGGTGGTATTTATTTTATCATGGATCTTAATTATGACTACAATATTAGGATCACCTGGGGGTTTGGTTTTTGTTTTTAATGTCAATAAAAATAAAGAAGGAAGTGAATGGATGGAAGAAGGAAGGAAGGGAGGTAGGGAGGGAGGGAGGGAGGGAGAGAGGAAGGAAGGAAGGAAGGAAGGAAGGAAGGAAGGAAGGAAGGAAGGAAGGAAGGAAGGAAGGAAGGGGGGACTTGGCCAGAGCATGGAGACATTGAGAGTTCCTAGTGTTGCTCAGCTGATTAGAACATAAAATAAGGCAGTATATTATAACCAGGGCCAATGAAAATAGACATAGACTTGGGCCTGAGCCTGGGACCTCAATGGAATTTCCTGAGCCACATCCTCAGTGCTTTTTAATGGCACTTTCTTATCAAGTCAATGGCCAGCAGTGACAATGATGTCCACAGCAGAATGGAATAAGTCCTCGATCTGTAACCCTCAGAATGCACACCCAAGTGGTTAGCCCCTTCTACAAATGGGGAGGTGGAGGCTTAAAACTTGCTCAAGGCTGCAGAGGAAATAACCAATGGGCATCTAAAGTCTGCACCCTTCCCACACACCAAGCTGTCTCTCCAAATTCCAAAGATGGATAAACCACAGACCATGCACTCTCATGTTATAAAATTTAAAAAATAAATAAATAAAAAAGCACCCAGGAAGCACACCAGCACACTGCTAGTCGTCACATCTGTCACCCAACGAACTGAGGATGAGGGACCGTACAAGAGAGACTGAAGGATGGAGGACCATACAAGAGAGACTGAAGGATTCACTCTCCCTAGAAGAGAAGCTTTGGAGGGAAGTATCCTCACACAACACAGGAGAAACAAAGGCTGTGTATAAGGGCAGGTGGGGAAATAAGGGTCCACCAGCCTATCCTGTTGCAGGATGAAGACCCTGTAACCATCACACCCAGTGTGTACACTTGCTGTCTCTCCTATGTGGCCCCTGGGTATCCCATATCCATTCCAGCCACCTTCTTAGGCCAACTAAACGTCTGCAGGGGCATTTAGGCCCAGGAATTCCTAGAGGGACACTCAACAAGAAGCCATCTCCAGCTAACCACCGCCTCCTCTTGGGCACAAAGGCTGCACTCTCTCTGTGTGTGTGGTCCCTGCAGCGGGGAGCTGTGCCCAGAGGGGTTGTATTAATTAATCCCTGGCCAAGTACCAAGTCCAGTTCTGGCCTTGCAGCACTGAGAAACTGAGCCAAACACTCAATTTACAGTTTGTATTCTGTGGTTGTATCTACGGCCACAAGACGGGACACTTCAAAGTTAAGGACTTTAACTCTTATCTATCTAGGCGGAATCCCATGCTCCCCAAATACAAGCACCCTGTGTACCAGGCTTTCCCAAGGGCCGGCACAGCCTGGGGTTATGGTCCTGCCCAGCAGAGGAATCTTATCCCACCACTGACTTCCATCCCTTCAGCTCCTTAGAACTGGACAGCAAACCTACAAGCCAGTTCCGGCTCCTAGCTGCTTCTTTGAATAAAGTTTTATTGATAACACAGCCATACGTCTTTATTAACAGAGTACATATAGCCACATTTACTTTATACCACAGAACTGGGTGCCAGGGACAGACTGCAGAAGCCAAAAACCACAGAAAAGATGGACTCACTGGCCCTTGTCAGAAAATGCTAGTCAGTCACAGCAGAAGAGGACAGAAGATAAAGAAGGAAGAGAGAAAAATCAAGAGTAGTTATCTCACGTTAATATTTGTCACCCAGACCTTTTTCTATGTCACCATCATTCTCTCTCTCATGGGACAAATCTCTAAACTTTAGAGCTGGTCTGCAGCATGCAAGATGCGGGTGCAGATTCCTTAAAATGCTTCATAAAGATCTGGGGTAGCTGGAGTATTTCATGTCCTCCTCAAACACACACACACACACAGAGAGGGGGGGAGACAGAGACAGAGAGACAGAGAGAAAGAGAGACAGAGACAGACAGACAGACTAGTAAGGAAGGAAGTCTCTGGGTCAGGGAACTCGGAAGAGCAAGGTGGTTGCAATTTGGAGAGCGAGTCTCCATTATTATAAGGTTTATCTTATCTATGCCTCGTAGATGTTAGAGGAAGCATCGCAGAGCATGTGAGACAACAAGGTTATGAATGGCCACAGAGCTTTTAGTTGAAACTTGGGCTTCACAGTCTGCTGTGAAGAAGCCAAGGCTTAGAGGCCATGGTTGCCTCCCGTACATGTCCATGACCCAATATGTATAGTGTGTAGGTGGCAGACTACATGCCAATTATCATGTTGTCATGCAAGTTTTTCAGACTTCCTTTCTGGCATTTCCTGGTGTTGAGGCTGGGCGGGTACTATGGAGAATTTGGGGATGTCTGATGTTCTGCTCATGGTTAGAGTTGGCTGTGGGCTTGGAGAAGAAGTCACATCCATCTTCATCACATCATACCAAGGGTACACACTACAGACATGGCTCATCACCAATGTTGCTGACCTGGATCACCTGGCTGAGATGGTGCCTATCCTGTATCTCCACTGTAACCTCCCCGCTCGGCCCTTTTCTGTGGACCACAAGACTCAGTCTTCACTCTTGAGTGGAAAGCCCACTCTGCCTCCTCCAGGATGGGGGTGGTGGATAGCTATATAATGTACTTGGAATTCTTTAGTATGGAAGATTAAGCCTTCCATTAATTAGCTGGTCGATCATTTACATAATTAGACTTGAGGATATTCATTTTATATTTTGGGCTTTAACCCAGTAATACATTATTTGTTTTGCTACTCATGTTGTTCCAGATCTGATCGTCGAGAGTTCTTTCGGGTTGGCTGTGGTGCTTGGCCATCACTCCATCCTCCTGGGCACTTCTGATAACTTCCTTGGTTTCTAGCATTATAAGGGGCTTCAGACTTCTTTTGTGCATCCCATGATTCCTTGGTAGAATTTGCTATGGTTTTCAGAAGCCATTTTTTAATGGCAGAATGAAAATAGAACTAAGATGTGAACTTAAGCTGTGTGTATGTGTAATTATATACAGAGATATACAGGTTATGTGTATGCATACATACGAAATCATGTACACATGCACATTGCTTGAGCTAAGAAGTACTTGTAGTATACTTGTTCAAACAAATGCTTAGCTGATCTTTCTTAAGTACTGAAAGCCAACTTCTGTACTTGGGTGAGGAGTCATGTTTTTAGTTATTTCATTTTGCTTGGAAAAAAATGAGAATACAAAATTGAGTAGGTGGGGAGAGTTAGGGAGTAGAACTAAGAGGAGTTGGGGGAGCTAATTAAAAATTTACTCTAAAGAGCATTTCAGCTTTTAAAACTCACAGTTAGGAATCCATTCATAATTTAGTGGTATTTTAATAAAAAGTTATAGTTACTGCTTAAAGTAGGAACATACAGTTGTTTCAATCCTTTTACAAACCTTTTCAGTTGATAGTCTTATAAGCAAAATTCTTTTTATTGGTAGGAGATATATGGATGAATGTCAATTTGAGGCACTAAATGTTAAATAAATTTTCAATTTTTATAAGAAAAATTTCACACAAATAAAACAAAATGCATCTTATTCCTTAATGATTTATGTTATTTTTAGGTGTGTGTGTGTGTGTGTGTGTGTGTGTACAGGTGCCCTAGGAGGCATCAGATGGGCCCTCGAGCTTGAGTTGCAGATGGTTGTGAGCTAACTAATACAGGTTCTAGACATCTAGTTAGGTCTCTGCAAGAGCAGTACATGTTCTTAAGCATTGAGCCATCTCCTCAGTCCCAACAAAGAGCATTTTACATATTACTCCTGTGAACATGTTACATAATGTCAACAGTTTGTCTTCATCCTGGTCTTCTTTAATATAAACCCAGTAGGGTTTTGGTTTGTTTGTTTGCTTTTTGTTTTAGATTGTTTTGGGTTTTGCTCTAGATTAGCAAATCAATTTTGAACTTGAAGTAGATGTCACTAACCTTTTGTGACTCAAACATACATAATGAATAAAGCTCAAATAAAGTCTACACAACATTTAACAGCTGGTCTCTTAGATAGACCATTTGACAAGAGAGGAACTGGGCTAAGTTCTCAAGTCAGTCATATTGACTTCTTGACAACATTTCTTGTGGACTGGTGAGCCTTCTGCATCTAGATTAGACCACCACAATTGGGGTGGAGCCAAATGTGCATTTGAAATGTATAAAAGGTCCAGATACTCATAGAAAATCTTTTCTTAAAATGATTTAATTTATTTTATGTATACATATATTTGCCTGCATATATATACATATGTGTGTATGTGTGTGTGTGTGTGTGTGCGTATGTGTGCATTACTTGCATGTGGTGTCTATGGAGGGCCAGAAGAGTGTGTCAGATTCCCTAGACCTGGAGTTAGAGATGGCTGTGAAACACTATGTGAATGCCAAGTTGGAACCCAGGTCCTCTGCTCTGCAAGAGCAGTAAGGGCTCTTAACAGTTGAGCCATCTCTCCAGCTCCAATTAAAAGACTTTTAAACAACTACTGGGGCCAGGGACAAATAGCCATGTGGTCTATTGTAGGCTGTGTATGGATGCCCTGAGGTCACGAGCAAAAGCAGGCAGCTCCCATGCACCACACCCGCCACTCATTATACACATGAATACTGTAGTTAAGAGAAAATAGTGTTGTGATGCAAAGGATTAAATGAGTTAGTACGGCAAGGCGTGTTGTATGTACATGCATATGAGAATGGGTGTAGATACGGCAGTTGAGAAAATTCCAACTCAAGAGACAATGCTTGCAAGTGAGTAGGTCAGACCATGCCAATACGCTGTGATATGAAGTCTGTTTTTATTCTTAGTGTAATGGGAATGCTCTAAAAGACTAGAGGACAGGACCCTTCAGAGACACTTCTCTAGGCTAGAAGATCCCCTGGTTCCTGTGTGAAGAGTGCATTGACCAGAGGTCAGGACAAAACAGGAAGAGTATGTGGGAGGCTGCAGCAGAGGTCTGTGTGAGAGGTTTTGTAATGTGGTTGTCAAGAAAAGTTGGTAGATTTGAGAGCTAGTTCATAGACTGATTGCTGTGGCCCTCAGCTTCTTTGATGATGACCAACTGAAAAGCATGAACTTTGTGTCATTGGTCGAGTGGGAAAATGTGAGGGTGTATATGAATACACAAAAGCTTCGTAAAACAATCCCCACAATGTAGGCAAAGCAATGTATAATTGGCATGTGAATATGTGTGTTTGAGAGTGTGTGTGTACGAGAGAGAGTGTGTGTAAGCCTGGGGTGGACATGGAATACTTCCATGGAATATGGATCTGCATCTGGCATGAAGCAGACTAGCTCTGAAGTTCAGAGATTTGTCCCATGAGAGAAGTCACCTCCCCTGGAGAGAAGGCTGAAGCATGGAACACAAGACTAAAGCCTGGTCTTGGAATTGAAATGCACAAAAACCAAAGTAAGAAAATTACTAGCAAAACACAATAGATAAGCAGGTTGTCAGAAGGAAGAAGCAATGACCTTTGAGGTAAGTCACCAGTGTTTACACAGTCTGAGAAGCACAGGAACATCAGGGAACAGCACATCAACACACGCAGAATGAACAGCACATC